>JAGFMF010011802.1:3139753-3172382 GCA_019455555.1 Galemys pyrenaicus | reverse complement strand
AGGGTGCACAAGGGACTGAGGTGATGGTGCACGGGTGAAATGGTGGTGGGTACCCCCTGGGGACTACAAATGATGTCAAATATAACTAATAAAAAAAATCAACAAAAAAAAAATCAACAAGAAAAAAAAAAAAAGATTCTTGTGCCACCAGTGATAAATTGGTGGCCTCAGTTGCTCAACTTTGTGCATGTGGGTGAGACTCAATTTCCTCATCTATAAAATGGGGATCAATCACTCTTATGTGAATTAAATAAGTTGATATTTCAAAGGCAGTGAAAACCCTGCCAGGAACACAATATGGGCTACGTGAGTGCTGTTTTTAAAATGTGGAGCTCAGAAAAACAGCCTGCGCCGGGTTTAGGGGCCCTCTGCTGCAAGGGGCTGGTGGACGAGCACTCATGGAGCAGGCCCGCTGGCCACCTGTTCGGGACATGCCAGTGGCCTCCTGTAATCACCACAAACTCTGTGACTTAAAACTGTACTTCGTTATCTTACACTTCTGTGTGGCAGAAATTTTAAAATCAAGCTGTCAAGGGGCCATTCTTTCTGGAGGGTCTAGAGAATTCATTTTACTTGCTTTTCCAGCTTCTTCTAGAGGTCTTGGCTGGTGGCCCCTTCCTCCACCTTCAAGCGCAGTAAGATAGTGTCTTTTCTCTGCATCTGTTGTCGCATCTTCTCTCTATGACTCTGACCCTCCTGCTGCCTTGTCAATGACATTGGCCACCTGGATCGTCCAGGATCTTCTCCACGTTGCAGAGTCCTTGATCTAACCATCGACAAAGTTCTTTTTGCTTTGTAATGTGACAGATTCATAGGTTCTGAGACTTAGGCTCTCAATAAGCGAAGTCACCAAGTGATAATCAATATTTGCCTCCATTCACTGTATCGAGGCATTGTCCTACGCCCTCTGCATATATAAACTTGTAATTACTGGATTGTCAGAAAAGTCATGATGCATTTTTGTTTGAAAAAAAAAAAAAAACAGAAAAAATACACCATGACTTTTCCGACAACCCAATATTTCACTTATCTAATTTACCTACCAATCACAGGAGAGAGTTAGTCTTATTAGCCCCATTTTACTGGTGCAGAAACTGAGGCACAGAGGAGCACAGAACAGTTACACAGCAACTGAGTGGTGGTGTCGGGTTTCAGATGCAACCAATCAGACTCCAGAGGCCGCACATTTGACCTCTGTGCCACGCAGCTTCTCGCCACCCCGAGTGTGGGTGGCCGGCAGGAGGCCTGGCCAGAGGACGCTGGCTCTGAGTCAGGCAGAACCTGACTTGGAGGAGAACAGACCACAAGCTAGTCCAGTGGGTGGGTCAGAGCCACACTGGGGGGAGGGGGTTGTCTAACGTGACTTGTTTTGAACTCGGGTGGAATCTGGCTGCAGGCACTGCGTTGACTGACTGGCCGATGGCTGGCACCCCGAAAGTCAGCCTAGACCTCGAGCCTAGCCAGGCCTGGCCTACAGTAGGCCCTCAATGAAGGCTTTTGAGCAGATGGACAAACAGGCATTGTTGTTCCTTCCTTCTGGGGAAATGTGTGTCTCCTGGCATGTTCCTGCCTGGGCCAGGGTACTAGGACGTGCCCTGGTGACCCCAAAGTTCTCAGCCCTTGTAGCCCACTGCTCTTGCCCCTCACTGGTTGTTGTCAAGTGGGGGGAAGGTCATAGCATTTTCAGCAACTGCCCCTCCCCCACGCCCAAGCTCTTTTCAGCTGTTTGTCTTTGGAGAAGAAAGCAGAAGAAAAATAATTGTCACTGTTTCCCTTCAATAAACTTTCTTACCTTCCCTGGTCAGGTGCCTGGGATGGGCCAAGTCCTGCTTCTCTTCAGGAACAAGTCAGTTAGCGTCCCCGGCTCTTCACAGCACACCCAGCCATTTCCCCCACCTTATCCTTTATCGCCCTGCCCACCTGAGAGGAAAAAGGGTGCCAAGTGGTAGTCAGGTGGCAAGAGGTTCTTGGGCAGGTGCTTGGGCATGCCGGTGGGGGTCTGTGGTGCTGGGGCTCAGGCTCTGCTGGGCGGTCCTGGGCCTCGTACTGAGAGCCTCTTGGTGTGCGAGGGTTTATCTGGTCAGCAGGGGCCGGGGCGGGCCTGCTGTCTGGGATCGCTGGCTTCCATTATGCTCCAGGCAGCTGGGCTGGGAGGTGAGGGTGGTATCCAGAGTGTCCAGGAGGGTGGGTCAGGGTGGGAGAGGGTACTCAGGAGCCGTGGGCTGAGAATTTTTCCCAGGCGGCCCGGCAGTATGGTGGTCTTATCAGTCCTAGATAGTCGCTCAAAACGTGTTGCCCAAAAGAAGACCACGGCTGCACACACAGCCGTCTGTGCCAATGGGAAGGGGGATGATGAAGAGATTCCTGTGGTTTTACTGTTACCTTTAAATCTCTTAGTACTAATTAGACTGATGGAATAAAAGATTCCCATAGAACCTAGCCTGGAGCCATGGAGCCCAGGGTAGGGTACCCCATCCTCCCTCTGCCAGCCGCTTCCAGCTGGCTCCTACCCCAGGCTGCCAGGTCTGGCCAAAGGGCTGGGCCTCTGGCTGCCCTGGAGCACGGCCTGCAACTGCCCAGCCTCCCCGTGGCCTGATCACTGCCCATGACACCCCCGGAGGAATCCCTTCTTTGACCTTTGTAATTATTCCTGTTCAATCTTCCTTCGTGTTTTTTCCCTCCCCCTTTTCGAGGTGCTCAACTCCTGCACTCTCTCCAGTGTATTAAGGATGTGAGTGAAATTGATGACTGGGATGTCTCAGGTCTTTATGATGATGAATGACTTTCACTGCCAAAGCTTTTATTGTCTGTGATTTGGGAAGAAGGGGGAACTGATATATCAAGGCTGCCTGTCACACCATTTAATACAGTTATAAATCCTGACGTCACTAACTGGTGGTCAGGAGCTGGAGAATTCCACCAGCTGCTGCTTTGCCGGCCTTTATGGATTTTTAGCCCCTCTCGCCTTTCTTTGCTCAACTGTCACAATTGTGTTTTGGGAGGAGAGAGAGGGACAGCTGGGTGGGAACTTTAAAAATCCCAGTGGTAACCTGACCCAGGTAGGAAAGTGGGAGCCCTTCCCACATTAAAGGAAGGAGCAGATGGCAGCCTTTCGTTAGAAGGTGAGCATGAACTTGTTCAGTGAAGAAACATGCTTTGTGCATAGGCACCTCCCTTTATATTTTACTAGCGATTTTACAAGTCCTCTTCTCTCCTTGGGGAGAGTGGTAGGGAGAGACTTGATCCCATTTTACAGAAGAGGAAACTGAGGCTCAGCAAGACAAAGTACACTGGCCAGGGTGATGCCACGTGAGCAGATACAGGGGGCTACTGCCTCTGGGGGAAGCAGTAGCACCCCTGTTAGGAATTTTGGGTTTCAATTCTAGATCCACCACTGTGTAGCTGATAATCTTGGGAAGGTCACTTCAATTTTCTGACCCTTAATTTCCTCATCTGAAAATGAGAATAACATTCCCCTCAAAGGGTTGTCAGGAGGTTAAATGAGATAATGCAAATAAGATTCTTCGTGAGGTTCCTACCCCTTCAAAAGTGCTCAATAAATGCTTTTAAAAGGTAGAACTACAATAAGAGAAGCCTGCGGTCAATGTCACAGGAGCAAGGAGAGAGCCACCTGTGCCTCCTGACATTGTAGAGGTTGTAAGCAAGGAAAGCTTCCTGCAGGAGGTAACATTTAAGTTGATTGGAATGGATGGGAATTAACCAATTTGGGAGGGTAGGTGAGGACGGGCAGAGGGAGAAACATGATCCAATCAAAGACAGCACAAGTGAGTAAGGAGGCACAGGCTGGGAAACCTTGAAAGACTTTAAGTAGGGAGTTGCATCTTCAAAGAAATCTCTCTGAGGTCTTGCTGGAGGATAAGTGTAATGAGATGAGACGCAGCAAGACTACCATTGAAGGTGGTTGCAAGAGTCCAGGAGAGAA
This sequence comes from Galemys pyrenaicus, assembly GCA_019455555.1. NCBI lineage: Eukaryota > Metazoa > Chordata > Mammalia > Eulipotyphla > Talpidae > Galemys > Galemys pyrenaicus. The sequence goes on along the minus strand of JAGFMF010011802.1, from coordinate 3,168,439 downwards.
AGGGTGAAGACCTGGATAGAGGCAGTGGGGAAGAGGATGGTTGAAAAAATTGGGACTAGAATTGGTGCTAGTCAAATTTTGGGGATAGGAGAAATGCAGAAACGCCTGGTTGGAGTTTGGGGGGAGGGTGGGTAGCTATCCACTGGGTGGGTAACAGAGCTACCCCTGAAACAAAGGCATCAGGAAGAGGAGTTGGTTTGGGTGTTTGGACTTTGTGATGCTCTGGTGGAAACTCCCAGAAAGCAATGGGGGACAGTACAGATTGGGGACTCATCTTCATGAGCGTGGAACGGTCACCCAGTGAAGATGTGGAGATGAGAAGGATGGAGAGAAGACGAGATCTAGAAATGGACTCCAGGCAACAAGGGTGGCCCAAGAAAGAAGCCATGGAAGGGTATGGGAAGAGGTGACCTGTAGGCAAAGCCAGAGTGTGAATGTTCTCCTCCTGCCTGCAGAAGTCACAACTCCTGGTTGTGAGAACAGACTTTTCTCTAGATACTGAAGTAGAAAAGGGCTTTCTAGATTCTGAAGACAAAAAAGGCTCCTCAACCAGGCTCAGTGACTTCACAGCCCCAAATCACACCTGAGCCACACCTGAACTACGCTGTAGGCCCTTGCCCGTGGAGAGGCCGTGTCTTGGCCTGTGGATGGACACACAGCCCTCAGCTCACCCTGCTGTCAGTGGACACTGGATGTCACCACTAGAACTTCTGCCTCGCCCGATGGACTCCTTAGGCATCTACTTCTTTGTGTCACCAGCTTCTAATTAACAACTCACACAAGGGCCTGCATGGTGGAGCCAGCACGGTGTCTGCGTCGTGGCTGCAAGGGCTTGGAAGAAGCTGCAGGAGTAGACCAGCTTCAGCTCCAGGACAGGTGCTCTGAGGTCGTACTGCAACTGCCCAGCTGGGTCCTGGTCCACTGCTGACCAGGGCGCACCAGTTCCAGGCTCAATCGGAGGGTCAATGCCGTCTCGCACCGGCAACATTTTGTTTGGACTGCTGGCACTGGACGCGACCTGGGGTAGGACAGCAGGCCATTTGTGGCCTTAGGAGTTCTTTCCCAGGCTCCCCTTGTAAATAAAGCTGGTTGTTGTTAGACCCTGAGATTAGCTGCATCTTGCAACTATGAGTGCACGGGTAGAGAGCCCACAAACAGTGACCTGTTCCCCATCTTTGCACACTTTCAACTGGCTTGGGGAAGAGTAGGGGAGAAGAAAGACTCATGGAGGGGTCATGGGGGTCCTAGAGGCAGCTGGGAGGCATTTTTTGGACAAGAACTAGGTAGCTTCTGGGCTATGGCTGGTGGCTTTTTCTCCAGTGGTGGACATGGAAAGCATCATCTGTCAGTCTCGGGGAGAACCTCTTATTTTCGAAAGGCACAAAGTCTGTGTCACCTGACACTGGACTGGACCCAGAAGAATGACTTGGAAAAGGTTTCTGAATGACAAGCCAGTAGGCATTTGCTTGGTCTCAGCTCTGTGCCAAGCAATGTGCCGGCACCCCAGGAAAACAAACGCAAAAGACGTGGCCCTTGCCCTGGATGGGCTCAGTCCAGTGCCTCCTGTGGACAGCCACCCAGGCAAGCCGGCACGCTGTAACGCTGAGCCGGGCACAGGTGTCCTGCGGGCACTGGGGGGTTATGACTGGGTGGGCAGAGGAGGGTGGGTACCTGGGAGCTTTGCCAGTGGCGGTGACATTGGTGGAGTTTGCCAGGAGCTTCTAGGCTATGGCAGAAACATCTGCTTGGGCTTGGAGGTCAATTGGGGAAACCAAGTCATTTAGGGTGGAGTGGGAATGGGCTGAGATACTACACTACCCCAGTAAGCACAGGGGGCAGCCAGCGGTTGGACTTGATCTGGAGGTGGGGATGGCATTGAGGGTGGGGGCAGAGGTTGGTATATTGCAGGAGGGAGATGGTCGGGGGTGGGTGAGCTCTGGCTGGAGCTGGCTGTGGATGTAGAGGGGCTGCGACCTGGCGATCACCCCCAGCCCCAGATCCAGGGGTGTTAGTGGAAGACACCGTAGGTACTGCGCTGTCCAGGCTGAGCCTTCTGGCCCAGGGCACCCCTGAAGCCTGCTGGGTGCCCTTATTATGTCTCTCAAAGGCGGGGAAAACGCGAGCAGCAATCCAGAAGCCGGCTGCCTCCTGCTGGTGCGCGGAGCGCCGGGCAAACCACATGAGATCCCATCTCGCGCATAATGTGCATCCGAGGACAAAATTAGATTGAGAAGTAAATGGACCCGAAAATTTCCAAAGCATTTCCCGTCAAGAAGCTGTTTGATTGCGTGTTTTAATTCTCCGAGTCCTCCTGCCCGGTGAGGTTCATTTTGGTAGGGACGGCTGGAGCAGAAGGAGCTGATGATGGGAGGGGGACCTGGGGCCTGGGCCAGAGGGGAGGGCAGAGACCTTTTACCCTGTGGGGGCCTTGCATCCAGACTCCAGCACCTCCTTCTCCCGGGTGACCTGGTTCAGACCTCAAACAACCCTTAGAAGTTGTTGCTGTCCGCATCCCACAGGCAAGGAAACTGGGAGCAGGAAAGTGTGGTTGCCGGCTGGCAGGCCCTGGCCTGTGGGACTTTACAGCCGATGCCACATTGGCTTGCACTTTAAATATTTCCATTTTCCACGTCCTTTTCCTTCTCCTGACCACCCTCTATCCTTCCTCTATTTCCAAGGCCCAGAACCCCTGGGAATCAAGGTGTATATCCCCATTGTGCAGATTTGGAAACTGATACTCAAAGAGGTGCAGTCTTGTTGGCAACAGAGGAAGGGAGCCGGGGGGAAGCCTATGAAGTCTGGTTCTCATGGGTGTCACCCTCGCTGGGTGATGTCCAGCAGGGCCTGTGCATGTAAAGACACCCGCCCCCACACTCACACACAAAGCAAGCTTAGGAACACGAAGCCTGACCTCTCTGGGCAGGAGCACAGCCTGTTAGGCAGTGCCGGCTCCGCCTGGCGCCATTCTCCTCATCCTCTGCACTCCGGGGCAAGGGTGACCTTGCCACACCTGCAAACCCCCGAGGGTGCCCATGTCCTCGGATCTGCTCCTGGGGGAAGGTGCTCAGTTCTCCTCAGTGGAATGGGGACCAGCAAGGGGTAGACTTGATCCAGACTTGGGGGGGAGCGTTGAGGGTGTATTTTGTGAGGAGAGAGGCAAGGGGCAAGAAAGAAACAGAGATAACAAGGAAAGCAAATTTGGATTGGAGGCCACAGAGGTTCTGGGGTCCAGCCTGGATGTGCATGACTGGGCAAGGCCTTGTCCTCACAGGGGCTTCGTTTGTCTGCAGTGTAGACAAATCAGTGTAGACAGATTTCCTAACAATGACATTTTAAAATTTTTTGGTTAAGAAAGTTTTTGTTCAGCTAAAACCTTCCTGGGAAGCCCTTTGTAGAAACCAGTGAAATGAGGGCCAGTGGTTGAGGGAGTAGGATCCCCAGAGACCTGGAGGGTCCCAGGGACCCAGAGGAAGGACAGTGGAACCCTCTGCCCTGCTTTGATTTTCAGTGTCCTTGGGGCTCTTGTGCTCCCCAGTTCCAAAGTGGTTTTCAAACCACATGAAGGCCGCTCACAGAATATGCACGTTGTCTGCTTGGTCTGGCTCTCAGTGTCCACCTCTGGGACCCTCGTGCAGTCACCTTACACTCCAGGCATCACCCACCTTCTCCCAGATTCTGCGTACATCTGAGGAAGCCCAGCCCTAGTCCCAAGCACATCTGCCCCCTCAAGGCTCACACACTGGTATCCTGAACCCTGTACTGCTGCCACCTAGCACCATCCAGCTCAGCTTAACTCCACTCTTACTCCCTCTTAAGAAACCCTACCTACCCACTGAGGTCACGTTTTAGTGCCTCCTCCAGGAAGCCTGCCATGAACTTCAGCTTTGCTCTTTGCTATATGTGGGATATTGGGGAGGACATTTCACCCCTCTGAGCCTCAGTTTTCCCTACTGTGGGCACTGGGATGGTGACTATTGGATCAGTAGGTTGAACCCAGACCTGAATGACTGGTATATGTTTCTCCATATGATGGGGGGGGCACTTTTATTTCAGCAATCCCATTTGGGGCTCCCAATAACTCACAGGGAGGCAGGGCCGGGTGATCCCAGAACCGGCAGTGGCTTGCGAGCAAGAGCTGAGCCATCCTGCACCTCTCAGAAGCACCTGCACCTGACTAGCCCTGGGAGGGGAGGGGAGGGCGAGGGAGAGGTGGGTGTGGCTTCCACAGCTTGAGGGGTTGGCGGTCAGTGTGACTTCATGGTGTTCTCTGCAGCACATTCATTTGCAGGGGCGTGGTGTTCCCTGCCGAGCAGTGCACCTGCCAGCATGCCCCTCTGTGGACCCTGCTGGCAGTTAGCGAGCTTGGCCTCACTGTGGGTCTGGGGAGACCACTGGCAGGGCGGGAGGGTGGTCTGGCTGGGCTTTCAGGGTTCATGGCCCGGGTCTCCGTGCTGTCCACCATTCTGTTGCCCTCTAACCAGAGTGGGCCAGCAGATGCAGAGGTTGAGGATTCGCGGCAACCCCTTCACAAGAGACCAGGAGCTGCCTGAGGCTTCATGGCTCTTACATTAACCTACTGACTATTTCTTAAAATAAACGGCTGTCAGTCGAGGTGGAAGTGGAACAGGAACCCGATAGCTGGCATTTCTCGAATCTCTAGTGCCTGACCTCCCCGGGAGTGTGGGTCGGGACGGTGACTTCGGACTCACAGATGACAAAGCTCAAAGAGGGAAGGGACCAGCCTGAAGGAGGCAGAGGGCCTTCTGGTCCCAGCGCACGACTGTGGTGGCCTCTCTGAGCCGCCACACTGGGCCTCCAGCCCAGACCTTCCCCTGAGCTTGACGTGTCTAGAAGGTCACTCCTGTACTCTTGACTTCATTTCCAGCCTCGCTTAGATTCAGAATTTGATGGCTCGGAGCACAGCTGGCCTGGCTCTCTATTCCTGCCTCCTCCCATTTCACTGTGTGACCTCGGGCAAGTTACTAAACTTCCCTCAACCTCAGTTGTCTCCTCTGCATATTGGAGGTGATACCAGGCATAGCTGACATCGGGACATTAACGTGGACCAGACACCTTCCTAAGCGACACCAAATGACTTTTCTGGACAGACGAGAGAGGTGGCGTCATCACTAGTCCCATTTTATAGATGAGGAGGCTGAGAAGTGATCTTCCTCAAGGTTACTAGGCACCTGCAATGGTGTTCTGCATTAGCAACGTGATGAGAAACGGTCAGCCCCGGGCAGGGGACAGGACACCTCCGGGTTTCAGCCTCGCCACGGCACTCTGTGAGTCGGACACACGCCATGAGGCAGAGACACACTCTCCGTGTTTGCCAGCAGCGTAGCTGGGCACGGGCCGGGAGGGGCGGCACGGTGGTCCCCATCAGCTCCCGCTCTCCTGGCCATCTTTTCTGTGGCTGTGCAATGCCCAAGGTCTCCCCAGGGACCCATCTGAACTGAGATGGACAATTGGGCTTTTCTCCATCTGCTACTTAGGATTCTATAGGTCCCAAGCCAACTTTCAAAACACAAAACAGTTTGTCAAGTCAGCTTTGCAGAGGAGAGATGCCGGCACCGTGTGGGTGCGACGGGGTTCCACCCGCCCCCACTGACAGCCCCCAGATTCAGACCTGTTTACTGCCTCACCCCGACAGTGGCCATGCTGCTGGAGGTCTGTCAGAGGGTGGCTTGCCTTCCCACCAAGCGCCCCCGACTACCGAAGCTTGGATTTCTTATGTCAGCTGATACTCTTTTCCCGTGTCCATCTTTGCTGCTCACCTGCCACCTGTCACTTCTCACGGCAGCTTTGCTGGCTCTCGAGGTCTTTCTGCCCCTTACTTTGCAGCTTTCCACCTGTGGGGGCTGGGAAACCAAGCCACAGCGCCTCTTGGAACTGTGTGCACGTGTGGGTTGGGCCTGCCGGAGCTGGTGCCCTTGGGGACCCTAGAGATAGGCCTGTGGCTTCTTGTTGGGGCTGAGATTCCTGGACGGCATGGTTCCGACCGGTGGGACAGCAGAGTGCTTACTGTCGGTGTGAGGACTGGTTGCTGGCTTGGGGGAGGCCCCGAGCTGTGCACTTGTGACCCGGCCGAGGGGCTCCTGGACTAGGATGCCGCCGCCCTTGAGAGCACAAAGCCCCTGCCGTGACAGCGCGGCCTCTGAGCGTCCACGTGGGAGCAGGGGCCAGGGTGGAGTTGTGACTTGGTGCATCTTGTATTCATTGTCCTCGCTTCCAGACTGTGAGTGAACCCTTGGGGTACAGACGGTGTCTGGGTTTTAAGGAAAAGTTAATTTGAAGTCAAAACGTTAATTTTGAATATAAAAAAGGTAATACATGCATGTGGTTAAATATTCAAACCATCCAGAAAAATATAAAGTGAAAAATAAATCTCCCTGCCCGACCTCAGCACTCCCACCCACAGTCCCGCAGCCCAAAGTTCACAGCATCCGTAATATTTTTATGCAGCTATCAGTATAGATGGATTTTATCCACTTTTTATTGGCACAGCTGGAATCACACGGTACATGATGTTCTTGTGCACTTTGCTTTGTTCACTTAATAATTATCTTAGGGGTCTTTCCATAATCGACACATTCAAATCTACCTTATTGTTTCCCAGAACTGCGTAATCTCTCACAGGGAGGCATCATCATTTATTTAACCTAGTCATTATGATAGATTCTTGGACAGTCTTCCTTCCTCCCTTCTTTCCTCCCTTTCCATAAAATGTAAATACTTTTTGTGTGCATATCTACAGGTAAAATCCTAGGAGAGGAATTTCAGGGGAGGTGTGTTCTATACTATGCAACTCACCTATGAAAGCACAATAGTGCAGGGCTGGGGGCGGGGCAGGGGGGTATCCGCCTTCCTCAGTGTGCCTCTAGCCCCACCTCTTTTTTGATGGGTATCTTATCTGCAAATTGGGGATTGTGAGGGTTAGATCTCTCTGGGTAGCTGTGATACTTTAATGAAAAAATAAGCAGAAAGCACTTAGAATGGTGTTTAAACATGGTAAGAATAAATAACTTTTGTTGGGGTGGCTATTGTTATTAGTATTATTACTATTAGTATTGTCTCCCAGAACTGGAGCATTAGAAAGATGCTTAGAACTTAGTGGGTGTTAGGTAATGCATGAATAAATGAGTGAAGGAATGAAGGCAATGAGCTTGCACAGTCGCCCTCAGCATCCTCCTACTGTAAATTCCATTTCCTTTTGTACCTGGGGCGGTGGCTGTGCAGGCAGGGAGTCCTTGGGACGAGTGCAGCAGAGCTGCTTTGCAGCCTTGCTCATTAGACTCCACCTCGGTTGGTTTATTATGTTGGATCAACAGTTGCTACTTCAAGAGAGATCGTGTCCTAAACGTTATGGAAATATTGACCGAGCCACAGCGTCTGCTCTAAAATGCTGCGCAGATGAAATTCAAACTCTGCCTGGAAATGGAAGCGCGGCGTGGGAGTCTGGTAACATCCAGCGATTCCAAGGAAGGAGACGAGGCCAGTTCAAATGAAGAAACGAAGAGAGCTGACGGTCGCAAAGTAAACGGCGTCCTGATTCGTGAATTCTCCGAGTTGTCTTCCCTGCTCTCCAAATCCAGATTAGATCTTTAGCCAGGACAATTACAGGGAGGCCAGTCAGCATTAGTGAAAAGCAGTGATTCAGTAATTTTGGACAAAGAAAGTTGGGGGTACTCTTTCTAAGTAAATAACACCATCTGAACTAATGGCGAATAAGCCCGTTCTTAGGGGCCTGCCCGGTCTGCTTTAATGACTGGCTGTGGCTCACCTGCAATTAGCTTGGCCGTTTGGACACGTGAGTGGGGCTGTTACAGCCTTTCCCCCAAGGTGAAATGCACCCCCTCTGCACTGCCCGGCTCAGCACACCCTTCACCCACTGTGGGTCCAACAAAGGGAGACTTCGGAGCTGCCCCTGTTCAGACCATCACATGTTTCAAACACCAGCTGGAATCAGGGAGCCTGGGGGTGTCCGCTTTATGTGTCCCCGACACTGGGCTTGTGCTGCTCCCCTCCGAAGCTTGGGGCTCCTCACCCCTCCTCCAGGGTGGCGGCTGTTTACTGTCATCTGCTTCGGTGTTTGTCCAAAATCGTCAGCTCGTGTCACCCAGCCACGGCCGGCTTTTTCCTCTCATAAATGTCAAAGCATCATTTTCCAAAAGTTAGGTACATAACTCATGTACCATTATAGAGTGAACACGTGAAGATTCCGTGCAAGTCGTAAACTAATGAGGGAACCTATAAAAGATGAATGGCTCCAGGAGCATTTGGGGAGCGGAGTTCATACCTCCATCGGGAAAGGCGTCTTTGAAGAATGCTGGGGTAAAATGGCTAGATTGGATGCAAAATGGGCTAATGTCCACAGAGCAGCGAGTGCAAACCTTTGGGTTACGTCGTCCACTTGGTGGAGTGTGCACGTTTACAAGGGTCTCCGAGCCTGCGCCCCATCAAGCAGGAAGGCGCCATCAGACACAGGGGTGTTCTCACAGGCACGATCTGAGTGTGCGCCGCGACCTGGGGCAGCAGCACTTCCCGCCTGTATGACCTTTAACACTTATTTTTACTTATCTTTTAAAGATGTATTTATTCATGCACCAAGAGCTGGGTGCAGGCCAGAGTCGCGGGCGGTGAGCGGAGTCACCAGACAGAGCGGGGAACAGAACAGGCAGATGGACCGAAACACACTGCCGAGGGCAGCAGCGGGCGAGGCAGGAGAGGTCTGCTGTGCCATGTGGGTCCCCTCCCTGGCCGGCATCAGGGATCGAACTCGTGCTGCAGAGGCTGCGGTCTGCTTCATAGTGCGCTGCTTAACCTGCTGCGCCACCAGGGAGGCCCTGTTTTTACTTTTTAAAAAAGATTTATTTATCTATGCATACAAGGAACAGGGGCACAGGCCAGAGGTGCGGGGGAGTGAGAGGATTCACCAGAGACAGAGTGGGGAGCAGAGAAGGCAGATTGAAACACACTGCTCATGGGGGCAACGGGCGAGGCAGGAGAGGTCTGCTGCACCATGTGGGTCCCCTCCTTGGCTGAGGATCAAACTCTTGCTGCCTTGTCTGCGACAGTGTCATAGTGCTGCACCTTAACCCCTTGTGCCACCAGGGAGGCCCCTAAAAATAGGTTTAAATAATGTTTCTTAGCATGCAAAAATATCCTCGTGGTTCTGTGACTCTGAGGAAGGGTTTTCCGGGTCAGTGTTGCTCTTGTCTCAAAAGCTGAAGTGCCTGCAGCTCTGGTTAAATGATTGAACCAAGATGGACTCGGAAGCGTAGGCTTCAGGAGACTCAGTGAGTTCCCAGGTCCTGCCAAGTTGCCTGTCAGGGTGAAGTGAGAAGGTCCCTGTGGCCGGAGGCTGAGGGGCCCAGGAAGAGGCTCAGCAGGTGGTCCAGATCAGAGGGCGGGGCTGGGGCTGGGGAGAGTCACCAGGAAACAGAAAGGTCTGAGTGAGTGGGAGAGGACTGCGGAGGAGTGGGGCTGAAGCCGCCGTCAGGAGGGACTTGGAGGCCAGGCACGAGGGTGGAGGCACGGCCAGGAGACTGGGGCTGTCATTGCAGAAATGGGGGGATGGCAAGAGGTTTGGGCAGCCTGAGGGAGCTGGCTGTGCCCACGCCCCCAGTTTCCTGGAAATCTCTTCTGCAATGCTTTATTCTGTGCTCTGGCCTGTTGCCCCCTGCAGGCGGTTACCTACTTGCCAGTTACCGGGACACCAGGCAGCACTTATGTCCTTAAAAGGCCTGGCAACTGCTGAAGCCCGTGGGGTGGGGGTGGGGGGGGTTGGAGGAGGGTGTCACTCGGATAGTGTCCAAGAGCTGTGAGGATGAGTACAGGTTGAAAACTGGAAGTCTGCTGACTAAACATGGCCTTTGGCAAATTTTCTTGGGTCTTGGTGTATAGTTTTAAAACTCATTAGTGTCTACTTGTGCGTGAACTAGAGGTTCCCAAGTGAGATGAGGCCCAAACAAATTGCAGATCCAGCTTCCTTTGAGAACTCCCTGGAGCTTTGTAAGGGTTCCCCAGGCTAGGTGGGGAGACCCCAGATGAGAGGACCACAGCAATGGCGTGTATCTCAGCCACTCTCGGCTCCTGTAAGTTCCTTTCCTGGAGACAGGAAAAGACCAATGCTTACTCTCCTGTCACTAGCATTCATCTGGGGCCCCCGGGAGTCCGTGCTGTGGACAGGAGGGCCAAGGTGAGGTGGGGAGGCACTGCTATGTCCCCTTCCATTGCAGCCAGTGCCGGCTTCCCTTAACCTCAACGCTCAGAAGTGCTGGAGCAGGAAAAGACCCCCAGAGGCACCTGCTCCCACTGCTTAAGTGTCTGGAGAAGTCAGAGAGGAGATGGAACTTACCCGCAAGTCACCATTACCACTGCCTGGGTGAGGCTTCCTGGGCATGTAGCGTCCCCAGTGAAGATGGTTGATTGCCACCTTGCCTTTCCCAACCAGCTCCGCCATATTTCCTTATAGCTTGGACCTTAAGGGGAGACCCCCCCCTTCTCTGGCAGCCCCTCTCTGGCCATCATGCCATTGCCAGCATCCTGCCCCACCTCCCATCTTGTTAGCAAATCCATGGCTTCACAGTGTCTTTCTTTCTTCTATCTCCTGATCTTACACCATCAGGTACATAGAGGGGGAGTTTGGTTGGTGCCTGGTGCTATTCACTGTGAAGGTTTTCACACTGTCAGGGTAATGAATTCTGCAAGGATCTGAAGCAAGGGGCTGGAGGATCTCCATGTCATGTGTCCGGGAGTGACAACCCCCAGTGGTTAATTACTGCCACACGATGAGAACTGAGCTGGTAGCAAAATGAGATAAGTTCATTATGAGCTAAATTTGAAGTTAATTGGATTCACATTTCCCCCCATTAGTGTACATGGAGAAAGCCTACCTATAAATGGGCTGCATGAAAAAGAAAAAATTGCATCCAAGCAAAAAACTGATAAATTGGGTGTGAGTTGTTTTGTAGAGTTCGTGATGAGGGACTTTGCGAGATGGTGGTAAGACGGGAACCAAAGTTCCTTTTAATAACACACCAGTGTCTTTGGATTATTTTCGTCTTGGCAGACCTTTTCTAAGCACCAGCAAGCCCTGTGCAGGGAAGGGAGAGATGCAAGCAGCTCTTGTTTTTTGGGACCTCCTATCCAGAGGCAGAAGGAGAATGCCCTGTGTGTTGGGGAAATTGAAGGAATCTGGAGGCAGAATACCTGGGTTTGGAGTCAGTCCTATTCCTCATGAGTCATGGGTCTTCGGACAGGTACCTAATTTCTCTGTGTCTTAGTTTTCACTTCTATACAATAGAGGTGATCGTAAGACTAATCCTGCAGAGTTTTGAGGATCAGTCATTATCTAGAAACAGTATATGAACACTGCCTAGAACAGTGCCTGGCTTATGTAAGTCAACAACGTTAGTTATCTTTATGGTTATTAACTTTGACTCTGGGCGCATCTACTACTTGGAAACTTCATTTCCTCATCTTAAAGTTTGGTGATAACAGCAGTCACCTTCTGGGATTGTGAGTGTGGAATGAGACAGGACATGTACATGGCCCAGGGCCTGACTCTTAGGAACTCTTAGGCCTGTCTCTCTGTTGGTTGACCGGTGGCCCAGATTCAAGGCCCAGGAAATAGACCCCACTCCTCCATGAGAACAGTAACAAAGATTCTGCAGACATCCTTTAATAATGTCAGTGAGCACCATTACTTTTTCCCCGACAAGTACCTTCTTTTTCTAAGTATTAATAGAAAGGGAAAATCAAGGCTTGGATGATTGTGTTATTTGCCAAAGGTCACAAGAATGGTAAAGTGTAGAGCTAAGATTTGAACCCAGGCCTGTGTGACTCCAAACTCCACTTCTCCCAGCCTCGGGAGTCCCCACTCTCCTTATTTTTATCTGTAATTTCTATAATATAATAATACTCTATATCCACTAATAGTTACTCCCTTCCCCCCATTGCCAGGCACCAGCTCCAGGCAACCACTGCTCTACTTTCTGTCTCACTATATTTGCCTATTCTGGACATTTTATATGTATAGAACATACAATGTGTGGTCTCTGTGACTTCTTTCACTTAATGTGCAGTTTTAGGGTCATCCACATAGCACATGTCAGTATCACAGTCCTTTCTATTGCTACATTTCATTGTATGATACATACCATGCTTTGTTTTTACATTCATCCTTTGATGAATATTTTAGTAGTTTCCACTTTTTGGCTATTTGAATAATGCTGCCTTGAACACTCGTAGTGTTTGTTTTTTTTAAATTTATTTATTTATGCATACAAGAATAGGGGTATAGGCCAGAGTTGTGGGGGGTGAGAAGATTCACCAGAGACAGCCGGGAACAGAACAGGCAGAACAACAGAAATACACTGCCGAGGGCAACAGCAGGCAAAGTAGGAGAGGTCTGCTTTGCCATATGGGTCCCCTCTCCAGCTGGCAGCAGGGATCGAACTGGTGCTGCAGTGACCGGGATCTGCTTCAGAGTGCGTTGCTTAACCCATTGTGCCACCAGGGAGGCCCTCATGTACAAGTTTTTGTGTGGGCGTGTTTTCATTTGTCTTGAAATTGTTTTCTTTACACTTAAGTCTCAGATTCATTTGGGGTTTATTCTTAGCTATGGTGTGAAGAATCCATATATTTTATCTTTTCTCCCCAAATAACTCCAGTTGTCATAACACTGCTTAATAAAAAGTCAGTCTATATTTATTTGCCCCTAGTAACTTTAGAACCCACCTTCATCACATGTAAGATTTTCATTCTGTTGCCTTAATTTTCTGTCTATGTATTTACCAATATCCCACTTTTAATTATAAAAACTTTGTAGACTATTTTGACATCTGGGAAAGTTAGTCCCTTTGAGGGAGACATTTTGAGTAATCTTTGAAGAATAATATTTAAGTACAAGTCATGAATTGAAGTTCCTGTTCTACCATTTACTCTGTGACCTTGGGCCAGTTAAAACTGTGGATTCCTTTCTAACAGTGAGCGATACCAAGGCTTGCTTGTTCTTCCTGGATAGCGAGGCCACACATGAGCTGGTCACATGTACTTATCTGTCATTACTAGGCAAAATCATGTCAGGAAGCTAAATCAGATCATTTTATTTAGTTGTTTGCATATTTACTACATGTCAATAATACCAATTGGAGTCATCACAAATGATATAAGTAATTTCTTCTTTGGCAAAAAGTACCTTCAGTGATGCTTTGAGGTCCACTTGAGTATGAATTATGATTTCTTGAGCTTGAATTATGGTTTCTCGTTCAGTCAGGAGACCTGAATTGAGCTAAAAGGAGCAGTCCCATCTCCTTAGCTGCCTTTTGTTGACTGTTAAACACCCCCACTTTGGCAACGTGCCTGAAACAGAATAGGGTATGAGAAGATGAAAATGCCCATATACTCCAAGGTCACGAATCCTTTTCTCAGTGCCAGGAGAGTCCGTACAGGCCATCAAAGCAAATTCGAGACTTGCATTCATTCTTTGGGTTTTCTACCAGGTGGTATCCAGTCTCTGGGTTTAGACAGGTGTCCTGAGGAAGTCCCAGAAGTGTGTGCTTAAGCACAGAATCATGATACAAATAAGAACGGATAACACCGGTGAAGTCTACTGTCACAGCACGGCTCTGAGCAAGCCCCCCGGAGCGCCTTGCCCACGCAGCAGAGGTGGGCTCATCAGGGCTGGGCTTGGTTTGGACCCATCTCCTCTCCCATGTTTCCCTCCATGTAGCCAGTGCGGCAGCAGTGCAGAGGGGCCGCCCGCCCCACGAGCATATGGCAAACTGCTAACACCCCACTGGCCAGAGCAAGGCACATGACTGAGGCCGAGAGCAGAGACACAAACTCCACCTCCAATAGGAGGAACAGCAAAGGATGTCTCTTAGCTCTTCATAGAAGTCAACTTGTATGGTTTAAACAAGTTTAATATGTTTTTCTTACATGTTGGGCGTCAAATTACTATTTCTTTTCAAGATGGTGGTGGTAAGGGTGATGTTAAAGACTGGGTTGAGAGTTGGGACCAGCAATTCAACTTCCACTTCCTTATCCCAGACTGTGTTTCTGGTGTGTTGTAACCATCACAAAGAGGGCACAGCAAGGGGTGAGCGTGCCAGCTTGCTTCCAACAGGGAGCTTGGGGAATAGCCCAGGGAAGTAGGAGTTGATACGGCTGGAAGGTTCAGGTAGGGGACACAGATTGAAGAGGGCCTTGAAAGTCAAACCAAAGAATCTGTACTTAATTTAATAGGCATTAAGGAGCTTTTGCATCTAGAAAGGTATCGATGCTGGACATCTATTACCTGTCTCACCAAGCTTTTTCATTGGTTCCAACAGATGAACTGATTATCTTGTGATTTTCCAAGCTCCAGTTATACGCAGCTAGTGATAATTTTGGTGCTTCACTCCCCCTCTTGCTTATGTCTCAACTGGGCCAGCTAAAACTTTGAGAACAATTTTCAGTGATAAAATGGAGAACAGGTTTCTTGGATATAGTCTTGACTTTACTAAGAATGCTTCCAGTATTCTAGCAATTACATGTGATGTTAACTCTAGATTTAAGATCATTATCAGAACAAAGAAGTGTGACTGCAGTTCTTTTCTGCTAAGAGGTATTGTAAGGAATTAATATTGTATTTTAGCCCATGCCTTTCCCACTGCTTTGATATAATCATATGGTGGTCCTCCTTTGAATCATTAATAGGATTTCCCAGCCAGTGCTTAAATATTGAATCATTCTTATATACCTGAAATAAACTAATTTGACTAGTATGCTATTCTTTCTGACACTACTTGACCTGAGAGAGTGGGTTTTTGCAGATATGTAAATGAATTGTGTGACAATGTTGTTTACTGTTGCTAAGTTTTTATATCAGGATTATGACAACTTGATAAAATGAGTTAGATTTTTCTAGTTTTCTCTAACCTGGAGTACTTTAGTATCTCAAGTATATGTTCTGGGAAGGTTTCAAAGAACTTGCCAAAAACAAAAACAAATACACAAACAGAAGCTTGTCTAAGGACCTAAGTGGACAAGGCACCTATTTTTTAAAAATAATTTAAAAGAATCTTTTCTATTTCTTCTAAGGTTATTGAGTGATTCCTATTTTCTACCTTTTCTCAAGTGAATTTTGTTAATTCATATTTTCTAAAAAATTGTACCTTTTGTTGAGATCTACACATTGATTAGTTTAAAGCATTCATGCATTTTTCTCATATATTTTTTAATTCCATCCTGAGTATCTTCTGTCTTACTTTGATATCTGTGTCTTCTTTTTTGAAACTTGCCCTAGTTTTGCCAATCTTATTGGTCTTTTCAAATAACAATTCTTGGTCATATTTACTGTTGTGCCTGCCTTTCTGTTTCCTAACTCATTATTTGCTCCTTTTTACTTATGGATTCCTTTCTCCTCCTTTCCCTAGGTTCAAATTTATTGCTTTTTTTATCAGACTTCTTGAGTTGAGTAATTCGGTGAGGCTGATTTTCTATACCCTTGCTTTGAAGATCGAGGTTTTATTTATTTATTTATTTTTTAAAAATGTATTTATTTATGCATACAAGAGTTGAGGTACACAGGTCAGAGTCACGGGAGGTGAGAGGACTCACCAGACACAGAGCGGGGAGCAGAATAGGCAGATCGACTGAAGTACACTGCTGAGGGGAGCAGCGAGTAAGAAAGGAGAGGTCTGCTGCGCCATGTGGGTCCCCTCCCTGGCCGGGGATGGAACTCGCACTGCTGTGCCATGGATGTTTCACAGTGCGGCTCTCAACCTGCTGTGCCACCAGGGAGGCCCTTTGTAGATCAAGGTTTTAAAGCACGTGTAATGGTGGCAGAAACTGTAGGGTTCAGACATGACCATCTCCCGTTGAAGAAAGAACACAGCCTCAGGAGGCAGGAGAGCTGGACCCCAGTCCTAGGCTTGCCTCAGGTCAGCAGAGCTCCATGGGCCAGTCCCATCCTCAGGGCCCTGTTTTCCATCCCAGGTGGCCGCTGAGTCTTAACCCGCCTGAGCTGTCTCCCGCCAGGCAGCCTCCGAAGGATAACGTCCTCTGCCTTTCAGTAGGCAGTTTTGGCCTCCCCCTCACCATGCGGTCCTGCCTCTCGCCCCAGCACAAGCAGTCACCCAACCTGTGCAGCTTAATTTGTCTCTGCATGAAGGAGCAATAAGCAACAGTGACAGTGTGACTTGAGGGTGCCCCTTAGCCTGGGTGTTCCCAACTGAGACATGGAGCCTGCAGACTCGCGGTGGGAGGACAGCCAAGCTCATGCACAGGAGGTGTGACTTTGCATGGGCTCTGAACTGGCATTGCTTGGGTCCAAGTCCTGACCCTGACTGTGCAGCACTGGACCAACGACTTGCCCTTTCTAGGCCCCACGAGCCTGTAAAATGGGGAGAGCATCGTGTTTTCTGTTGTCCCCAAGGGTGTTCCATCCCACTGAGTGAAACACAGCTAAAATCCTGAGAACAGAGGCTGGTGTCTGTAATTCCCATACGCTTTTGAGGTTGCTGTGTCACCATCGAGTGTTATCAACCAGGGCTGGGGCCAGGGTTGGGGGGCTGCTCCCCTGGTTGTCAAGGGGGCCAGCCCACCAGAGCTGTCTTCTCTGCCTGTCTCAGTCCGGCCTCAACACCTGGAGCTTGAAGGGGCCAGGCTGACACTTGTGCTCATCGGCTCCTCAGATGTCTTCGCAGAGCCAGGGCAAGAGTCTCTGTGACCAGTATGGAGAAGACTCTGTGTAGGGCAGTGCCCCCACTTCCCACCGCGATGCTGCTTGGGGTCGGGGAGGGGCCTGGGCTGTGGTGCCTGCTCTGGCCCCACCCCTGTGGGACCTGTGCCACTTGCTCCCCACCCACCATGGGAGTTGGCGTTTCTACTGCTAAATGGCAGCGGGAGCTGGTGAAGAAGAGCACCAAGGCCCTTCCTGCGCGGGGTCATTACCCCGACACAGCTGGCGGAGGGGACTGTCACGGGCTCTGGAGCGCTCCTACCTTCAGCAGGGCCTCGTCACTCCTTTGCTTGACAGATATCCTATCCCCACCTTGGGTACAAGACTAGCTCCCAGAGCTGACACTGTGTGAGCCCGGCTGCTGTAGAGGGTGGTGGTGCCGGGTCGAAGGAGGACGAAGGGAGAGACGAAGAGGGCTGGAGTGGGGTAAACCTCCTTACATCGCCTTATAAGTTTGGTCAGCTCTGCCAACTTCAGTCTTCTGTTTGATTTCAACTCTCATGGGGAGTCACACGCAGCTCAGCTCGGGGAGTGAGGAGTCCCAGTGCTAAGTCCTGGGCATTTGCTCTCCTGTAGCAATGCCTCCTATGAAGACACGCGAGCTGCGCTTATCACAAGCCAGGGAAGAGATGTGCGGAGGGAGGGAGGGAGCTCCTGTCTGGCAGCTGCCTGGTGTTCTGGAAGGTTCTGGAAGGTAAGCAGAACCTTGGGATATGAGGATGACTGACACTAGGACTGTTCACTTATCCAGGGAACATTCATGGGCTCATCATCCATGTGCTGGCTTGGGCTCTTCAAGAGGAGTTGGTGAGAGGTGGTCCCTCTCCTTGGGCTGCCTGCTAGTTGGCCTGGAGCTCAGCCAGCTCTCTGTTCTGTCTGGGTCCAACAGGAGGCTCCTGGGGCTCTGCTGTCTCCATGTGGTCAGGAGTTGCCCCCTCCCACCCCCAAGCCTCATCTGGTCTCCCCAGTCCTCAGTGTCCACATCTAGAAGATGTGTATGTTCCACCTTCCCATTCTCTCCCGAGACCACCTCATTTCCATCCATTGGGCACTTTCTCTCTAGGGTAACTGCCACCTTTACCCACTAGGCTGGCTGCCAAGGTCCAGGTTCCTGGTCTTCCTGTGATCGCTTCATCGATACATACAACTGGCCATGTTTGAGAGGGCTGTAGCCCCTTCTTTTCCTAGGATGTGCCCGGAGCTCAGTGGCCTTCCCATGCAGGGAATTCTTTTCCACCTGGCCTGGAAACCAGCACACTTGGATGCTCTGTCCATTCATGTGTTTCAAAGAGGCTACTAGCTACTAAGTTCTGTGGGGGAGGCAGGTTTTCTGGGTGATGATTGAGCTGTCACCTCTGCCCCCAGAGAACTGGGAGCCTGCAGAGAGGAGGACACGCATCCAATGGAGTGCCTGCCAGCCTGAACCTCCAGGTCCCAGCGCCCAGAACACGAGGTGCTTCCTGCACTTCTACGGAGTGAATGAGTAGTTCTGGGCCATACGAGGAAGAATCCTCTGGCATCTGAGCCAAAGCTAGGGGTCAAGGCATTGCCCACTGCTGAGGAGGGGGAAGAAGGTCTTGGGCTGGTCTTTAAAGGTGGGTGGCTTGGACCGTGTGCACTGGAGGAAAGGCTGCTTTGTGCAGAGGGCACGGCGGAAGCCAAGGTGTGGACGTACAGAGTCCAAGCATTACTTGGGGAGTAGAGAGAAAAGGGCTCCAGTTTGCCAGGGACACAGCAGAGCTGTTAGCGGTTCCTGCCTAGTGGAGCCAGGGTGGCTGTGTGTGTCTGTGTGTGCGTGTGTGTGTGCACGTGCGCGTGATTGCATGAGGTCTGGGGCTGGGGGCACGTTGGTGTTCAGCATCCAGACGTGACGAATGTGCAGAAGAGTCCAGGGAGCTGCAGACACGAGCAGCTGGCTGTGGAGTTGCTCACCCCATGATTTGTTGCTTTGATTCCGCAGGCCGTGACTTGGCAAGCACGACCCTCCCCGGGTACCCTCCACACGTCCCCCCCGCCGGACAGGGCAGCTACTCAGCACCGACGCTGACAGGGATGGTGCCTGGTGAGTTTGCACTGTCGGCGTCTCCACAGCAGGCCACGGATGGGGTTTCGGTGGGGGCACCCCCCAAACAACCTGGTGACTTCTATGCTTTGAGATGTGGGCCTGAATTAATCAGGCAGAGGTCTCAGCTCTTGGCCTCTTTCTCTGAGCCTGGGCCAGCAGAGGGGCCAGAGCCAGTCAGCAGCAGTGCCCAGAGCACGTCAGGGAGAGGGGCCTCACTGGCACGCGCGGAGTCTGGGCAGAGGGTGCAGCCGCTGAAGGCCGCCCAGCCATTCTGTGGGGCCCTCTATCCTCTCTCCCCCACCCACTTAGTGTGCTGTCTGCTCAGGGGCCCGCTCCACCCCCCAGAGATCTCAGAGGTCGTACTCTGTGGTTGAGGGTCCTGTGCTCAGAATACACAGGATGTGGGTGGTCGCTTGATTCTAAGCTGAACTCCCTGTGGCCACTGAGCCTCTGTCCTTCTGGCCAGTGATGTGGCAGTTTCTTTCAAAACATCTGGGAAGGCAGCCCCCAAGTATCCTTCAGTGGTGGGGTGACGTGGGGTCCAGACAGTGCATGCCCAAGGTGCTGGGCTTTCCGTGGACAAGGGCATCCGCATAAGCAGGGGTACCCAAAATATCATCCTTTGGAAGTTGCTTTTTTGAAAAATTGGGGAAAAACAGACTCAGCTGGATGTTGCTTCACTTCTTTTATGGGTTATCGTCTCTGGTTTCGAGTCACTCATTCAGTGCTGGGGGCCGTCTCTTAACACATGCTGTTGACTCTCTTGGGTGTGGGTTATTCCATCTCTCCCCCCAGCCCCCCGAGACGTCTTTCTCTTTGGAGCCTCATAATAGCTGTGAGAACTGTGTGGTGGACCATCCACCCCACTTTCTTGGTGGGGAAGTTGAGCCCCGAGAGGGCCTGGGACAGCCTAAGTCACCCAGCAAGTAGAAGCCAGAGCCACATCCAGAGCCGGGACGTGGCGTGAACACAGAGACCTGCTCTGGAGCCTCTCCTTCGAGGGGCCTGTCTGGCCCCACAGGGCAGTGTCTCCCCAACCCAAGCTGAGGGAGAGTCTACAGAGACAAGAGCCACGGCCCCCTGGTGCCCACGTTCCTCCTTTGGCCCCCCCGGGGTCCTGCCCAAGCAGCCACATCCCTCCAGCCCAGCTTACGCATGTGAGCGCCCTGTGCACTCGCTGGTCATGGGGGTGTGGACGGGCTGGAGTGTGAGCAGGGCGTCCACAGCTGAAGATGGGGAGGGTGGGGGGTAGGAAGGGACGCAGAGCAGGGGAGGCCCCGTGAGCCCCGTCCTGGTGCAGACGCTGAGAAGTCTGCAGGCTCTGAGGGCCTCCTGGCCTTTGAGGTTGTTACGAAGACGTATTTAACAAGGTAGGAGGGTAGAGCATATTTCATTTAACGGTTTGTTAGTTTGATTTATGACTTTTAAATATGAGACATATGGGAAATGGCCTCTGTGTGGACTCTTGCCCTGGGCTTTGCCAGTGCTGGGGAGGCCTGCCAGCCTCACGCCAGCAAAGCCTTTGCCTTTTCTGCCCACCGCAGAGCCTCGGGAAGTTATGCACAGAGCACCAGGCCAACAGAGGCAGGGACACACACCCTCACCTCTTCCTGCCTGCCCCACCCTCCACGCACTCCTCAGCCCTTGGCAAGTCAGCGCAGCTGCTGGAGATGGACCACGTGGCGTCCATCGCGGGCCTGGCTCCTGTGTAGCGCTCCATGGAAAGTAGAGCACTTTCCCTGGAGCCCTTTGACGGTCCAGCCTGTGGGGTGGGCAGATCCAGGAGTCCAGCCTCCCTCCCCCACCTCCATTTTCCAAAAGCGAAGCTGAGCGATGTTAAGGGACGCCCACACAGGAGCAGCTGGCCGGTAGGAGGACTGCGAGCTGGGGCTTTGCCTCCACTTCTGCTCCCTCTGCCACCCTCCTCTGCTGGTGTGGCTCTGGGCCCATCAACACAAGCTTCCCGGTGACCCCAGGTAGAGGCAGCAGCATCCTGGGGGTCCCTGTCCGCCCTGTCCAGGGGGCATGTTGGCTGGGACAGCTGAGGCTGTCCAGCTGCCCTCACTGGCCCCTGACTGCAAACCCCAAAGAAGCTGAGTCCAGGAAACAACAAAACTTCCCTGAGTTTATCCGAACAGAGCTGGCGCCGGGCCCTGTGATGTGCCAGCCCTAATTAGCAGGCTCTGGAGGTGAAGGCCGGGGCCTGGCAGAACCCCCGGCAGAACCCGTGAGCCTCCTTGCCATTAACGGTGGCGGCAGGAAGCTCAGGCCCAAGCAAGGGCACAGACTAAGGAAACCTGCTGATGGTACCTGGACACGGGTGACCCAAGTCAGCCAGGTGGCATGGTCCCCTGAGACTGTACCCCGGCATAGGGAGGGAGACAAGCATTCTGGCAGGTTGCCCAATGTCTTCCTCCCTTCTCCCTCCACTCCTTGCTCTCTGGACCGCTCCTCCCCACCTCCCTCCCGCTTCTCTCTCCCCTTGTTTCTTTACTCGGTTTTTCTTCTCATGCACCACTCAGTGCCAAACTCACTGTCAGGGCCAGAGCTCCATGCTTGGCAAGCTCAGTTCTTAGTGCCTGTTTCTCAACATCCAAAGCAGAGTGGGGCCTTGGGACTCTGTTTGCAATGTGATTTCCAAGTCTGATTCTTCCGGAGCCCAACGGGCAGAGCAGAGACGTCCAGTGCACAGGTCGTTGTTAGCACCCTCCTGAGGCTGGGCCTGTAGCCCGGATGCCCACTTGTCTGCAGAGCAGGTCCTGGGCCTCCCCGGGGTCTGGCTTCAGCTTGTGGTTCTGTTCTCTGCCCCAACCCTTCCCCCATTTGACCCGTCCCTGGTTCCCAGCACAACTCACATTCTGACTAGTCAGTGACCGTCCTCATCCTGTGCCTGTGACTGAGGCCACCTCCTGCCTCTCTCTGGATCCTGTAGCAGCTCAAGCAGCCTGTATCAGCCTCAGCATCTGCACCAGGACGAGACTCAACCTCCAGGGCGAAGCAGAGACACCCCCTGCTGTTGGTGGTGACCCCACAGGCGTGGCTCTGTGGCCCTGCTGCCTCTCCCATGGGAGGTAAGGTCCTTAAGGACCAAGTCCTCTGCCTTACTAGTCTGTTATCTCTTCCCTGTCCCTAGCACATAGTAGGTTCTATTATGTGTGTTGGCTAAGGGAGGAAGGCAAGGAAAACTAACATCAGCCTGTGTATTCATCTCCTATGGCTGCAGTAACAAATACAGACACAAACTGGTGACTTAAGACAACCAAGACTTAAGAAGTGTCTCTCACAGCCTTGGAACCCAGCGCCGCCTCTGGGAGCTGGTTTACCTCCTGTGGCCCCGGGCATCCTCGGCTGTTCCCCTCTGATGCTCACATCTGCTTCTCTTCACAGCGCTTTCTTTTCTGTGTGCAGCACACGTCCCTCAGCCTCTCTGCTAAGGTGGCAAGGACTGTGCTGAGGGTGCTCCCACATAGTCTAGAACCGTTTCCATTTCATGGCCCTTAGTCTGCAAAGAACTTAGCCCCACTTTAGGGGGTCTCAGGAGCATGTCTGTAAGTCAGAGATTCCAGGGATTAGGGCGTGGTTAGGCCACCACCTGCGTGAGAATTTCGAATGTTCAGGACTTTTGTTTATACTGTGCAGGGAATTTAAACTTCATCACTGACAGGGATCGGTGTTCAGGATCACCATTGGCCTCATACAGGATCCAGTAGGGAGGCAGCTAAACCTGAAAAACCCCAGTATCCACATTTAGTTGTGCAGAAAACCTCCTGCCTTTCCTTCTCGAGGCTGATTACTTTCCTGGTTCAGACTGCTGCTTTAGTGACTTAGCCTTTCAATGGTTAGTTTGGTTTGTATAGGTTCGCTGTAGAGTTTGTATGTTTCAATGTTTTTATTCACAAGAATTATGTGCATTTTATGCCTGATTGAAATCCCCACCACAACCATACTAAATGCAGCTCCCTCCCCTCTTGAACAACTTTTCGAGATTATTACAGGTTCACATGCTGTTTTAAGCAGCCCTGCATACCCTGCACCTAGTCTCCCTATCACAGCCAGAAAATGGAGGCCCCCCACTCCTTTTTGTTCGGACTTCTGATTCCTAACCTCTTAGGCTCCGGACATGGGGCATGTCCGTTTGCGATCACAGGCCGGAGGTGATCCCACGTGGCAACCCCCGCGAGTGGGCAGGATTTGGAGAAACTAGAGGAGCCAGGCTTTTGGCCTCCCTCTGTCCCACTTTGTCTCCAGGCTGCTTCTCTGCACCGAGCTGAGCTGAGTGTTCCTCCCTCCTCACCAGAGGGAAACCAGAACTGTCTCTTCCGCCCTGGGTGCCCTGAGACTTGGCCGCACCTCTTTCGCCTGTGAGACAAGGCTTCTGAACGTGAGGTCTGCTTCGAGGGCTCCTGGAGGAGATTTGCCTCCGGGGTACACTTGACAGCTGAACCTCTGAGAAGGGTGTGAGAAGGGAAATGTTCCATCTTCCCACTGCGCATATCTCCATTACATTCTCCCGGCTTGGACCCTTGTTTCTTTTGAATCCGGATTCTGCCAACAGGGTGCCTCCTGCCCTTGCTGGCTTCCGGGCATCCCCATACCTGCAAAAAACAGGGTTCTCTAGTGCTCCTAGACTCCCTGTCTGCAGCGCTGCAACCCCCGCGTCTCGGCTGCCCGCTTACGGTGACCGGAACACAGGCAGCCTGTCAGCTGAGGATGGAGACAGGCTTCAGATTTTATTTTCATCAAGTCCCAGCAAATGCCAAAATTTTTGCACCAAAGATTCCATAGAGTCTTGATTGCTGGAACTAGTTGTTTCCTGCCTGAAGATATTTGCACAACCTAACAGACATCGACCTGGCATTTGAAACTCTTAAAAATCCTGGGCTGGGGGACGGAAGGGCGTCCACTGCCCTTTGGCGTTAGTGAGTCTAAGCCGTAAGGTAACCGGCGCTGAGATGAACCAGTCAAGGAAGGCCAGCTCCCCACTTGCCCCCTCCCCATTTGACTCCTCTCGGGGCCTGAAGCCAGAGTGCCTGGGGTTCCTGACCATGTGGCAGAGCCCAGAAGCCCACCAGGAGCAGCCAAGGAGCATGGCGCCCCTCCCACCCCGGTCCTGGGACTCCACTGCCTGGGGACTGGTGTCCGCCACGTCTAGCGTCTAGCACAGTACGCTGCTCAGCTACCTGATGGCTTTTATTTCCTTGAAGTAGGAGGCGAGGTGAGGCTGGGGCAGGAGCTGGGCGATGGGCAAGCAGGAGGAATGAGAGTCCTGTAACCCCCAACACCTGCAATTTCCTCTGTGGTGGGCTCGGCCCTCTCTGCTCTCCCACAGCGCAGCTGACCTGGCCTCCTTGTGGGTTTCACCTCCTCAAAGGGGTCTTTCCCATCACGTAATGGGTCTTAGTTTCCTCTCACTGCTGTAATGAGTTATAACAACAGACTTTTTAAATTAATTAATCTATATATTTGACAGCAATTGTGGTCCCCAGGGAGTTCCCACCACCATTTCACCCGTGCACCATCACCTCAGTCCCTTGTGCTCTTCCTGCCTCATCCCAGTCCCTCCCTGTCGCGGCAGGATGGAGGTGGCACAGGAGCAAGGTTCGGGATGGTTTTGGGCAGACGGGTCAAGGAAGGAGTCTCTTGGAGCCCTTGGTGGCTTTTCATACTTTATTTAGTAGAGGTGGCCAGATACATGGCAGGCATGGGTGCCGGGGGGCTGGGAGGCTGGCAGGCCATCCAGCCCTCGGCGCATCTCACCCTCTCGGCTGCTTCTCTCTCTCCGCTGCTGCTCTCATCAGTACTGTCCATTGGTCCTCACAGTTCTGGCTGTTGGTCCTGGCATCCTCATGATGCCGCCCATTTATGCCCGTGTCCAACTCAGGTGCGCCCACTTGCGCATGNCCACCCTGGAATGCTCGCAGCACCGCAGGTGTCCATCATCAGTGGTGGGAGGGTGGAAATACCTGATCAACCTTTACCCTACACTCCCTCCCACCCCCAACAACATTCTTTTTTAAAAAATTTATTTATTTATGCATACAAGCACTGGGGTACAGGCCAGAGGTGTGTGTGGGGGGGAGAGGATTCACCACAGACAGAGTGGGGAGCAGAACAGGCAGATCAATGGAAGTATACTGCTGAGGGGAGCAGCGGGAGAGGCAGGAAAGGTCTGCCATGCCATGTGGGTCCCCTCCCTAGCCAGTGGCAGGGATCGAACTCATGCTGCAGAGGCTGCGGTTTGCTTCGTAGTTCGGCACTTAACCCACTGCGCCACCAGGGAGGCCCAACAGGCATTCTTTATCTTAGAGGTCAGAAGCCCAAAATGGGTCTCACTGAGCTAACGTCAAGTGTTCTGCAGGGTTGAGTTCCTTCTGGAGGTTCTAGTGGAGAATCTTTTCCATTTCTTTTCCAGCTTCCCACGCAACACCCACGCCCCACGTCCAGCTCCAGTTCCCTCATCTTCAAAGCTGGCAACGTTGGGCTGCTGGGCTGAGTCTTTATCATGTTATCATGCCACATCTTCCTTTCTGGTTCTTTCTCTCCCTCCCCCTCTCTTCTCCCTATTCCACTTATAAAGACCCTTGTGATTTTATTGGGCCCACCTGGATAATCCAGGCTAATCTCCATATCTTCAGATCAGCTAATTAGCAACCTTAATTCCACTCCACCATAAAACCTACATGTTCATGGGTTGCAGGGATTAGGATGTAGTCATTGTTGCTGGGGTGGCGGTGGGGTGGGGTGGGTGGGTGCATCACTCTGCCCTGCCCTCCACACCATCTAAACCTGGACCCCCATTAGCCTCTCTCAAGCAGTGTGCTTGCTCTTTTCATTCGTGATAGATATGAAGCACAATGGCTGTCATTTCATGGGTGGTTTGCTCCTCCCTCGTCGGCCTTCCCTGTAGGCCCACGTGGTCCACAGGGCCGTCTGCTTTGCCCGTCACTAGGTCCTGGTTCCTGGCACAGTGCCTGGCCCATAGTAGCACTCAGGAAAGAGTTGAAATTTAAAAAGAGGATCTTCGGGCTGGGTTGCTGTGCGAGCTTGGCCCAGTGCTGGAGCAAAACTGCCGGGGCTGCCCAAGGGCTGGCGCGGCAGCCACGTTCGGCCCGAGTGCCTGGTTTCGGATCACCGCTGGATTGCTTGGCTTTGCATTGCTGTGCTGCTTCTTTTCAGCTGTGTGATTTGGGGCAAGATACATAAAGTCTCTGTGCCCGAGTTTCCTCATTTCTCATATGTGGATGATGATAATAAGAGTGAGCACTCGATATTATCTGTGTGAAGACTCTTAGAATTTTCCCTGACACGTAAGAGCCAGCCTGGACTTGGTGGAGGGATTGAACCAGGGCTTCCCCGGGGCTTCCTGGCCCAAGCCTCTGGCTTGGGGAGGTTTGATCAGGGAATGAATGATCTTTGTTCTTAGCTCCTACTTCTGGCTCTCTAGCAGAGGCGCCTGATAGTCTTGGGTACTTTCCAGGTGCCTTCTGCACCTTTGTCAAGCTCTCCCTGGGCTCTGGGGAGCCCACCTGTTGCTCATTTCTGACGCTTTGCTGCCCTCTAGTGGCCCCCAGTCACTCTGCTACACCAGGAATGTAGACTTGGCCCTGGAGGATGCCAGATACCACCTGGATGAAATGGCAGGTGGGCATTCACTTGTTCATTCACTGAGTCTCCAGAGATTCCCAAAGCATCACTGTGTGTCTGTTCTGGGCTATGTGTGATGTTGCGGCTACAGCCCCTGCCCTCAGAGGACACTCAGTCTAAGCGGGCTATCTAATAGATATCTATCTAAAAGATATAAAAATTCATTCCTACCAGTTGTTAAAACTTTCAATCTAGTAATATTCAGTGTGCTAGGGGGTGGGGAGAAGGAGGCCTCTGAGTCTTCTGGAGCAATGGGGAAGGATGGTGGAGATCAGGGAGGACTTCCTGGAAGAGAAGAGCAGGTGAGCTGGACCTTGAAGGGTGAGTCTGCCAGTCTGAGATGCTAGAGGAGCACTGTTGAGCGAGAAGATTCAAGAAACAGAGAGCAAGGGCATCACGGGGGAGCTAGGCATGACCAGACCCTTGAGGGGAATGAGGAATGCACAGGAAGGGTGGTTCGGCCTAATGCAGCAGGGGCTCTGTCAGTGCCCGAGCCTTATGTCCTGGAAGCTCATGGCAGGAAGTGGTGCACAGTAGCCTGACAAACAGCAGGCTCTGGCTAGGCAAACTGACCTGAGTCCGAGGGGAGGCTGCCTTGTGGCCAATCTGGGTCATCTGTGTGACTGAAGCACCCAGGAGACCTGTGGGAAGTGATGCTGGGATTAGGGAACACTGACACCCATTGGGAACTTAGGAGTTCATTGCTGCATTGGGAAGAAAAGAATTGCAGGAGTCAAGTGGGAAAGCATGCTGGAGGCATGACGTCCTTACTGAATCTAGGAGAACTGGGGTCTGATTCCAGCCGCCAAATGTCAGGGTTTGCAGTGTGGCCCTGAGCGATGACGCTGGGACTTGCTGCGAGGTGCAGAGATTGGATTAGCCTCGCCCAAACAAGACTTTCTGCGCATGCCATTCAAGGACTTCTAAATCTGCGACACCCGTGCCTGCTGGCATCACCTCCTGACTGGATTGGAGGACTCCCTTGCTCCGCCACTTCTGTCCTAAGTCTAAGTGGGCAGTTTCCTTAAGATCGGGGCTACAGCGTGATAAGGCGATGGCCCTGGGCTAGCTCTCAAGTGGAAGTTGGTAGTAAGTTCCAAAGGGCGGAGCTGAAGGCGGCCACTTCAGGCTGTACTAATCCCATACACCCACCACCACAGCCCCTCCCAGAAGGGATCCCCACTGAGGACCCTGTGGCCCCAGTGACCAGGGCTCAGACCAGCCCCTTAGCCACCAGAGAGCAGCCGTCCACCCATCAAAGGTTGAGGGCCCAACCCGCTCCTTCTGGTCACCTTTCCTTTTTGTTTTTATGGCATTGTCTGTGGCTGCATCTTAGCTCCTGAAGAAGGGGTTTGGAGTCCCAGGACTTCCCATGGGCTGGTGAGGGGGATGCAGGCTCTGGGACTGGTCCTGGACTGAGAACCTGAAAGTATTTCAGAATTTTATAACAGCCTGACCAAAATTCCTTTTGTCTCTAAAATTCAGAAAGGGAAGCTGGAAAAACTGGCATCAGTTAATGTTAAATTAAATGTCTAGCAATTACAACATTATTAAGTTAATTTCATTAGCTAGTAAATTTAGTGCTCATAAAAGTTTCATTACATTTGAAAACAATTTTTAGGTTAGATTTTCCTATTTGGTGAGAATTTCCAAGTCTGTGTCTTGATTGCTGAGAAATCATAGCCACTCATAAATTAAATTACTTGTGGCCAAATAATTTTGGGAATAAAGTCACAAAAATAAGTTGTATTTTTAGAGCAAAAGTATCACTGGGGGGGGGGTATATTGTGGCTATTTAATGTGTGATATGCTGTAAGATGGAGTGGAGAGGGGCCCCAATAGGAAAAAGAAGCTTGGGGGACACCCTGATTTTCTGTTCAGCTGTGCTAAACATAAAAGGTTATGATGTGATCTTGAGATGACTACGTTGCAATATCCATCCATCCATCCAGCCAGCCAGCCATCATCCAGCCATCCATCCATGGCTACTTATCCATCCATCTACCCACTTACCCATCTATTCATTCATCAGTCCACCCATCTATTCACCCATCTATCCATCCATCCATCCAGCCAGCCAGCCAGCCAGCCAGCCAGCCATCATCCAGCCATCCATCCATGGCTACTTATCCATTCATCTACCCACTTACCCATCTATTCATTCATCAGTCCACCCATCTATTCACCCATCTATCCATCCATCCATCCATCCATCCATCCATCCATCCATCCATCCATCCATCCA
>JAGFMF010011802.1:3105699-3139519 GCA_019455555.1 Galemys pyrenaicus | reverse complement strand
CCATCCAGCCAGCCAGCCAGCCAGCCAGCCAGCCAGCCAGCCAGCCATCATCCAGCCATCCATCCATGGCTGCTTATCCATTCATCTACCCACTTACCCATCTATTCATTCATCAGTCCACCCATCTATTCACCCATCTATCCATCTACTCAGCCACCCATCCATCCATCCATGGATCCACCCATCCATTCATCCATCAGTCCATCCATCTCTCCACCCATTATTTCTTCATTTTTCTTCTTCTTTCCTTCTCTCTATCGGAGAGAGAGTATATATTCACCACCTACATGTACCAGGCATAAGGGGTATGAAGGTTAAAACCATGAGCCTTCTCCATGAAAAATTCTTAGTCTGTATGTAGTGCAGTTGGGCAAGCCATTATGGGCTGTGGGGGATAGATGTGATCACATGTAAACGCAGACTGTGGGAGCACAAAGCATGCTGTGACTGGCGATGTCATAGAATGGCCCAGAATTTCTCTGTAGGAAGGTTGACAGGGGTTGGGGTTGGCCATATCTGAAGATGGCTTTGCAGAGAGTTTTGCTAAAAGTGAGAAGACACCACTGTCCACATGCACACTCGAGGGCTGCTTCTGGGCCATGGGAGGGATCTAGGAGGAGGGCTGTTTCAGGATTGGGGTTGTGCAAGAGCAGTGCGTTTTAGCCAGGGGGCGGTGGAGTGGGAAGGGAGAGAGTGAATGCTTCAGGCAGAGACTGGGGCCAAGGACACAAAGGTGCCGAGAGGTTTGCTTCTGTACCTATTGGTCCTTCCAGTCACCAAATTGAATTTACTGTGGCTCTCTGTGTTTTCCTCCCTCTGATCTACTGGGACCTGCAGCCCCAAAGCAAGACCGCGTTGTTTGTCAGTCCTCAGCTGTACTGAGCACCATTTTCCACCCTGTGGGTCGCTGCGCCTGCAAGACTTCTCTCCAGAGACCTCTGTCAGTGCCCAGAGCCTTCAAGGCAGGAGGGGCTTGGCTCCTGCTCTCCAAAAGGAGACGGCTTTGAAAGAAACCACTTTGTTTTGTCTAGCTACCAACCTGCAAGGCGCTTTAGTCTACACCCGTTAGCCCTTTAGAGCTTGTAATTTGGAAATACCTCAGGAGGCTGGGATGGTTGTCCCCAACTTGGAGCAGAGGTGCCAGGCCTTGCCTGGGCTACACGGCCAGTTGGGGGATGCAGCTGGGCTGGGTGCTTAGAACTCAAGCCTCAAGTTCACCTAGCGCCTAGTACTGGTGGAGAGAGAGAATGCAGTCCCTTCAGAGGCAGGCCTGGGCTTCCTTCGTGTTCCGTCCAGGTTGTGGGCGATTTTCTGACCCAGAGACCTTTCATGACCCAGCAGAAACCCTCCTCAGCTGGGACACTGAGGAACCACACTTCAGATTCCAGTATATTCCTTCTACTCTCAGCTTCACCTGTCCATGTCTGACCCATCCTCCCAGGCCCAGATCAGATGCTCTCTCTGGCAGAAACCTACCCCCTCCGACCCCGGCCCAGAGGCCTCAGCTCTCCCTTGAGCCTACCCCAGGCCACCATCCATGGCTGCTGTGTCCAGACCCCCAGTGACTGAGTGCCCCACCCCGCCTGCTCCTCACCCACCTCGCCCCTGCATACAGCAGGTGCTCAATGGAGATGGGTGGCATTGACTTGAACCCAGCACATGCCCCCTACCTTGTCCAGTCCCGAGTGAGGGCTTAGGGCCCTACTGTGTCATGAAACAGGGCTCCGCTGCCCTTCCACACCCCCGCCGGCTCTTCCAATATTTGCTCTGGCTCCTTGCTGGAAGACGCTGAGACAATGGCCCTTGTTACCCTCTGTTTGAGTTATTTATTTTTTTCACTTTTCCCTCCTTCCCCTCTCGGGGGACTCGCCTCTCGCCCTCATCCCTCATGTTTTCCCTTTCACTTGACTGTCACTCTCATTGTCCTCACGGGGCTGGGAACGCGGGGTGACAGGCAAGGGGAGCCCAACCGGGCCGGGGAGGCTGGAAATATAGTCATTAATGGGACCCGCGAAGCCCAGATGTCCTCCCTGAATGCGGGTAATTTGTTTTTAATGAAAAACCACGCGGTGACCCTGAACAAATGAATTTTCTTTATAAGAGTCTATGTGCTACAGCACAAATAAAGGACTCGGCTCAGGGCGACTTAGACCCCGGGGTTGAAAGAAAAAGAGAAAGAGAAAGGGAAGGACTGGAAAAGACAGCAAGACAGAAAGCAGGGAGGAAAGGAAACCTTCAGATGACAAGGGTGTTCTCGTGTCCTTCCGGCTAAAGACCATCCCGGTCACAAGTGCCTCGGGCGTTGTCCCGCACAGCCAGATGCCTGACAGTTGTGGTCATTTTGAAGACTTGTTCACAACAATGTGAAGGAAACGAACCACCATCTGGACGGATCTCTGCAATTCACCAGCCCCTCTGCATGGGGAATGCCCGTCGGGCAGGCCCGGAGAGCCGTAGGCGGGGTCATTTCACGGAGGTGAAAACTGAGGTTCAGGATCTGCTGAGGCCGGGCGGGTGGCGAGTGGCGGGGCCTGGATGACAAGGGAAGGATTTTGCAACACTGTGCTTGTTCTAGAAATTGCTTTCTCCGGGTGACATGAGAGCCAGCGAGACAGGCAGATGTGGGGTAGGGAGCAACACCGTGTCTCTGCCCAGGAGTCTTGGGATGGAGCACATTTCCGCAGCCCCCAGAACTCTGTGAAGGTGCAGACTTTCTGAGAGTCCTTTGAGTGAGAGAGTCCTGGAAAGTGAGGCTGCAAGAGAATTAGCATCTGGAGACTACCCACCACCGCCCAGGACCCTCGGCGGGTGAGTGTGGAGCATGAAACTGGGGGCAGCAGCAAAAGCATTGACTCAGTGGTCTCCATCTAAGGCCCTGCCGTTGGCTTCGGGGGTCTGCTCTTAGAAGCATGGAAGGCTTAGCCCTGTCTGGGCTGGTGGGGGCAGGATCTGCTCTGACACAGACCTCACAGGGGGGGCTGGAGAGGACCTTTGCACAGTGTGTGGCCACTTCTCCCTCTGTTGTAGCAGGACAGGGCTGGACTCAGCTTTAGAAGTCAGCCCGGGAATGTGCAGATGAGGGCTAGGAAAGGACTCGTTCAAGGTCATACGAAGACAGAGAAAGGGCCAGGCTGGCTCTTTCTGTGGCACCAGCCTGCCCTGTTGCCCCTCCCCACCCCCATCCTGTAGTTCAGTGAAAAGGAAGCATTTGCCTCCTGGCCTTATGTGGGCCTGATATTGCTGAGGGGTCTCTGGGTGACCTAGCTTCTAGAACAACTCAAAGCAGGACTCCTACCCTACCTCACACCTGCCTGGTCCTTTCTTTCTGAGACTCAGGACTGTTCTTTACAAGCTCAGCTCCTTCCCCCAGCCCTGGGGCCTGGCCAGCTGCAAGGGACCTCCTGGGATGCAGTCGGGACCTCCCCAGCGCTTCGGAGGTTCAGCTGGGACCTACAGGCCACAACAAGACCCCAGCTCTCTGCTTTCCCCCCAAGAGTCAGGCAACTAGACAAAAAGAAATGATTGTTTTCTTTCCTGGATTCAGTTTCCCTCTGGAAGTTGTGACCCAATTAGAAAATCAGACAAATAGAAAAATCTGGCGGCGACCCTGGCTGAGGTTATGAAGTCTCTGTTCCAATTCAGGTCTCTGCCTCCCACGCTGCTGAGAGCCAGGCGGGGAGCCCGGCTTCCCGGGCCACCTGAGCAGCTCCTGCGCTGCTGCTCTTCTCTGGAATTGATGGTGTGTTCCCCACTCACTTCCAGAATGGATCTGAGGCAGCTTCTTGACCTTTCAATAACGTCAGCCCAAACTTGAAATCCGTCATAAAACAGGAGGACGCAGAGGCCCAGGGAGGCTCCCTGGGCCCTCCACTCCTACCCCAGTGGTCTGATGGAGCCGGTGCCATGGAGCCACCGCGCCAGCCCTGTGCCTGGAGGGCCCCACGTGCCGCTGCTGGCAGCCAGGAGCCGGCTTTTTGGAAACCGTTTCTGTCTGGATACATTCCAGAGCATGCTTCCAAAAACATACTTTTAATCAAAAAGAAGATCACCAGAAAAACGGGGACAAATTGTAATTTTGACAGTGGACAATTATAAATACCGGGAGGGGTTGCCAGTTGGCAAATAAACTCAACTGATGAGGTCTTAGATTAATTACGCCACCCGTGAGCTGACCAGGTGGGGTTCTCTTAATTGTCCTCCTTTGTGAAATAGGTTCCCTCCCTCCCTTTTTCCTTCCTTCCTTGCTTCTTTGCTTGCTTCCTTCCTCCCTCCCTTCTTCCTCCCTTCCTTTCTTTCTTTCCTTCCTCCCTCTCTTCCTCTCTCCCTTTTTCCCTCTCTTCCTCCCCTCCTTCCCCTCTCTTCCTCACGTTCTCCCCTTCCTCTCTCGTTCCTCCTCTCCTTCATCCCTGTTTCCTTCATTCATTCACTCCATCACTCACCCACTCATTAGCCATTTACTCATCATCATTCACTCATTCCTTTGTTGGGCCTCCCTGAGCTCCTCCTCGGTGTTGAGTCAATTCCCAGGGTGGGTTCAGAAATAATTGAGTTTCTCGAGACCTGAGAGCACTATGAGGAGAATCACCTGTGTCCCCTGCTCAGCATGGGAAGAAACCAGCTCCAATGTGGGGGTTTTGTGGCATTTCAAGGCCCAGGCGCCACACTTTTCTGGGGATAAGAAGAGGTTTGAGGGGTGCGGACCTGAGGGTTCGGCTGCGGATGGGAAGGGAGGTCCTGGCTGGTGACCGGCTCCAGTCGGGCTCGGCTTGGCCCCCCTGGGAGGGCGCCAAGGCCAGCAGGGCCCCCGGGAAATCTGCATCCCCGGCGTGGGTGCCAGGCCCGTGTGTACAAACAGGGGACTCAGTATTTAGGAGGGGGGAGGAGCAGGGAGCTGCCCTGAATGGCTGCCTGCTTTGGAAATTTCTATGCATTTGTAATAACAAAATTACCATAATTTGCTCGTTAATGCAGCTAGATCAGTCAAGCATTGTTCCGTCGCGCGGGCGGGCGGGGAGGCCGAGGCAGCCTCTCTGCACACCCTACACACCCCAGCCAGCCTGCCAGCCCGTTAGAGCGCTGGAAATTAGCATGCAAATGGTCCTAATTCGGTGGGCGAGCTGTCAGGCAGCGCCTCTCTGGCCTCGTCTCTGTGAAGGCCCTGACAGCCGGCTCCAGTGCGGCCCACCCTCCTCGCTCCAGCCAGGAGGGGCTCCGAGGGGCACCTCCAGACTGACAGCTTGGCGGCCTCCCTCCCTCCGTCAGTGCCATCAGGCCTGGCGGCAGGCTCCCTGGGGAACAGGCAGGGCCTGCCACCGTGCCGCGGGCCGGCCGAGGAGGCAGGCGGCCTGGCGGTGGGCTGCTGGGGGAGGCTGCTTGGCGTTCAGCTTTGGTGGGACTGGGGCAGTTGGGGCAGATGAGGGCACAGGGGTGGCCCCCTGACTCGGGGCCCCACTGGGGCACAGGGAGCCTCATAGCTGGTAGGTTCTGAGTGGTCCGTGGGGACACTCACCTGTACATCCACAGGAGCAAGCTCAGGTCCTGCCTGTGCGCCTCCTTTGTCTTCCAGACCTGACTTACCATATCCCCGCTCACCGCCCCCAAACCTGGGACATCTCTGTCCAGATGGAGGCACGGAATTCCTCCAGTGGATTGGAGACCTGGGAGAGGCTTAGAAGATGTGTGGCGTGGGCCCGTGCCCTGAACCAGCACCCTTGGGCCTTCGTCCCACCTCCAGGCTAACTGTCTTTGGGGGAGTCACCTTCCCCCTCTGGACCTCAGTCCCAGCAGCTGTAGGGTGGAGGCCTCTCCATCGGCTGTGATGATAAGCGAGAGAGGAGAAGGCCCTGCTTTGCAGCTATAGCGGACATTGGTTGAGGACATCTGTGTGCGGCCCCTGTGCTGACTGCTTCTCACTGTCCAGCCCGGTTGCCCTTCACAGTGACTTTCTGGAGTGGTGTTGCCATCCCATTCACAGAGAGGGAAGCTGAGGCCTTGGTTCACCTGGAGCAACTTGACCATGTGGCAGGGTCAGGAGAGAGTCCAGTCTTGCTTGATCTTTTAATGAGAGAAAAGGCAGGGCCTGAGAGCCAGCTCATGCTCCCTACCTCAGCTACGCATAGAAGATAACGCTGCCTTGCAGGTGATTTGTGCTTCATACTTCTCAGTATTGATAGGTGGGTGTGGGTTGTACAAAGGCTCCCGGGAGAGTGGGGAGGGCAAGTATGATGATCTTTGGGGGATCCCCTGTACCATTGTTATGGTCCAACCTGATCTGTGACAGCTGAGTTCAGAAGCTACTGCAGAAGAGAGGTAAAGCCACAGGGCTGATCTTGAAGCCCCTCCCCCGCTACCCCCAGACTACTTCTTAGGACTTGTTCCTTCCTCCCAATGAGCAGGTGAAGCCCCATGCCAGGATTCAGGGTTTGATGAGTGGGGAGCAGGCTGGCCCTAACCCCAGACCAAACACCTAGAGCTGGCGCGACTGTTCTGTCCCTTTTCCTTTTCACTTATTCTTTGGTTTATTTCGGTTCCACCATGGATAAACCTGATGAACTGTGGCGCTTCATGTACCAATGTCTCAATAGTTGCTGTTCTGTGGTTAGAACATCTCTTAGAACATTCTGCCAACCACAGGATCCAGTGCCAATTGCCTGGGTGAGACGGGTTCAAGACAGGTCCAATGCCTGCAACCTTCATTTCTGCTCCAGGAAGAATTGCCGAGGCTCCCCCTAGTGGAGCGCTGGGACACCACGTCCTCCTGCATTCCCGGCGTGCGGCAGGACAGGACAGACCACCTTTATGGTCACACGCACCTTCTCAGTTTTTCCAAAATTGGTACATCCATGCTCTCATAGGGTCCTCACCACAGCCCTTTAAATGCCCTTGGTTATCCTTTTGTCATAGGCTTAGTGAGAGGAAGGGGCTGGCCTGAGGTCAGCAGAGCCAGGAATCCAGGGCATGCTCCGTTCCACCCAGTCCCCTCATATCTGGTCTTGGTCAGCTGGTGCTCTGCTTGCATGCCGGCACAGCCTGGCCCTTCCCAGCCTCATGGTACTGGGCTCCAAAGCGCCAGAGGGGCCCACTCTCTGCGTCAGTCAGTCTTTGAATAAATATCTGCAATAATGTCCTCACTGTTCTCCCCACTGCCACTCTTGTCTGCTTTAGTCCAGTCTCAGCACAGCAGCCAGAGTGAGCTTGTTAAAATTTGAGTCCGGTCATGTCCCTATTTTGCTTACTTAGAGAAGAGGCCAAAGTCCTTACATAAACTTCCCTCCTAGACCTCAGCTTCTCGCTCCCTCCCTCCTTCTATTTCTTCTTTCTTCCCTCCCTCCTCTTCTCCAGCCACACAGAGCTCTAGCTCTCCTCGACATACCACCACTCTCCTGCCTCAGGGCCTTTGCACTTACTGTTCCCTCTGCGTGGAGTCTTCTTCCCACAGATAGTTGCATAGCGACCTCACTTCCTTTTGCTCTTTGTTCAGAAATCATCTTTTCAGTGAAGCTGCTTCTTGCCATTCATCCTAAAATGACACCACATTGTTTACTTCTTAACACACATGTGTGCTTTGTTTTTATTAGTTGTTCCTGTTTGTTGTCTGCACCAATAGAATATAAATTCTCTGTGTGCAGGGACTTTTATGTGTTTTTCACAGCTGTGTCCTCAGAGTCTAGAACAGTGCCTGGCACCTAGTCGACACTCAGTCAATATCTGATGAATGAATGGGTGGATGA
Source organism: Galemys pyrenaicus (assembly GCA_019455555.1). Lineage (NCBI taxonomy): Eukaryota > Metazoa > Chordata > Mammalia > Eulipotyphla > Talpidae > Galemys > Galemys pyrenaicus. The sequence goes on along the minus strand of JAGFMF010011802.1, from coordinate 3,131,789 downwards.
AATATCAACAGCCTACTGTGTGCCACAACAGCCTACTGTGTGCCAATCATCAAAATAGACACATGGGTTTCCCAACACAGCTGTGGGGGCCCCCTATGCCTCCTTTAAGAAGCTTCTCCAGTCTTTCTCCCGTGGCCCCCAAAGACACCCCCTCCCCCCAGCACCACCTCTCAGCCAGCTCTGTGGACTGGTCAGAGGACACAGATGCAAGTGCCAGCTGAATACAAGAAATGGAAGATCTCTATCAGCCGCCAGTTTCTACTGCTGCACTCCTAGGCAACGGAGGCCTGGAAGAGGCAGGACCTTCTGCGCGTCTGTGTATGCGGCTCCTTCGTCTTGGTCCAGCCTTGGCAGCTGTGAGGAGGGGCTTGAGAGGCGAGTCTGGTTCAGCTATCACCGCACAGCGTGTGTCTTGTGAGCTCGCTGAGTAATAGTCGCGGTTGCCCAGCGGTCAGCTGGGGGCCCGCCCATACTGGCTGGCCCCTCAACGTGGTCAGCCTCTTCGAGACTCGCCTTCTTAGGAGGCCCGCTGTGCAGGGTTGGGTCTAGACACCAGCATGCCACAGAATGCTGGAAACCCTCTAACGAGGTTCACTGTTCCAGCCCTACTGCCCACAACCCCCACCCTGCCCCGGATTCCTCTTCCAGGGCAGATGCTGGCTCAGCCGGGCTACGGTGGGGCCCAGACGCTGGACTTCTGACAGCTCCCAGCGATGCCAACGCTGCCCCGCTCTGCGTACCAGGCGCCCGGCCGCTGGTTTTCAAACGCAGCTCCCACTGGGAGCATCTCCAAAGTGTGATCCCTGAGCCCAGATTCTGATTTGCCTAGAATGGGGCGCAGCCTGTTTATCTGCATTTTTTTAAAGCTCCCCAGGATGATTCTCCTGGGCAGCACACGAGCCTGTCCCCTGGGGCGGCTCCACCAAGGGAGAGCAACACGGTTTAAAGAGATGTGCTGACACCAGAGGAAGGGTAAGGAGCTGGGAGTCTGCTTTCTACTCCTGTCTGCCCTGGGGAGCGCAGGCGGTGAAGAAGCCGAAGCCGGGCTGCTGGGTCCCTCGGGCCAGCAAGAGGGGGAAGAGAGCATGGGGAGACCTTGTAGGCACAGGGGGGGCCAGGAGAGCTGAAGCAGCTAGGTGGTCCATGAAACCCCACCTTCATCTTCGCTTTTGACCCGGAAACAAATAAGTAGACAGATCAGTCCCCGTCCCCGTCTCCAGCCTGCTGGTCGTGCCTGTGTCCTGTGCGGGTTCCCAGTCCCCAGGATCCCTGTAATTAATGTGTGTGTTGCCTCCTCCTGCAGACTATGGGCTCACGGTGGGCAGGGACCGTGTCTGATTCATCTCCGCCTTCCCTGGCCCCAGGCCCTGCACACTGGGGGCAGGAAAGGTATGTGGAATTGAGTGTGTGCCTTGGGGCGCACTGGGGCTCAGGGCCTCAATGCTGCTGAGTTCCCAGCACATAGCAAAGCCCTCACATCGAGGTAGTAATTGTGGAGGTAAATCTTGTCTGGTCTCCTCGCAAACACTTGGTGAGGTATTCCATAAATATGTCAGCAGCAGCATTAAAATTTGATGGCAGGAGGCACGGGTCGGCACTAGCACTGTGACTTCCCAGCAAGGTATGACACCGTCACCTCCCTCTCATTAGTCAGCGGCAGGGTGCTCCGGCCTCCTCAGAGCTGGGCCCAGCCAGGGGGAGGCCATTTCTTCAGAGGAGGACCTCTGGCAGCTCTGAGGGACGGGCCAAGGTCTAGGTCACAGAAAAGTAAGCCAGCTTTAGGTTGACATTGGCCTGAGAGGCCGGGGGCTCTGGGAATGAGGGGGGAGGTGAGAGGGCTCTGAGCTGGAGGGAGGTGGGGCCGTTTTTTGAGTCTGGGGCCAGTAATGGGGTAGGGACTTGTTTCAGCTTTACAAGCAGCCTCGTGGAAATCATCTGTTGGCTCCCAAAATGCCCGGTAGGATGCTTGCAAAGGGTTTGGGGCTGGACTCCTTTAAGCAAGCAGAGGATGATTTGAACAGGAATCGGTGGAAACAAGTATTCCTTAGTGGCAGGAAGATTAGAAACCAATGTGGTTGCCCTCCAGGATACCTTGTCTGTTCCCATCTGGGGAAAGAGCTAAGGGAAGCTGGAAGGGACTTGCTTAAAGTCACACGGTGGCAGAGACCTGCCTCCTGGTCCGAGACTTTCCCTACAGTAAGAATTTGGGACACTTGTTGAAAAGCGAGAAAGCCATCTGGAGATATCATTTTCATTGAAAACAAGCCCCGGGGCACCCACCCCTATAGCACTTTGTGCCAGGACTGAGTGAAGCACGGAACAGCCCGAAATTGCGCAGAACCTGACTCACAGAGCGCGGTGAAATGCGCTGGGACTGTTTGGTCTTGCAAGTGATTGTTATCAGAGCCACACTGCAAACAGGAGCTGAGGGTCACAGAGGCAAAGTGGCTTCTCCAGGGTCACTCAGCCGAGGGGCGCGGTCCCCTGGAAGGTGTCGTCTCACACTGTGGGGCCGCGTTTGCAGCGTCTCCGTCTCCTCCGTTTGCTTACGATGAGGGTTAGGCTAGAACAGGAGTTTGGAATAAGACCACACAGGAGAGTGAATTAAAACATAACCAGAAGCGCTCAAATTGGGCCAGAGGCTAGCCAGGGGTCTCATACTGAAATGCCTGATGGGCCCAGCAAGTTACGTAAAGGTGTGAAGTCAGCCTTGGGGATAGGACAGTGCTTCTAAATTGCTTGTCCTGTGACATCAGACACGCTTGCCCCTTTAAAGACTGCACGGCCCGTCATATGTTCCTCCTGGCCCACGTGGCACTGGGGTCCTAGTTCCTGCCTCTGATAGATGACCAACTGGTGGGTTCCCGAGCAGCCTGGGGGCCTCCAACACACCGGAGGTCTCCCTTGAGTGCCCTGAGGTGGCCCTGCACTCAGGTCTTTGCAGCGCAGACCACGGGGAGTGGGCTGCAGGCACAACCGTCTCTCCCTGCAGGGCACCGGATGGGGGCCCGGATTGGCCACCTGAGGCCTTGCGACTGGCCAGTGGTAAGGTCGGGTGGTCTCACTGTGGCCTGCCCGGCACAGCCGTCCAACTAGTGCCCATAGCTCCTGGGGAGAAACAGAAATGAGGCACATTCTGTATTCTCTCCCTCACTCTTGCCCTCTCTCTTGGTTTTTCTCTTCTCTCTGTTTTTCTGAGCCTCCGTGTCTAACCTGAGCCGGTGGGGAAGAGGTTTTTCCCAGCAATGGATCGATGCTCTGTGCTGGGCTGTCCAGGCTGACAGGTCTGACCTTTACTGAGCTTGCTTGGGTTTTGCTTTCCCGAGTGGAGCCCAGGAAGGTCTTGCTCTGGAGAGAAGCAAAACCCCCTTGAAGGGGGCCAGGCTGGCGAGAAGAGGAGACTTAGGTTATTTACCACTCTCCCACATGCCGGTTTTACAGACTGCAAAACTGAGGCTTGGTGAGGAGAAGGGACCTGAGCAAGTCAGTAGAAAGACTTTGACAGGGTTCCTGTGTGCGTGCGTGTGTGCCAGTACACTCCTACATAGGTATTTACACACATGTCTGTGCGATGCATGTGTGTGTCTTAAAATTATACATGCATGTATGTAATTATGTGTATGTATTAGGTATATCTGTGTATTATAAGAATGTATATAATGAATACGCTAATATCATACATAATGTATAGTAATATATAATGTATAATAAGTTATATAATACCTATCATAGGTGTATGATACATATTATATATAATGTATACTGATATAGTCTATCTCTATGACCCATGTCATATGCACTGACAGGTGTATAATTTGTATTATATGCAGCATAAAGGCGCCTGTGTGTGTCTGTGTGGGCTGCTTAAGTTACGGTCACCGCATCGATGGCCTTGTTCAGTAACACCCAAGGGAGCCGCTGAGCCTGGCTGCACAACCACAGGGGGAGAACCAGCAGAGTCTCACTCACTTTTTCAAGTCTTTCCTTCCTCTTCCTCTTCCTCCTCCTCCAAGATTTCCTCTCCCAGCCCAGTTTGAAGCCTTCAGAAATAGAACTTGGCTGTGAAGTCACTTTGAAAGACTTTCTGTATGTTAATTACAGCCGGCCAAGGTCTGGAGCAGAGGTGGGAGCCCACCATCTGCAGATGGGGTCGGCCCCCAGCGCGCTCTGCAAATCCCCATCATCTGGCAGGTGTCGTTTTGGGTTAATTAAGAGCTACACTGAGCCCGTTTACCTGTCACTTCTGAGAATTTTAGGAAACTTCGACTTTCTTGCCATCTTTGAGCTTGTCGTGAAGGGGAAACATCTCTGACTGTCTTCATTTTCCTGGCTCTGTAGTCTCCAGTTCAGCTGCATTAAGTGCACTTTTTCATGATCCCTTTTAAACTTTTCATTTTAATCAGTCCTTTCTAGTCACCTCATTGATTTTTACAGCCAGCTCTGCTATATTTGGAAGACAGTACTGTTTGGGGAAACCTATCGCTTTGTTCTAAATTTCCTGTCTCTGCTTTCTGAGTCTGAGGAACGGGCATTTTCTAGCTTCGCTCTGTTTACTAGCTTTGGAGGAACGTTTGATTTGTGGGTCAAGGTCACAATGGGTTTGAGGTGTTAGTAGTTATCGTAGAGTTCATGTCCGTGTGTGCGTGTGTGCGTGCACGCATGAAACTCCATCAGATTCTCAGATAAGTAGGTGCGCAGTTGATCAAAAGCTTCCTTTTCCAGAATGAGAGGACTTTCTCTGGGATGATGATTATGTCCTAATCCCGATAGAGGTTGATTACACAGGTGTACACATTAGCCAAATCACAGCAATAGATCATTTAAGATTTGTGCATGTGTGCCTTCATTGTGTGTACACTTCACACCAAAAGAAAGTGCTTGTAAACAAATAATGAGTTTCAGTTAATATGCATGCTGAGACACTCATGGGAAAATGTACTGATGTTTACAATTTACTTTGAAATGCATAAAAAATAAGATGAATAAAAAGCTGGAGAGATGGTGACATACGATAAGCAAATAAAAAAATATTGATGGTAGAATTAGGTGGTGGGTACATAGTGTTTACTATAAAATCTTTTAAACTTTGCTGTGTGTTTTAAAATTTGCAGGGGTATGGGAAGGGGTGTACAGGGGGATTTCTCCTGCTGGTCCTCAGGATGATGAGTGCCCCAGCACCTGGGGACTATCATCCTGCTCTGCCTCTGCTCAACTCTACCTCTGGGGAGGAAGGTTGAGGGAAATTATCGCTCAGATTCTTCCCAATCTTAATAATATGGGACTCTGGGGGCCTCCCTGGTGGTGCAAGGGGTTGAGTCGCAGCACTGTGAAGCTATCACAGCCACTGCAGCGTAAGTTACTCCCCGGCCAGGGAAGTGACCCACATGGCGCAGCAGACCTCTCCTGTCTCGCCCGCTGCTCTTCTCAGCAGTGTGCTTCAGTTGATCTGCCTGTTCTGCTCCCCACTCTGTCTCTGGTGAATCCTCTCACCCCCACACCTCTGGCCTGCACCCCAGTTCTTGTATGCATAAATAAATAAATCTTTTTTAAAAAATAGGGGCCTCCCTGGTGGTGCAAGGGGTTGAGTCGCAGCACTGTGAAGCTATCTTTAGCCACTGATGCATGAGTTAGATCCCAGCCAGGGAGGGGACCCACATGGCGCAGCAGACCTCTCCTGCCTCGCCCGCTGCTCCCCTCAGCAGTGTATTTCAGTCCATCTGCCTGTTCTGCTCCCCACTCTGTCTCTGGTGAATCCTCTCACCCCCATACCTCTGGCCTGCACCCCAGTTCTTGTATGCATACATCAATAAGTCTTTTTAAAAAATAATCTGGGACTCTGAGTAACAGCACTGGCTGGCAAGAGTCCATGTTATGGTAAATTTGTGCTGTGGAGGGGGTGGGCTGATTTTACTTCCCATCAGTTCAGGCTGGCATGAATTTCCTGGAGTTGGGCAGGAACAGGGTAGTGAGTGCTGGGCCATTGGATTCCAGGGAGAAGCCAAGTCCCGTTGCCCCAAGCCTGGCACTCTTGGTTCTAACGTCTTGGAAGGGAGGGTGTCCCTCACCTGAGAGACACTTCATGGCAGCTGTTCTTCTTTCTCTCTTTCTAGTTGTGCTGACTTCTTTTCCCAGGAGCCCCCCACGCAGTTCCCAAGCAGCCCTCCCTGTCTGCCTTTCTGGTCCTGAGGGACACCATGTACCTGTTCTGTCAAATCCCGTCTCCTTTCTAAGCCTCTGGCTCAGCTTTCCGGATGTCACTGAATTCTTGGGCCCTGCGGTCTCCACTGTTCTTGGACCACATTTGTTTATCTCATTCCACTGGCTACGCAGACACGGCACTCGGTCACCACCTTTAAATTCCGTGTGGTGGGGAAACCATGTACGAGGCGGCCTAGCATGTAGCCAGCTTACTGATGTGTGGGAGGTGGGGCGGGGGAGTCACAGCCTTCGATATGGATAACTTAAAGTAGGAATCGAGACACCCCCCCACCTCCGACCGTGGTGCATGTACCTCTCCCCTTGTCCCCATCCTCAGAACACCCCCTCCCGATTTAGCTGTTTTCTTTTGCCTTACCTCTCTACTCTGCCCCAGCCCCATTCTGGCTCCCTTTTGTATATCTAGGAACTAAAGGAGTCTTGTAGAATATCTTTCTGTTCCTATTCAGCTTTTAAAGGAGACTCTTTCTCTTCCTCCTCTTTCCAACTTATCCGGTCCCCTTGGTCTGAAAGAGGATATGTCTAAGAATTTTAATCTTCCCATAGGTCACCTCGTTTACTTCTGGTCATTCCTACAAATAGGTGTTTCAGTAGGTGAAAGGAGGAGACACTGCCCAGAGAGCTTCAGTTACCTACCCAAGGCCACACAGCCACCGGGTGTTGACAGAGCATGCTCTCTCCTGGCTCTGCCCACAGGAATAGCCACACCACCCATGGGCACCCTTCCCTCCTCCGCTCTTCCGCTCCCACAGCTCTGTCCTGGGGCTGACTTGCCTGCTGATTTCACGTCTCAAAGGTTCTGGGCCCATCCTGGCTTCTCCTCAGGGCCTCTTGCTCCCAAAGGACCAAGGTGGAGAAGAGTGTGCCTCGGGCTTCACTGTTGAAAGAGTTCTAAGTGGCTGCGCGTGAGCGGCTCCAGAGAGCTCAGGAGCTGTCTCTCATGAGGACCCACGTGCTCGTGTCTCCCAGATGGAGGTCTCGCTGTCGCTGAGTGACAGCCACCTGGGCACACCCAGCCAGGCCTCGAAGAAGCTTTCATATTCATGCACAAAGAAAAGGCTCCCAGTGTAAGGACTCAGCATTTTCTTTTGTTATGCATACAAGAGCTGGAGTATATAGGCAGTGGGCGAGACAGGAGAGGTTGGCAGTGCCGTGTGGGTTCCCTCCCTGGCCCGGGGTCAAACTCACGCTGCAGAGGCTGCAGAAGCCCCACAGTGTGGCTCTCAACCCCTTGTGCCACCAGGGAGGCCCAGGACTCAGTATTTTTGAGAGCTGGCAAGTAGGAATAGTTCGTGGAAAGAGGTGAGGACCCCACAGGCACCTTTGTGCTGTGCAGTCACGAGAGCAGGTGCTTCCTTGTCAGTTTGTTCTGTGTGAGTTTGGATGCACCTCCGGGGCCCCAGTGGTGAGCCAGAGTGGGGACTTTCATTTTCTGCCCTGAAGCTACCGGCCTGCCTTGAGGGGCATCATCTGAGGCCCAGGGGAGTTGCAGCTGTGCTGTTGCCCAAGCTCCTGTCCCTCTCGCTTGGACCGTGACAGCGACCAGCAAGTTGGGCTCCCCGGAGGCTCCATACTCTGGCGTGAAGGCGTTCCTGGCCCCGCTCCTAATGGGAACAAATCTGGATCCTGCCCCCAGTTCCCACTCTGCTCAGTGCTTTGCCTCTGCTGAGCCGCATGAAGACCTGGCCATGGGGGTGGGGCAGAGGAGCATCCTCTGCCCTCACCCAACCCAGACTGTTGTTTGGGCCTGGGATGCCCTGGTGCTCTCTGCCTATCAAAATCCTATCCATCCTGGCTCACTGCTCCCCTCCACCACCAGGAGGTGCCCCCCAGACCTGCGCTTGGCTGACCAAGACTCAGTTTTCTTTTTTTTTCCCCCCAAGTTATTTATTTATTTATTTATGCATACAAGCACTGGGGTACAGGCCAGAGTTGTGGGGGGTGAGAGAATCCACCAGACAGAGTGGGGAGCAGAACAGGCAGATCGACTGAAGCACACTGCTGAGGGGAGCAGCGGGCGAGGCAGGAGAGGTCTGCTGCGCCATACCATGTGGGTCCCCTCCCTGGCTGGCAGCAGGGATCAAACTCGTGCTGCAGTGGCTGCGGTTTGATTCATAGTGCGTTGTGCATTGCTTAACCCACTGCGCAACCAGGGAGGTCCCAAGACTCAGTTTTCTAAGTTGCTATTTTGAGGTTTGAGGGGAAAAAGGCAAATGCTCCTTGGGGGTAGTGACGATGGTGCATCCAGGCAGGGGCACGAAGCAGCCAGGTGGAAACTCCAGACCCAAGGACCAGCATACAGGAGGCCCACAGAGCCCGGGGAGGGGCTTCCCTTGCTGCCAGGAGCATGGAGGACCTTGAGAAGTGAAATTCAGGCTCAGCAGACAAGGAGGGCCTTTGGACACCACTTGGTCTGACCTGCCCTTTATCACATGGGGGACAGGCCCAGCTGGGCTGGCGTTGTCCTGGCAGAGGGCCCTGGGTGGAAGACAGAAGCCCAGCCTGGAGGGACCTCCTGGCCCAGCCAAGTCCCCCGCCTTCTTGAGGCTTTCCTCACATATAACCTAGGCAGTTGCACCCACCTCTGTGAGCTTCATGGGGTTGTCAGGAGGGTTAACAGATTCTGGGTGCCAAGGAGGTTGCTGCTGTGACCATCATTTACTGGGTGTTCACTTCATGCAGGTCCTCTTGTGTCGTTCATTCCGCCTTTACAGTGACCCTTTGAGGTGGGGCACATTAATTGCCCCAACTTTACTGAGGTGGAAACAGACACAGACAGACTGAGTGCCTTGCCTGAGATCACAGAGCTAGAAAGAAGTAGACCCAGGATTTGAATCCAGGCAGTGTCGCTCCAGTGCCTGGCACCTGAGACCTGCACCTTTGGGGCTGGAGACCAAGAAGGCTTCCTGGAAGAGGTGGCATGGAGCTGGGCCTAGCAGACAGGTGTGGTGCTGCTAGATGGAGATGCAGAGATGACTTTGCCAGAGGAGCTCGATGTCCTGGGTGCAGGCCCAGAACTGTCAGGAAGTGCCTCTGATGGGACCGTAGCTCAGGCGCCTGGAGCCAAAGGGGAGGGCAGCTGTCCCCTTCTTCGGGCCTCTCTGTCTCTGTGCACCCCCACCCTGCCCCCCAGGAGAGGAGGCGGTGCCGCGGGCTGATGGATGTGCTGAGGCTGGGCGGCATGGCCCAGCTCTGTCACCATGCTCTCCCTCGTTCGCGGAACCTGACACCCTGACCACTGAGGCATAAAAAACAGAGAATTGGAAGTCTCAGCCTGTCAGGCTGGGGGTGGCCCCCAGAGAGGCCTGGGGAGGAGAGCGCACGTGTGTGTGCACGCACGTCCTGCCTGTGGCTGCCTGCAGAAACAGGGAGGAGGCCCGCTGGCCTAGGCTCAGCGGGCAGGAGTGACTGGCCCCCAGGCCTGCGTTATTGTTCCAGCTGCACCTGACTGAGCCCCAGCACTTGGGTGTAGGCCCCTGGGGAAAGAGCAGTGCTCTGGGCCTAATTCTGGCTGGTCCTTCTGGAGCCTCTTGCCCTTTGGCCCTTTAGCATCCTTGAGACAAATCCATGGAAATGTGTGGGCTGCGGGTGGTCTCGTGGGGCTGTGTAACTCCTGTCACCACAGCCAGTGAGGGGCCCGCATGCTTTGTAACCAGTGACTTTAAAGGCCACTCAGTAGCCAACCACTGACACAGCCTGCGCCTGGCACCAGGGTCCCTGGTCAGACTGAAACTCTGCCCTCTGGGTGTCCCCAGTCACAGGGAGGACACAAGCAGGGCCCAGCCTGCTATGGAGACCAGGCAGCAAGGTGTGTGGAGGAATCTTGACTACCTGATGGGAGGGCAGCTGTGACTTCCTGGGGTTGGAGTGAGCACACGGGATGTTCCAGGTGCCACATCACCGCTCTGTGAGCAGGTGGGCAAGGGCGAACCAGCCTCAAGTCCATCGTGCCCCCCAACCCACTTCTGTCCTCACCTGGTGCAGCTGCGAGTCCTGCTTGAGCACCCCCAGAGCAGAGGTATGACCCCAGTGCCCACGAGGCCCCAACTCTCCCACTTCTGCGCTCCCCAGCCCTTTGGCTTGTCCCGTCCATTGAGATGCTGTCCTGGGAGAGGACATCTGTCTCATCTGTCCCGTTGGACCAAGGCTCTGGGAGAAGCTCAGGGGGCCAGACTAGAGTTGAGGTCACCTGTGGCTTCTCAATCCAGAGTCGCTCCAGAAACATGTGGGAGGTGGAGCTGATTCCACATGAGGGTCCTGGAATGGCCTAGAATGGCCAGTGTTGAGAACCAGCAAGGCTGGAGCTCTCAATGGATGTACTCATTTTGTGAGATCAGTTTCCTCACCTGTAATATGGGCCGATAAATTCAGGGACCACCGAGCATGTGGAAATTTTTTTTTAAAGATTTATTTATTTATGCATACAAGAGCTGGGATACAGGCCAGAGGCACCGGGTCGGTGGGGGATGAGAAGATCCACCAGAGACAGAGTGGGGAGCAGAACAGGTGGATCTACTGAAATACACTGCTGAGGGGAGCAGCGGGAGAGGCAGGAGAGGTCTGCTGCACCATGTGGGTCCCCTCCCTGGCTGGGGATTGAACTCGCACTGCTGTGCAGCAGATGCTTCACAGTGTGGCGCTCAACCTGCTGCGCCACCAGGGAGGCCCCACGTGGAAATTTCATGGTATGCTTATGAGGCTGGTAGTCACTCCCACTAACAAGAAAACTGGGGTGCGGGGGTATATATAGACAATGCCAATAACAGCTGTCCACTTACTAAGGATGTCCCTGGACTTGCCTTTGTTGGTTATGAAAAGAAGAAGCAGTTTATAAAAGAGGAAAATGCCACTGGCATTTTTCAGGCCTGATTTGATGTTTGGTTCCTGTTTCTCTCCCCACTTACCCCATGCAGGGAGCGAGTTTTCTGGGAGTCCCTACAGCCACCCTCAGTATCCCTCGTACAACGACTCCTGGAGGTTCCCCAACCCGGGGCTGCTAGGTGAGTACCGGTGGAGGCCCCAACAAAGGGCTGCCCCATCGCACCCCTTTGTTGGGCCAGGGTACCTTAATATCTTGAGGTCTGGACACCGAGGTGCGTGTGTGTAGCTTGTGCAGACACGTGTCGTATACGAGTGTGGTGGGACCTGAAGATAGTAAACGCCCTCCAAGCCTGCTGTGCCTTTATCCCTCCCCCATATTTGGTGGATGAGGGAAAATGGCACCGGAGAGCAACAGAGATAATAAGGAGGAGTGGGTCATTGAAGGAGAAAAGGGAAGACTGGAAAGTGCCTACCCGAGAGTAACGTCATTCTTGAGAGTATAAATATTCAGGTGAGAAATCTGTAAACAAGAGGCAGCGTTTAGAGCTCAGATTGATTGGTCATGGCTACCTGACAATAGCAGGACTTTGAAGCCCAGTGATTGATTGGTAATGTCTGCATGGATATCTGCAGGTCCAGATCCATTGGGAATTGGTTGCCCTGTGGCTGAAGCCTGACAAGGTGTAGCATCCAGAGCTTATATGGGGTCCAATCTCCACCCACATTTCAGATGGGCAGATTGTCCATGGTGGGTGCCAGCTTGACCTGTGGACGTCGTGAAGATATTTGGGCCATCCCAAAGATCAGACAGCCAGACTAGAAGTCTGGACCTGTGTGGGCAGCTGGGAGCCCAAGGGGATGGGAGGTGGGAGGGAGGAACAGTGGGGCTGGACAGCATCTGAGACCTCTGTTGCTTATGCTGGCGTGAAATCCAGGTCCCATCCCCAATTATTAGGTATGGTCTGAGTGCCTGGCCTGGAAAAGAGGTGGACTCTGTCCCAGACTCTATTCTCGTGGGCTGGAGTGAGGGAGCCTTGGCAGTGTGTTTACGCAGGGTCGGCACTCAGTGCACAGAAGTGGGGCCAGAGCAGTGTGGGGAAGAGGAGGACTCACAGCGGTGTGCATCTGAATGAGCAGGCGCTGAACGGGACGTTCTCTTGAGCTCCTCAGCCCCAAATAAGCAGTGATCCTACTTTGCTGAGAGGAGTGAGATGCCAGGCTCACTGCCACAGCCTTGCAAAGATGTTCTTGGCCCATTCGCACCTCCAGACTGCCACTTTCTTCTGGGCATTAGGCCAAAGAACCCCTCTAGGTGGGAGAGTTAGACTGATTATTTCTGCCATCTGGAGAGAGTTCCGGGGGTATGGAAACTTGTAGTGAGGCTCCGTGCATTCCTGGAAGATGACTGGGAGCTGGGGAGCAAGTGGGAACCTCTGCACACACTCACATGTGTTCACACCCTCACTCCACTCACTCCCACCATCTTACATTCCCGGGCCTGGTTGAAGCCTTCTCACAGAAACACCACTGCCCACGCTGCGCCCAGCTTCTCAGGAGACCGTCCCTCGGTGCTGACCCTCCTGCCCAGAGCTGCCTGCAGGCTGTCTGCCTGGGCCCCAGCCTTGAGGGGCCCAGGCTGTGAGGGGCACAGAAGGCAGGTGGGGCAGCAGAGCTGACTGGAAGAGAGGCCGCCTGGTCAATTAGGATTAGAATGGGAGCAACTGTGGTCGCTGTAAAGGGATTAGAGTGTGAGTGGGATCCCAGCATGGCTGTGTCAAGAAGTAAATTGATGATAATGTGAATTAGAGAGGAAAAATGACAAGTTTATTCTAGATGGAAGTCGAATGGGCACCAGGAAGACAGAGTGCTTTGTGAGGTGATGTTTTCATTTCTCCTGGTGAATATGCAACTGGTTTTGAGTTCACCGTGGAGCAATTACATGGAGGCCCCTGGACAGCCTGGTCAGGAGATTTGGCTCTGAGAGGACAGAGTCAGAGCCAGCGTCAGAGGTGGCCAGTGTGGGATTTATGGGGGCCGAGGAGCCTTTGCTACTGCTTCCAGTCCTGTCAGCCCTGTTTGTGAGGACAGCCCATGTCGTTTTCCTGCTCTTGTGCCACAGCCGGGCCTGTGTGTCTGGCATGTGTGCACACACGCACACACACTCTGGCTTGCGTGCACACGCGCACACACATGCACACATGTGCAGCCTCCTCTCCTGAGCCCGCCTATAGGCAGCACACAGGGTTGGCCTGATGATGCTCTGTGGGTGACTGTCCTAACACTGTCCCCATCCCACAGAACAGAGGGCAGGCGAGGCTGACAGGTGTCTCTGAGGCAGGACTCCAGCTGGGGAGGTGACAGAGGTGGCAGCAGAAAGATCCATCTCTGGGAACCCACGGACACGGGATTGGTGTCTTCAGAACAGCATCGCAAGACAGGGCTGTCCTTGCTGCTGCTTCCTGGGGCAGGGACGAGTTGGGAAATGTATCTGCTAAACAGGGTTGGGTGTGGAGGGGAGTGAGACACACTGAAGAACCTCCCATCCTTAGCTCCTGACCACACACTGGCTGGTCACCTCGGGCAGGCTACTTAGCGTGTGCCTCAATTTACTTGTCAGCTGAACAGTGTTAGTTCCTCCGGGATAGAATTATGGCAATTAAAAAAGTGAACAAATACGAAGTGTCCATCTCCAAATCGCTTTGACACCCTGACCTGTCCTCACATAGCCATTGTGACCGTGTTGTACAGAACTGGTAGAGCCTGATGGGTCATTTCCAGACCTGGGAGGCAAGTTGTGGTATTGGTGGGGGGGGTTACCAGGATTGCTTTGGATTTGGCTGAGATTTCAGAACCAAAGAGTTCCTCACCTGGGGGAGTAAGAAGCTTCCTCTTACCACATCAGCAGACATGTGACCTATAATGGCTGGCAGGGCTCCAGCTGCTGCCCATTTAGGTAACCATGCCCCTCCTCCACCCCAAGTGTTGGGTGTACAGGCTATGGAAGTGCAATGTGGTGGAGAGTCCGGCGTCAGGGCCAGAAGACCCGAGTCCCAGGTCAGGGCCTGGCGTGAGAACCCACATGGCTTCCTATATATGTCTTTGCTTTGTTGAGCCTCAGTTTCCCGGCTGGTAAAGGAGGTGGTGGCCTAGCGTCTCTTACCTCTATGGTTCTGAGAATCTGCTGGTTCTGCTGAGCCTCCAGGCTTCTGCACGCCTTGGGAGGAGTTTGCACAAAGCAGGACTCCAAGGAACCACCTCCAGAGCACGTAGTCCAAGGAAGTCTCCTGGAGACGATGGTGGGGGAGGGCGGGCCCAGGGGAACCTCACATGGCTCTGTCCCGAGGTCCTGGGAAACGGGGCTGCACCTTGCCCTTCTGCCACATAGCTCAGACTCCCCGCTCCAAGCCAAATGGTCCTGTCCTCTAAGCGCTAGCCTGTCCCACTTCCTCTGGAATGCATGACCCTGCCGGGATGACCTTGCATTCCCCAGAGCTCTTTTCTCAGCGCTCTGCTTCCCTTCCCAACTCTGAATATTGGCCTGTGTCGGGGGTGATGCTTGTGCATTATTGCCCAGCCCTGCGCCCAAGAGGCTCAGAAAATGAGTCGTGAATGAACAGGCAGGATCTTCACTAGTTTGTCCCCTCACCGGTGCTGTTGTGCACTCACTTAGCTGAGCGCGTGCCACTTGCCAGAGAGCGCTGACAGGGGATGGGCACCAAGAGGAGCAGAATGAGCCCCTGCCTAAGTGGGTTGTCTGTCCAAGGGAGCAGGAGACAGCCCAGAAAGGAGGGGTGGCTGCATGTGGTCAGGCGCACAGGGGGCTTCCCAGGAGAGGTAACAGGAGAGGGGCGGCCGGGATTCCGGGCAAAAAGCCAAGTGTGGGAAAGAAGGCGCAAGAGTGTGGTAAGGTGGGTTTCCTCTCCCCTGCCACGTGCAGCTTTCAGTGAGACACCGCGTAAAGGACTCCGCCGTGGGCAACAGGAGATGCTCAGCCGTGCTAGTTGTTAGCGTTATCTGAGGCGGCTGTCCAGAGCCTGGTGTGGGTAGTGCAGGTGTGCGGTCAGAGGGCGCTGCCCGCAGGAGGTAAACCCAGAAGCTTCTGTAGGGCAAGGTCACAAAGCAAGGACTTTGCATCTTCTCGGTCAGGGACCGGCAGGATTTTTCTGCAAATCACCCAGCAGCAGATATGGGAGGTTTTGCTGGCCACGTGGTCTCTGTGGCAGCCACTCAACTCTGCAGTGGCGGCATCGGGGTCATGGTTGGTAGAACATCGTTGACCCAAGCCGGCAGCTGGAGGCCAGTGGTTGGTCAAGGTCATGGTTGGTCATCATTGACCCAAAGCAGGAGCCGGAGGGTTGGTGCTGAGGGCTCCAGTCTGCCCATCCCAGCCCTTGAAATCTTAGAAGCAGGCAGTGCCCCTGAACCGGCCTGCAGTTTGGGGGACAGGGACCTTGATGAGAAAGTGCCTTGGTGGCCTGGACTGGGTGAGGGGAGGACGGGACACAGGGGAGGGACACTAGTGGAGCAGGGCCCAGGTAGGAACTGGGGCCCAAGGTCACCTCCGCCCCCCCACGCCCTCTGTCTCTTGCAGGCTCCCCGTACTATTACAGCGCTGCTGCCCGAGGAGCCGCGCCGCCTGCCGCTGCCACTGCCTACGACCGCCACTGACCCTGGAGCCAGGGGGGCGCCAAGCACTTAACACATATCACTGAGGGCCATAGCCTCCCAGCCCCTCTGACGACAGCAGGAGGGGCCGACGAGACCATCCCCCAGCCACCCCAATCATTGAAGCTCCCTCCCCCTTTTCCTGCCAGGGACTCTGGGGTTCTATGGTAGGGCTGTTGGACTTCTAGACACGTGTCTGTTTCTAAGAGTCAGTCAACGAGCTTCTCCCAATGGCAGCTGGGTCTCTGCAAACCAACAGACTGCTCTGTGGTCACCTGCAGCCCCAGCCCCGCCTGCCAGCCCCCAGTTATCTGACCGCCCGTCTGTCTTGCCCGCCCCAGGCCTGGGAAAGACACTTGCTTTTGTTGCTTCCACAGCACCCATGTAAATACCTTCCTGCTTTTTGTGGGCCTGAGGGTCCAATGAAGCAGACCGCCCACGCATTATGTATCCTGCACTGCTGAGCATTCCAGGATGTCTTAGACCTGTAGGCAGAGCTTCCCCTCTGCCCCGGTGCCCCCACAGGTGGGCTCGAAGCTGTCCTTGAGACAGGATGCCCCCCTCAGGGCCCTGGCCTCCTGCTCATTTAATGTTTTGACTAGGAGTATCACAGGGCAGGTTATGCTTCAAGCTTCCCCCACCCGACGCTTGCCGCCCTACCAGACCTTCCCCCAGGAGAAACACATTTTGGGGAGATATCCTGGCTTCCCATGTCCATTTTCCTGGGCTCAATACAATGCAAGCAGCTCTTTTCTGTTTCAAAGGATTCAAAGAGAACTTTCTGGGAAATTCCTCAGCTACTGTTCTCAAGTAAGATGTCCAAGGTGTTGGCTACATCGTGGACTTTGAACGTTAGGGCTGAATGGGATCCAGGAGACCATGGTCCAAAGTAGGACCTGAGGCTCTCCTGACCCCTCAGCCTTGGAACCACTGAACTGAACTGGGACACGTTTCACCGAGGCATGCCCAGGCTCAGATCACGCTGGACATCCACATGGACACTTGCCTAAACTCCAGGACCCCAGGAGCAGATTCTGTCATGTAGACAATGATTTACAAAAAGGACTTTCCCTGCATCGGAGACCACAAACACCTCCAACAATCAGCCCGGACTTCCTGAGCAGCCTTTTCCTCATGGAGCCAGCACGTGGCTGGGAAGGGACATGTGGGTGGGCCTGACGCCCACAGTACGTATCTGCCTGTTGATACAGGGGGGTGAGATGGTCGGGGCTGTGGCCAGGGGCCCCAAGAGTGTGGTTAGGGAGCTTAGAGAACTCCCTGTGAGCTAAAGTGGTCAGGAGAAATCACCTGGGAAGCTTTAGGGGACAGAGGAAGGCCTCCTGGGAGAGGGGGACAGACAGGCAGTGAGGAGCTGGTGTGTGAATCGTGAGTCATTTCGGACGGGGTACTGAGGGCACCGTCTCTCTGCCTGGGGCCCCAGTTCCTGGCATATCTTACCAGGTCGAGACAGCCAGGTGGGGACTCGCTCTAAGCCTGGACTGACCTACAGTGATGACAACGGACTTTGCCATCTCGTGTAACAGTGTCCCCAATACCTGTCTGTCACCAGGTTGGCAGAGAGCTGGGGCCGAGAGAGCCCACACTACCCAAGGTTATCAAACCTGGAAAGTCTTGTCCTGGCCATGCCCCTGCCTTGCTATGGCACCTCAGACAGGCCCCTCACCTTGCTGAGCCTTGGTGGGGGTCACCGACAGCTCTCCCCCTCCCTTCCTCTCTCCCAGGGCACTGGACTATGACAGGGTCATCTGAGCAAGCGTGTAGGACACGATACCTGAGTCCTGCTAATATTTGAACCAAATGGGAAACAAGATAGATACCCAAAGGGGTAGGGATCAGCCTTGAAGAGGACCTAATCCAGATCCCCCCAGGATCTGGGAAAGACAGTGTGAGGAAGCCCAGGACCATCCAGAGAGACAGAGCAAACCCCCCTTAACCCCAACTTGTCACCACCAAGCATTTATCACCCAACACCTATATAAGGTGGTGGGACAGAAGGGGAAACTGAGGCAGAGGTGGGGCTGGGCTTCCTCACCCCTAGCACATGGTGATCTGCCCATCCCTGGGGGGTGTGGGGACAGAAAGGAGGAGAGGAAGCAGGAGATGGTTCTGGGTCCACTGCCTGAAGCTGTCAGAACTACCAAAGGAGCCCAGTCACCGAGATCGGAGAAGTAAGGAACAGACCCAGTAAGCTCCCAGTGGCGCACCTGCCCCAGTACCTGCTGCGCAAAGAAGGAGGTAGCAGGGCAAGAGACTACCTCCCGGAGCCGGGATGAACCAACTCCAGCCCCATATGCCAGGCAAGGTGGGAGAAGGTATGTTACCTAACTCCTCGATCCCTCCTCCTCCCTTCCACAGGAAGTGCTGGGTTCATGGTCTCTTGCACCCATACTTTTGGATCCTGCTCCCTCCTTGTGGTCTGATGCTGCTGGGAGGCCAGCCTTGCTGGTCCCACTGTATGCCCTCCACCCGTCCTGTTCCTCTTCTTGCCTTGGGACGAGCTGCCTCCATGCCCTTCCTTCCTCCCCTAAAGCTCTGCTGAGCCTCAGACTTGGCTTGATTAGATGACCTACTGATTCCTGGGTTGCCAGGCACAAGCACAAGAGCACATGAATGCACATGTATGTTCTCACACACAAATCTGCTCTCCAACTCTGAGTTCCCACGCTGCCCAACAGCCACCTAGGAGCTTGGAGAGGAGAGATCCAAGGGACACATGCTGTTGAGTAGATGCCAGAGAATTCTGAATGGAAAACACAAGGTCAGGGCTTTCACCAGCACAGTGGCGGGAGGCCTGGTATGTCCTCTAAGGGCGTTCAGCCCCACGTTCTAGATCTGACTTTTTGAGGAGGACGTTGTGAATTTTATGAAAAATGTTCATACTATGAGTCTAGCTCCACCTAGAAAAATGTACTGACATATCAAACCCAACACCCTTTTCCCAAGGCACCTTAGTTAGGGGTAGCCCTTTTCATAAGTGACATTTGTATGGTGCTTTGCACTTCTTGACTATCGCATGAGGCAAAGATCACAATGCCCATTTCACAGATGGGAAAATTGAGATTTGGGGTTCAGCTGGCGACATAGAGGTTAAAGCAAGTTCTCAATGTCAAGGCCTCATTCTCTCTCTGTAGAATTGTATTCTTGTCATGGAACTGTATGGCTTAGAGATACCTTTCAAACCCCTAGAAACCTTCCATATCCACAAGGAAAGAAAAAGCAGAGAGCCAGAGACTGGCCTGGCAAAGGGACCTTGGGGTTGGTGGCTTTGCTGGTCCAATTTGATTTCCATTAACACTGAAACCTGGTGAAGTTTTTGCCCACCTTCTTACCAACATTTCTGAGGTCTCATCCAAGCACCTTTCCTGCCGTGTCCCCAGGCTCGAGGGGACGGGAAGCTTGTCCAAGGTCGCGCTGTAAACCTGATAGCCTGGATGAGGCCTGGCTCTGCCTCCTGGGGCCCAGGGCTCCAGTATCATGATGTGGCCCCCACGCCCAGGCCCTGAGGGTACCTGCAGGCCTGAGCTAACTGCTTCCAGGCCAGGTGGGTGCAGTAACCTTGCCAACTGGGTGGAGTAGAAGGCAGCACAGTGATGGAACCCCAGGTACCCGACAGTGCTCCCCCACCCATGCCAATGGGTAAAAGCTTTTAAAGTGCTCTGTCAGTCAAAACAGTATGTCTGTGGGCCAAATTGGACCCACTGGCCACTAGCTGGTGGTGCTCTTTGACTAGTGCTCCCTTCCTTCTTTACCTCCTTGGTCTCCTTTACAGGTCTGGGGACATGGGAGCGAGAGATGAGTTTCAGGTTGTCTGGCAAGTCAGTAGCAGAAAGAGGTACCCCAAGTCTGTGCCCTCCTCCTTCATGCTGGGCTCTTGCAAACGGTCTGGGCTCTGAGGATGGGTGGGATAGAACATCTGAGGTTGTGGGGGGACTCGTGCAAGGGACTCTTGACTGTGAGGGGAGGTTGGTGCTGCCGGAGTCTTTCATGTGTCGGGGCAGAGTCCCAGATGTGGTCACAGGGCACTGAGGGGTGAAATCCCTTTATGAGAAGTCATACCCCAGAGTGCCGGCCCTGCCTTTGGCAGCCCCTGACTCTAGCCACTAGAATTTATCTCCACGTCATGGGGAGCAAATCTTAAAGACAAACCAAACCCTCCTGACAGGTATCTAGACACAGAAATGCCCGAGACTTAGCTGCCCCGATGATAAGAGAAAAATCCAGGCTCCCACAGCAGACCCACCCTGGAGTGGGCACATCCCACGGACCTGGGCATCACCCGCCCCCAGAGCCCTACGAGGAGCCTGGCCTTGTCCCCCACCCAGGAGTCTGCTCTGACGGTTTCCAGGCACGCACACCAGTGGTGAACTGATCGCTTTAGTTCTTTTGGCCTCAGAGAGGTCCAAGGCAAGTGCATTCTTAAAAGGTAACAAAACCCATTATTGGAAAGTTGGACAGCCGGGCCGTGACTCCCAACCTGCAGTCTGCCCCACCTCCTGGAGGCCCTTTCAACCCCTTGTCCCCTGCCGTCCTGTTCCTCGGGACTCCCTCTTGCATATTCATGGTGGAGCCACAGTGTCGGTCCAGATCCACGCTTCCCCACTGTCAGCTTGCGGCTGTACCTCCAGAGTGGCGGCCAGGTCCCCAGGGGCTGCTACAGAGCCCTGGAGGCCAGTCTGAGATTCTCAGGCCGGGCTCCCGGCTGGAGCAGGCAGGCGTTCTTTCATTCTCTTGATTTCTCAGCACTGGGGGCCCATTCCTGGACCCCTCGTCACTGAGCACCCTGACTCCCCAAATCAAAGGAGACCTCAGTGTCACATCCTTGCCAGTCTAGACTTTCAGTCCTCATGTTCTCAGGGGTCCTGTTCAGTCCGTCTCTGAGTTGGGGGTAAAGGTAACCACTTTCCACAAGCCTAGATAGATTTCATCCCACATCTTAGCTCCCCAGGGGCACAAGGACAAAATGTAGCTGTTTTTCTGACTGAGGGACTCACCATGAGTTCTGAAATGGAGTTGGTCTCAGGTAAAGAGCCGGCAGAACTGCACCCCTAGGCTTTGGGCAGTTGTGAGCATTTCACAGGGAAGGCAGAATGCAGAAGAGCAGGGAAGGGATGACTTGGGGTGATGTCCCCCCCTTCTTGGCTGAAGGAGGCCAAGCTGCAGCCCCATCCATGGCTCACCCAATTCTGCGGCTCTGGCTGCCAGACCACCCTTACCCCCAAATCACCGTGTGTGTGCCCACATCCCCCATCTTCTCCAAAAGCACCATTAGGAACAAGTGATTTGGGATGATGGATTTTTGATTTACAAATGGTGCATTTTCCTTGAAGTGGAACAGAAAGGAAACCATTTGATGGCTCCCTTATTTTCAAGCATGAATACATTTTAATGAAACTATTTTATTGTATTTGAGGAAATGGAGAGTTGAACATTCCAACCAATCAATAGCCAATTAATTGCTATAAAGCTAAAAAGAAAATAAGTTAAGTCCCGAGTCCATTTTAAACGCCCTGCAAAGCCCAGAGCTGTGGAGTACAGCCTTCCCCTCCACACATGTGCGCGCCCCAACACCTCAGACGTACTTGAAACTCTGAGGAAGGCCGAGTCTCCTCTTGCCAGCTCTTGCCTGCTGTTCTCGCATTTGGCCACAGAAGGTGAGCAGACCTGGCGGCGCCAGGCCCGGGGCTCAGGAAGAGACAGGCCTGTGTTGGGCAGAACTGCCCACATAGTGTGGGGTGGAGGGAAGTGAGGACCCCCGCTTTCCAGTCAAAGCTTCTGGGCCTCTCCAGGCTGAGGGTGCAAATCTGACTTGAGTTTTGCCTGGACTCTCGCTGGAAGACGCTGCCCTGGTTTCTCACCCTCTAGTGGCCTTTCGACATTGAGTATTTGTAGAAATGCAGATTACATTGCAAATGGAACTCTGCCAGGAAGACACTTGGATTTTGCTTTTCATTCTTTGAGACAAGTGACTTTGTCTTAGGAACCGACCGTCCAGAATCAAAGAAATACATATCTACTGTATCCGCCAAAGTTTGTGATGCCTGCATAGACGCTTACTTGTAAAAAAAAAAAAAAGTACAAAAAAAACCCAACAAAAAAAGAAACCACAATTGAATTGCCTTTGAAAGTGGGAGATGCTGTGTCTCCAACAGTTTGGAAAAAAAATGCTTCTTAAAAATGTGTATGTTTTGTATTCTTTTTTTCTAGTAGAAAATAACTGACTTGAAATATTGGTGGTTTTTTTTTTTTCTTAGTGATGTGTGTTGCTTTTGTGTGTAATAATATTTGAATGTAATTACAGCAGTGCCAATTTGCCAAAGATGTTGGACATATTTTTCTTTCTTTTTTTTGGGGGGAGGGGGAGGAGGGTAAGGGCTGGGGGTGGGACTTGGGAGAAAACAGGGGTGGGACTTTGATTTAATTTTTTATCTTTTTTTTTTTGTCAAACTTGGAATTTGTGGTTTTATTCTAAGTTAAATGGTTGACTGCAACACTTTTATTTTAGGTTAGTTGGAGAAACTTGCAATAAGATTGGCGTAGTTTCAATATCTGTGTGTCTTTTCATGAGTGACTGTTACTTGTGAAGAATTGATTTTATGTGCCCTTTATGTGAGATAATTATTTGTAAATATTTGCCATAATTTTATTGGTTCCTAAAATAAAAGTAATTTTTTAAGTTCAGAAAAGAATTTGATTTCCTTTGTTTTCACAACTTTATAGATGGTCTTCAACAATTTTGACAAAGCCACTTAGCCACTTTATTGACTCTCCTGATGAAACTGGGATCAAAACAAATCCCTGCTTTTCGTCCTTACTGGGCAGTTGACCCCTTTCACCTGATTTTGGTGGCGCCCATGATGCAGTGTATACAGATATTAATTTACAAACGCATTACACCTGTATCCTCCATGTTCCATCCAAAAAATGTTCAAGTAAGCAAATTAAAAAGTCTAAGCAGAAAAACAGATATTCAGGAGTTTGAAATTTCAGGATAAAAATCTCAAAGCTAATAACATTTGCACGATTTTAAAGGCTTTTTGAAAAATAAAGTTCTAAGTGTGAATAAATCTCTGTAGGCACTTAGATATTCAGCATTTGTGTTGGTGACAAACACAATAAATACATGCAACTGAGAAGGTGTGCTGTCCTTGGGATGGGACCCAGCAGGCTGAGGTGGGCGGTGGGGCTGGGGAGGGGGAGAGGAGTGAGAAGGGAATGGGGAGAGCAAGCAAGGGCGGAGTCCCTGGTCTCAGGCAGACTGCCAGCTCTCCTGGGGTGGAGCAGGGGCCGAGCCCCACCCTGCACTTGACTGCTGACCCAGACACAGATGCTGGCTAGGCACCTGGACTGAGCTCTGGAACCTCACCTTCCTTAGCTCCAAAATGGTCAGTAATGCCCACGTCTTTCATTCACTTAACAAATAGTGGTTGAGCATCTGTTCTGTCCTTGGCACAGGGGACACCGCAGTGAACAAGGCTAACGCAGGCCCTGCTAACCTGAAGTTTTCAATCTAGTGGGTTCTCATGAGAATTACGCTAACACACATCAAATGTGTGCTTGTTAATGGTGTGGGCATGCTCTTAACCTTGATCCAGGCTGCATCACAAACATGCCTGGAACCTGAATGTCTGGGTGCCACCCACATGTCTCTCACCTGCAGACAGAGCCCAGGAGACCTTGTCTTTAGGCTCCAAAGTCACATCTTTTGGCCAGAGTCCAGCAATCCATCATCTTTCCGCGGGGGATACCCTGTCCCTCTGCCTTCAGAACTGAGTGTTTTGGCTGCACGGAGCCCAGAGGTGGCTCTCCATCAGGGGGCAGGGCAGCTGCAGACCAGAGCCTTGCCCCTGCTGGGTGGTGTCAGTCTGCAAGGGCAGACAGGGACTGCTGCGCCCCTTGGCACAGTGTGTGCAACACAGTAATTGCCAGAGATGAAGTGGGCGAGTGACCGCGTGGGGGCCATGGGCTGTGACTCATTCATATTTAATAAAGCTGGCTGTGCGGCCTCCATTCATTTTGGCAATGGATGGTGAGGAAGGTGATTCCTGAGGGAGAGAAAGAGGCGGTGGTGGCAGACCACTGGCCCAGCTCCTTTCTTCCCAGTGCTCATAACTTAAAGGCACAAACTTCAAAGACAAGAGGCAGCATCTTGAAACTGGAAGGGGAGACCCAAAGCTATAGGAACTGGCAAAGGCAGGCAGGCACTTCCTTCCCTGACGCCTGGTTCTTCCGGGCCAGCGGCCTCAGGTCTGCCTACCTTGGAAGTGGGGTACAAGAATCTGCAGTACCCAGTGTGCTCCGGCCGTCTCCAGCAGCCTCCCCTTCAGCGACTGTCGCCTCACAGAGAGAAGCGGGCTGCGGGGGCTCGTTCATCACATGCCCATTGGAGCCAGGCTCCATGCAAGGGGCTACTGCCAGGTGACCTGTAGGGGGTGGGCTGCTCCAGGGCTGTGAGAAAGCCAGAGGGATCAAGGCTCCTAGAGCTTGGTTAAAATCTCAGCTCCGGCTCTTGCTGGTCAGTTTGCTGCTGGACGCCTTCCCTTACTTTTTAGAAACTCGGTTCCATTGGCTCCATGGGATATTTACTTTGAGGGTGCTGTGAGGGATGTAATTATGTATTGTGTGAAAATTTTTCCAAATGACAAATGTAAGTTTTGCTAAGATGTCTTCTCAGCTGTAAAAAGAAATCAAACTCTAGTGGGCACCAGTTTGAACCAGGCTCAGTGCCATGGCAGTTTACGGCGGAATACAGACTGTTTCTGTCGTCCCCGAATTCACGTGTTGTGAAGTAACTCCCAGTAGGAGGTGAGGCTTTTGCAGGTGTCTGGTTCATGAGTATGTAGCCCCTGTGATGAGATTAGTGCCATAAGAAAATACCGCTGCAAGGCTCTCATCCCTTCTGCCTTATGAGGACATGAGACATAGATCTTCACCAGGCACTGAATCTGCCAATACCTTGATTTTGGATTTTTCAGTGTCTAGAACTGTGGGAATAAATGTCTGTTGTTTAAGCCCCCCAGTCTATGGTGTTTTTGTTATGGGAGCCTGAGCAGACCAAGAGAGGGGTGGAACGTAGAAATGAACCAACAAGGACCCTGCAGCCTGGGACAGGTGATGTGTGTGTTTTAATTCCACATGGTCAGATCACCTATGGGTGGGGCAAGCAGGGAGGGAGGCAGACAGGGCTCAGAGGGAGCATTCCATTTAGTTGGGGTAGGGGTGATCATCGCTTCTTGGAAGAGATGGCCTTTTAGCAGAACCTTGAGCATTGGGCAGAATTCCAATAGGATATCTTAAAGAAAGTAGAAAGGAAAGGCATTCCAGGTAGAGGGAAGGAAGAGAGTGTACCAAGTCCCAGGGGTTGGGAGAACATTATGCTGTGGAATCATTAGACCTTGGATTAATGAGGTGCTGTGGTCTCTTCCCCAACCCTGCCTTTAGAAGTTCTGTAGAGGCCACTGATTCAAAGGTAAGGGCGAACCTGGGCTTGGGGGCAAAGGTGAAGGCTAGCCTGGACTCAGGTCATTTCCTAATAGATTGGGTTGCCAGAGGAGAAAAAAGCATGGGAGCCAAGTAGAGGCCGAAGACCGTCCCTGGAGGCTGCCGAGAGGGTGGAAGCAGATGGACCTCTAGCCCTGTGGAGCTAGCAGCCTCTGGAAGCCCTGGCCAGCTCTGTAGTGATGGGGTAAGGGGCTCCTCTGCCACCTTATCTCTGCTGAGGCCTCCCCAGCACCCTCTGCAGAAGCTGTCTCCCCAAGGCCATTATCACTGGTACAAACCCAGGGGAGGCCCCCCTTTGCAGGAGATACTGGCTGAGAGTTTGGCCCACTGGGAACATTGGCACCCCAGTGATCTTATTTCTTTTGCTAATCTGAGTGTCCTGATTTTTATTTAATGAATATGCATCATATACAATTTTAAAATAACTGAAAAATTCACATTGCTCTCTTGCCTTGCTCTCAGCAGCAGGCTGATGGGAGCCTTTGTTTGCAAGCCTCACTTCAGACCAGTCCCTGGGGGTTTTTACTGGGAGCCACCTGTATTAGTTTGCTAGAGCTGCCGTAACAATGGACTGGATTGAGTGGCTTCAACAACAGCTTGTTTCTTCACAATTCTGCAAGCTGAAAAGTCCACATCAAGGTGGCAGCGGAGAAGGTTTCTTCTGGGGCCTCTGTCCTTGGCTGGTAGATGGCTGTTCTCTCCTGGTGTCTTCACATGGACTTCCCTCTGCACTTGTCTGTGTCCTAATCTGTTCTTAGAAGGACACCAGTCTGGTACTGGTATAAAGACAGACACACAGACCAATGGAACCGTATAGAAAGCACAGAAGTAAAGCCACACAACTATGGACAACTGATCTTTGACAAAGG
>JAGFMF010011802.1:3093082-3104452 GCA_019455555.1 Galemys pyrenaicus | reverse complement strand
AAAAAAAAAAGGAAAAAAAAAAAGGAAAAAAAAAAAGGAAAAAAAAAAAGAAGGACACCAGTCTGATTGAATTAGGATGACCTTGATGACCTCATTGTAACTTAATTACCTCTTTAAAGATCCTGTCTCCAAAGTACAGTCACACTCCGTGGTACTAGCATTGACTTAAACACATGAATTGGGGGGCTGGGGGTGGTTGGGACGACACAGTTCAGCCTACATATCACCTGAGAATAAAGAGACCCCTAGACTCAATCCCAGCATGGATTTGACCTTCGCACATCAACTCCTCCTTGGTATGGTCACCTCTGCCCGGGAATGAGTGCCCTTGGTGTCCACGCCCTCACCTACCCATGCCAAGAGCCCCAGATCTCAGCTCCTTGTGGCGCTCCTAGGAAGATCCTTGCCTCATATTTTCCATGAAAATAAATCCCCAGTGGATTGAATAGTTATTTTTTTAAAAAATTTTAAATAAAGCTAGTGGGGTTAGAGGTGAATATATCTCAAACCTTCATCGGAAACATGACTTCAATGCTTAAAAAGAAGAGAAATTATCAAAGGAAATATTTGACTGCTTGGTTTTGTTTTCTCTTATATGTACAAAAAAAGATTTAACAAGGTATAAGAGACAATGACTTGTAAAGCTAAATCTAGGAAATGTGAAGAGGTACAAGCCCTTAACGTATGAGCAGTTTGTATATAATTATGTGACATGTGCTGCTCTCTCTGTTGGGGAAATGGGTGAAGGGCTTGCACGGATCACTCACAAATGAAGACACATGGAATGTCCAATCCAAGATTAAAA
Source organism: Galemys pyrenaicus (assembly GCA_019455555.1). Lineage (NCBI taxonomy): Eukaryota > Metazoa > Chordata > Mammalia > Eulipotyphla > Talpidae > Galemys > Galemys pyrenaicus. The sequence continues at coordinate 3,103,647 of JAGFMF010011802.1, read as the reverse complement.
ACAACATAACTCAACCCCACCAAGATCTTTTTCTTAATATCCCGTTCTGGAAAGGTGCAGGGAAATTCACAGTCCTCTGTGCTGACGCTGAGCTGACAATATGAAACCAGAGCTGTCTGGGCGCTGGCCCCAGCCACACCAGGTTCTCGAGGTGGTGGAGTGGGGATCGGCCTGCCCGCTCCCTGGTCTGCGGTTTTCCACCAGGCTGGCTGCCTGCAGTCCCGGGATGACGTTTACAGTCCAGGTCAAGAGCGATAGATGGTGTTTCAAGCCCATCTGTGTCATCTGGAAGAGCGAAAGCAGCAGAGGTTCCCACATTATCCACAAACATGTGTAAATATCACGACGGCTCATAATGTAACTAAGAAAATCACTTCCCGTTGTTTCCCCTTCAATGATATTTTCTGCTTGGCTGAGTTTGCTTAGCACACTGGAAAGGCCAACTCATCAGTTCTTGTTGTTAATCAAGAGCAGTAATTGTCCGAGTTCAAAGCCTCCTGACTTAGACTCTGCTGAATAGGATAACAAGTTCCAAAAATGCTAAGTAGTAGTTTCTATAAATGGACTTTTTTAATAGGGAAGGCCCCTGAAGAGGTTTTAGAAAGAAAACCTTTCTGTAAAGTGGAATTAAAACAGTGTGAGTACTTTATAGAGCATGACAGATAACTCATGGAAGTCCTAAAAGAAGGTATTTTTTATTAAATTAATTTATTTATACATATTTGATATCAGTTGTAGTCCCTGTGGAGTTCCCACCACCATTTCACCAGTGCACTGTCATCCCAGTCCCTTGTGCTCTTTCTGCCCTCATCCCGGGCCCTCCCCCTGACCCTCACAATGCTTTTGAATTGTCTTTGTCTTTGGTTCTTGTTGTTTTTTTTGTTGTTGTTGCTGTTCTCTAAAAGAAGTTCTCAAAGCATGGGCTGTGTAGTTGCAGACTCATTCCCTCATTTTCCATGCAGCTTGTGTATCAGTCAGGAAAGGCAGTGCCAGCCGATGTAACAAACACACCCTATAACTTCAATGTCTTACAATTTAAATCCAATTTTTTGCCCACATCAATGTTAAATGTGGGCATTCCTAGTAGGCAGACAGCCTTCCATGAGGAGACGCAGGGATCCAGGCTCCTTTTATCTTTTGGTTCTGCTACCTTCAACATGTGGCTTCTCAAGTCACCTTATTTGTCTGCAACAAGACCATGAAAAAAGAAAGAATGTGAAGGATCAGGCCTTGGGAGGTTTGCACACATCATTTCCACTCACAATCTAGTGACCAGAAGTTGGTTCTGTGGCCACACCTAACTGTAAGGAAAGTTAATGGAGTCTAACTATACGCTGAAAAGTCAGGGAAAGGGAGCTGGGAGCAGCTGGCGAGTCTGAATCTTCATGTATCTTCTGAGTGTCACAGAATTTCAACTTCAGCTTCACTCAGTTTCCTATCAACTCTGGGGCAGTGAAGGACAAATGGTTTGAATCAAAAAGATGTCATGAGCATATCAAGTTCAACTCCCTGCTTCTCACCTCTGTCCTACCCTCAGTTGACTTAAACTGGCGCCAGCATTACAGAAGAAACATATTTGTGGCCTGGAAGAGTTAAGATTTCCATAGTTGGTCATGAGCAGCTGAGCCCCCTATATGCTCTGCTTTTCTGCCCTGATTCCAAGCACAGGGCTCGCTGGGTTGAGTTGTGAAACCAATATCTATCAGCAATTACAGAGCTTTGACTCCCAGGCACTGCTTCTCTTGTTCAGGAATTTTTCCTGTTGTTTGAGAATTGAGGCCCCAAATTAAAGTGAAAAGTTCAGGGGCCTCACCAGCTGAATCTAGTTCATTCTACAGTACTGAGAGGTGGTAATTCAATGACTAAGCATGATCATCCAGCAAACCCTATTCTCCCCAACACCCAAAAGACTGAGAGAAGGATCAGTGATCAGTTTAGGGAAAGTGGGGGTTCAGGTGGTTTTACAAGAAACCCTTGAGAGTTTCAGATCTTCAAGGGACGACTACAATGTCACCTCCTGTATGGGTACCTGTTTGGCCAGCAGATGTGGTGAATCGTCCTTGGGTTTATTGAAGCAGTAGAAAGGAGAATAGGCAAGTATGGGTGAACTTTATGGGTTATGGGAACACCATTACCCTACCCTACTATAACCCCACCCTGAGAACCTCTCCCTGGAGAGGGGAGATCTGAAAGCTGGAGGCTGTGAAGTAGGTGTCCTATGGAGGGGGTGGGAAAGGGCAGGAAAAATGGAGCCAGATACAGGAACTGTGGGCAGGATGTGGGATCAGGAGGGACCTGATGGTAAAGGGAATGAGATCTGCAGATGTAATGAGAGTTTACTTAGATTATCCTGGTGGGCCTGACCTAACCAGATGGTTTCTTTCAAAGGGGATCTAGGAACCTGAAAAGCCAATGTTCTCCTTTTGGCCTTGAAAAATCAGTGTCATGTTGTGGAAACAGCCAAGTGTCAGGGGATGATGGGAAGCTTCTGGGACCTTAGGGGGTCAGTTCTATAAACACAAATTCTGTCAACAACCAGACAACCTGAGTTTTAAGTGAGACTGCAGTCTCAACTAATACTTTGATTTCAGCCTTGTGAAATTCTGAGGAGAGGGCAAAATTCCTGACCCACAGAAACTATGAGATAATACATTTATGTTGTTTTAAGTCACTGAGTGTGTAGTAATTTGCTCTGTAGCTGTGGTGCCAGCAAGGACACAGAGCAAGTTCTTGATGATTCTGAGCAGACGGGTCAAGGAGGAGTCCTGGAGCCCTCCACGCCTTTTTAGGCTTTTATTGCTTCATTATATCAGACGCGACCAGGTACACGGCAGGCAGAAGGTTGGCGGCCAGGAGGCTGGCAGACCTCCTAGCCCCCCGTGCAACTTCACTCTCTGGACTCTCTAGTCTCTCTCTCTCTCTCTTTCTCTCTCTCTCTCTCTCTCTTCTTATGCTCTTGTAGCGGCAGGAAGGCAGCACAGGAGCAAGGTTCGGGATGGTTCTGGGCAGACGGGTCAAGGAAAGGGAGGAGTCTTGGTGCCCTTGGTGGCTTTTTATACTTTTTATTAGTAGAGGTGGCCAGGTACATGGCAGGTATGGCTGCCAGGGCATGCCAGACCCCGGCGTATCTCACCCTCTCGGCTGCTTTGCTGCTCTTCTGTTCTCCCACTGCTGCTTCTCATCAGTACTGTTGGTCAGTACTCTTGCTGCTCCTTCGTCCTGTTGGTTCTGGCGTCCTCATGACGCCGCCCATTTATGCCCGTGTCCAACTCAGGTGCGCCCACTTGCGCATGCCCACCCTGGAATGCTCGCAGCACCGCAGGTGTCCATCACCAGTGGTGGGAGGGTGGAAAGATATGATTATTCTCTGACCCTACAGCTCCCTTCTGCTTCTCTGCTTGTTTCTGGCGTCCTCGAAATGCCGCCCTTATATGCCCCATATCTTAACCCAGGTGCACTCACTGGCGCATGCAGAACCACAGCTGTCCATCATCACACCAGTGGCAGGAGGGAAGAAAAGCCTGAGAACGTTTCCATTTACCCTACAGTAGCAATAGAAAACAAATAGCTTCTCTACCGGCTACCAGAGTCACAGAAATTTCCAGTCAGCTGTGGGGTATGGGGAGAAAATTCCAGCTTTGATTTATGTCTGAGAATGAAGTTTCCAAAAGAAGAGGAATGATTGTTAAATTTCAGAACAAAAAGGTTCTAGTAAGTGGACCAAGATGTCAATAAGATCCTGTCACCCCACCATAAAGGGGGACATGTAGAGTTCTGTATAGCAGAATTGGAGGATCAGGGGGGAAATTATACCTCAAAGAGCTGTGACTCCTTCATAAATTGATTTCACATCCATTATCTTGTTCAGTCCTTATAGTAACCCTGTGAGGTAAGTGCCAATATGACCATCCAAAGAGAAAACTAAGCCAGGGGAGCTCACCCCAGCTAGGCAGCTGGTAAAATGTAGAGCTGACTCCAGGCTGTATGACCCGAGAGAGGGAGTCCCCACAAATCTGTACTCTGACTATAGACTCAGTGCCACTGCCCAACAGCAGGCAGGCAGGAAGCCCTAATGGAGAAGCCAAGGGGACTCTCTCCTCCTAAGGAAAGCTCTCACAGGATGATAGCTTCAGGCAGGTCCCAGCACGCTTCTGTTCTCAGGTCTTACCTTGGCATTCATCAAAGCATCTGAAGGGTGACCGCAGGGAAAACGGAAATTTCAAGAAAAATCAGGAATCAATTGGCATTACTGGGAACTGCTGTCAGGTTCCTCATATTAAAATAAACTGCCAGTTGTTTTCTCCTCCCTTCAGCCAGTAGACACTCTCTGGATCTCTGCTGCAGGTGAGTCAGGTGTGGCGCCTGCCCTTGGGGAGCATCTGTCTGGTGAGGGGGAGGCAAGCCACATCCGACATCCCAACCAGCCACAGAATCTGGCAGGGCACCAGGCAGGCATGAAGTGTGGTAATAATAATCGACACCTTTGCTGAGAGTTAGGCTGTGCTGACTCAGGTGCATTCACCACAGCCCTGAGAGGAGGGTCTATATGAAGAGAAAGGTTCAGAGAAGTTGGCACACCTGTCATTTCTCTCCATTTCCACGGAGTAAGGTGTTTGGGGAGGGGGTGGGCAGCCCGTCACCAAGATGCTTAAGGAGGAGCAGGGGATGCATTTGGCCACACTGTGGAGGGGCTCATTTGCTAGTGGTTAGACAGGGAGGCCTCTGAGGAATAAAATGGTACTTCATTCATTTTTTAATTTTTGCATAAAAAAATAATACATATGGTTAAAAGAAACCATCATACACTGCTGGTGAGAAAATAAATGAGTTCAACCTCTACAGGCAGATCAAAAACCAGACGGCTCAGTCTTATTTCCAACCCTAAACTTGAGAGTTCCAGTTCTCTTTTCCATGAACACAGTTCTTCTTTCTTATTCTTCCAAAGATAAGCCAGCATATATCATGTAAGTGCATAGATAATGTCTGAGTGTATCTATATACATCTCTTTATTTTAAATTTTCAGTCAGAGAATCTAGTTTCTTAATAAAATTTCCTTTTGAAAAAGCCCAATGTTTTCTTGGCAAAGTTACAAAGAATAGGCATTTTTTTTCAAACCATCATTAAGTACTTAGTAGACCGCCTATAACAGGAGAGATCATCTACAAATGATTGAAAAATCCAAGGTAACTGGTGTAAAACAAGATAAATGCTTATCTCCTCTCGCTCAGATGAGTCAGTAATGTGTCTGGTACAGCAGCTTCACTAAAGTTGGACCAGACTCTTTTGGTTATTCTTGGTCCTCCTGAGGCTATGTCCCAAGGTCCCAAGGTCCAAGATGGCAGATCAGGTTCCAGCAGCAGCACAAAGGAGACATTAAGAGGACCAGCTGCTCTTGAGTAAGGTTGTCACCTGACACTTCCACTTATATCCTGAAGCACGTGGAAACAGCTAGCTGCAGGGAGACTGGAGGATGTGATCTTTATTTGAGTGACCCTATTTGTCCAGGTATAAATTCTATTACTATGGGGAAAAGGAGCCAGTGGATATTGAAACACGAGCAGCAGTTCCTGCCACGTTATCGCTTCTGCATTGCCTGTAGCGTACTGCCCAGTTGATGGTAGAAGTTAGTGGAAACTCTTATAGTAAAAGAGCCAAGAATATACAAAGGAGAAAGGAAAGACTATTCAACAAACGGTGTTGGTAAAACTGGACAGCCACATGTAAAAGAATGAAACTAGACCACTATCTCAAACATACACAAAAATTAACCCAAAATAGATCAAAGATTTAGATGTAAGACCTGCAACCATAACATACATTTAAAAAAAAAAAAAGCAATGCACCTTGTGACATTGGTTTTGATGATATCTGTGGAAACTCATCTACAATAGTAAGGGAAACAAAGCAAACCTAAATGGGACCACTTCAAATTAAAAATCTTCTGCACAGGGGAAGAAACTATTATTAAATAAAAAGACATCCCACCCAATGGAAGAAAATTTTTGCAAATCATATATCTGAGAAGGAACTGGCATTCAAAATCTGCAAAGAACTGACTCATCTCAGCATGAAGAGAACACATATCCCAATCAAAAAATGGGTCAAACAGCTACATAAACACTTCTCAAAAAAAAAAAAAAAGATATACAGATGGTCAAAAGTTACATGAAAAAATGCTTATCATTACTTATTAGGGAAGTACAAATAAAAACCCCAATGAGGAGCTTCCCTGGTGGTGCAAGGGGTAAAGTCTCAGTGCCATGAAGCTATCGGCAGCCACTGCAGCATGAGCTCAGTCCTTGGTCAGGGACGCGACCCACATGGCACAGCAGACCTTTCTTGCCTCACCCGCTGCTCCCCTCAGCAGTGTGTTTCAGTAGATCTGCCTGTTGTGCTCCCCACTGTGTTTCTGGTGACTCCTTTCACCCCCACACTTCTGACCTATAGTCTAGCTCTTGTATGCAAAAAATAAATGCATCTTAAAAAAAAAAAAAAAAACAATGAGATACCACCTCAAACTTGTCAAAATGACCCACATCAGAAAAATCACAAACAAGTGTTGGTGAGGGTATGGAGACAAAGAAACCCTCATACCCTGCTGGTGAGAAATAAATTAGTTCAACCTCTACAGAAAACAGTATGGAAGTTTCTCAAAACATTAAAAATAGATCTGACATATGATCCAGCAATCCCTCTCCTAGGTAGCTTCCCAAAGAACACAAAAACACTAATGCATGCACTCCTGTGTTCATGGAAGCATATTTACAAAAGCCAAGTTTGCAGAAAACTTCAGTGCCCAATGACAGCTGAGTGGATAAAAAAGATGTGATATCTATTATACAACACACACCCACAATCTCACAATGGAACACCACTCAGCTATATATATATATATATATATATATAAAAGATGAAATCTTGCCACTTGCAACAACATGAATAGAACTGGAGGGGGTTATGTTAAGTGAAATAAGCTGGAAGGAGCAAGACAAATACCAGAGATTCTACTCATACATGGAACATAAAAGGAACAGATGAAACCAAACCAAACAAACCCTTGAAATCTTATTGCAGAATTGAGGTTACCAGAGGCAAGTGTAGGGGGAAGGGAGAGAACAGAGGGGAGGAAACCCAGTGGATTATGGTAGATTATGGGGCTTTGTGGTGGGTGTGGTACAAAACATGCATTTGTAGAGAGTGACCCTATACCCCTAAAACATATACAGTGTTTTATCTTATTTTTAATTTTTTAAAAGATCAATTTATTTATGCATATGAGCATTGGGGTATAGGCCAGAGGTGTGGGGGCGGTGAGAGAATCTACCAGACAGAGCAGGGAGCAGAACAGGCAGACGGACCGAAATCCACTGCTGAGGGGAGCAGCGGGCCAGGCAGGAGAGGTCTGCTGCGCCATGTAGGTCACCTTCCCTGCTGGTGGCAGGGATCGAACTCATGCTGCAGTGGCTATGGTTTGCTTCATAGTGCATTGCTTAACCCACTGCGCCACCAGGGAGGGCCCATAAAACATATACAGTGTTTTAAATTGACATTACCTTAATAAACATGATTCTTAAAAATCATAAACTTTTTAAAGAAAATTGAAAGCAAGTACAATGTAGAGGGCAGCCTGTTAAGCCCTGCTGTCCATGGTCCAGAAGTTTCCTTCAGTCCCAGGCCAGTCAAGAGTGCTTGGTTCTCTTTTGTCAGAACATCAGGCAACTTCCCCAGCAATTCTGGACCTGGGGAGGGTTTAAATGTTTTATCTTGATGAAAAATATGTGGTTTATACACTGTCACAGAACAAATAGAATTGGGATTTATGTTTCACAACTTGCATGGTTTGTTTGAGTTTTTTCCATATGTCTTCGACAATCCTATCAAATTCCTGACAGTTACAATTTTTTTCTTCTTTCCAGAAAGTTGGGGAGAGATAGAGAACAGGTTTTTCCCCTAGATATTTCAATAAAGCTTGCTTGGAAATATTTGTGTGCAACTTATAGACCTAGGCAAGTGTTTCTTATTAAGAGAATATTTGCATGTTTGTGTCTGCAGTGCAGGGGTATATGTTTGTGTGTGTGATATGCTGGACTCCAGAGTATATACATGTGGATGTTAAAGGTAGTCACATATGTTTGGGTCTGTTTTTGTGATAGTGGTAGTGGTGTGTGTGTGTTTGTGTGTAATATAAACAATTATCCAATTAGATGTTTTTCCAATTCAGATGTCATTAATGCCCAATCCTTTCTCCTCATAATGTCATACACTGATGTTCTGTGGGCCTGCCAGCAGCTGGGAAGAGTTGAATTATAGTCTATGTCCCAAATTTCACATGTTTTCAATTAATTCCACATGCGTGTTTACAAGTGCAACACTTGCATTAAAAAGGTGAAGAAACAACACACCCCCAATTATTAATCAAGGTTTAGTTCTTCACTTTGTGCTGCAACATCTTCATCAGGAAGAGCTATTAAACATGACACCAATTCTAACAGTTTAACTAATTCCTTTTTCATTATCAAAGCATATTTACAACTTTGGAGTCAGGGCATTGGTAGTATTATTGTTGTTGCTTTTTTTTCCCTGCTAGAAAACTCATCTGTATCCTAGAATCAGCTTGTAGCGCAATGTAAATTCAGTGTAGAATTTAGTCAGTTATTAAGTGGATTTAAGTGGCTGAACCCTGGTGTAATCTGACCAGCAATGCATGAAGGAAAGAGTTGGAGGTGTAAAAAATGTCAAATAGCTTTCTCAGATGCATTAAACTATTAATAAAGATAAAACGATCTTTATGTTTGGGGTTTAGAACATCTCTTTTATGATATCGAGAAGCCACTTTGATTCACGACTCGTTGGCTTCAAGGTCTGGTGTCATTATTCAGAAGGTGTCAGGAAGAAAACGGAGACAAGCTCCTCAGCAGGGAAAGAGGTGGAAAAAGAAAGAGCATCTAGGACTCAGCTGGACTGGGCGGGCAGGGAGACCTGACAGTGAGGGGTGATGTGAAAGATGCTGCCCACGGTGCAGGACCTCCACTGGGTCCCAAGCCATGTCTTCCTGTGGCCTTTCTGGGGTAGTCTTGGCCTCCCTGTGAGGGGGGCAGCCTGAGGCATTCGAGGTATTTGCCACTTGTCCCTTGCCCCACCAGGTCATCCCTCTTCTCTGTCCTGCTCTGTACCCCAAAAAACTGATCTCCATGGACCACAGCCCCAAACTCTCTGCCCCTCTGGCTTCTGACTGGGTTCAGCCAGTGAGAAGCACCAGTGGAGCTGGAGAGAACAAGAGAGCAGGGTCAGAGGATCCACCCCCACTCCTTCCATGCCAAATCCTAGCTCTGGTGGCTGCCTTTGAGAATTACCTTGTGAGACAGTCCTTCTTCTGAGGCTCCTTCTCTTTCTTCAATCCCTGGTAACAACATCCCCCTTGCCCTCAGGCCTAGCTGCTCTCCTTAACCCTACACACACCTTTGCATATAGCCTCCTCCCTAAACTCTTCTAGGTAGACCCCCCTTCTGAGTGGTCTGGTCATTTGTTCCTGAGACCCTGACTAATTCAAAGGACCCTTTCCAGTGAGAACCAGACCCTGACCCACCTGGAGTTACTTGAGGGTAAGGGGGGATGATCATAGTCAGCAGGATGGGGAAAGGGGAGCCACGAAGAAGGGGCCTTGGCACAACACAACCTTACGTGAAGAACACAGGAGGCACCTCACTGCTTATATTCTAACTACAGTAGTTGGTTGGGAGCTCCCAGGAATCAGCTTTGATGCGAGGAAGGCCCTATGCTCACAGGGTTTACAGCGCAGCGATGGATGCAAATAGATGAGTTGATCCCGTGTGTTGAGTGTTCTTTTAAGGAGCACTTCCCGGGGCTCTGAGATGCACGCAGGAAGGCAGGTGACGGGCGGAGAGGCCAGGCGAAGGAAGACCCTCAGAGGAAGGGACATCTAAATGGAGAACCTGAAGGATGAGAAAGAAACATCTGAGAAAAGGCACTGGAGGGCGGGCCACAGGGAGAATTGCATCGGTGGCAAAGGAAACAGCATGTTCAAACCCCGGAGGAGAGCAAGACGGAGCAGGGGCATTTGACAACCGCCAGGGCCTAGGGAACTGAAGGGCACAAGCAAAGGAGGGGCAGTCAGAGGCAAAGCTAGAGCCAGAGTGGGCAGTAGTAGAGTCCCCAGGCCCACCTTTTCCTCCCCTCCCCAAGTCCTGCTAAAAGCCTTCATCCCGAGGGCCATGAGGTTTGCATTTCGAGAAGAGCCCTCACTGTATCGAGTAAAAAGTAGAAATGGCTGGAGGCCAGCTGGCTCCACCACAGAAGCCAAGGTGAGAGAGGGCTAGGCAAAGGAATGGGGAAAAGTGGGCCCACGTAATTTAATCTGAAACCCCCTATTTTCCGGTTGGGACACACCAGAGAAGGCCAGACCTCGCTCAGGTCACGCAGGAAGCCAGCGATCCAGGGTCCAGGTTGCCGAAATCAGAACTGGAGGAGCAGCCAGAGAACAGGAGACTTGCGGGGGGGGGGGGGGGGGGGGGGGGGGGGGGGGGGGGGGGGGGGGGGGGCGGGG
>JAGFMF010011802.1:3019620-3092965 GCA_019455555.1 Galemys pyrenaicus | reverse complement strand
TGGTGCTTCCCACTGAAATCATGCGAATATTAAGCTAATCAAAGCCGGAGCTCGGGAAAGGATGGGGCTGGGAAGGCGGCCCTAACGAGCAGCAGCGTGTCACTCCCTCCACCCCGCGCGTCTAGCGCTGTCCCATTTGTCTGGCTGTAATCTACATTTCAAATGATTACATGGGAAGCTGAAGTGGTAGTGACAAGGATAAACGAAGCTTGTTAAACTAATAGCTGCACTAATGCCCAAATATGTGAACTTCCCGACGCAGGCCGCATCCCAGCCTGGCGGAGCTGTCAGCCCCGCTCCCCCGGGCTCCGCAGCCAGCAGCGGCCACATGATGAATGGCCCTGTCGACCAAACTCATCCGGGGCCCAATTAAACAGGCAGAAATGAACTGGAGCCGTCAGGCAGCGGGGAGGGGGGAGGCGCAGAGGGGGAGGCTGAGGCAGACACCGGGAGGGGGAGGGGGTGTTAAACCGTGTACAGACAGAGAGGATGGGGGGGAGGTGGACAGGGGGGAAGCGAGGGGGCTGAGAGGGCCAGGGACCAGGGGATGGGAGAGAGCTGCGCTTGGGAGAGGAGAGGACCAGCGACCAAGACAGAGAGAGGCAGCCACAAAGAGATGCCAGCGGGGAGGGGGAAAAGAGGTTGACAAAGATACACAGAGATGGAACCAGGCAGAGACAGAGAGAGACTAAGGAGCAAACACACGCGGGGATGCTGGTAGCCAGAGAGAGGGGAGAGTGGAGAGCCGTCAGAGACAGACCCTGGCCAGCACAGCAGGGAAGGCGGCGGCAGAGTCGTGGCGGGGGAGGGGCAGGAGAAGAGGGTGCAGAGAGAAAATACATCCCGGCAAGTCAAGGCAGCTCAGCCGCAGCCGCGAGGCAGCGAGGAAGTCGTTCTGTCAGAAAATGGTCATTTAATGGTTTGCCGAGCCTGCGACAGATATGTCATCTGAGGCGGTTGGGCGGCAGTCCCAGGGCATTTCATTTATTAATTACCGGCTTCTAACTGCTCCTCTGTCCCCTGCCTCGTGCCTTTCCTCAGCTAGGCCCCTGGCTGGAGGCCAGCAGCACCTCGCCCCATTTTCCAGAGGAGGTGACCAAGGTACCTAGTCCCACTGACCTGTTAACTTCTTCAGCTCTTGTTGTAGATTGCTCGGGGTTCTTTTCCTTGTACCTTATGGGATCCCCTCACTAATAAACAGCCTGTCTGACATGACAGCAGGTGCTCACAGCCCTCTGCTCGGGACTGCGCTGCTTTGAGGATCTTGCTCCTGCATCATTCTCTTGCCACTGAGGAAGAAGACCCAAAGGCAAGACTGTGTCCCCCTCGCTCTCTCCTGCACCATCTTCCCAAAGCCCTAAGCGGTCTCCTTGTGAGCAGAGAAAATCTAAGCCCTCGAACCCCTCTCTGGGTTCTGGGCGGCCAGTGACTCTGAAATCCTTTTGGGGTCCATACAAGCTGTGGAGGACAGAGAAGACTCACACTGCAGTGCACCAATCACCTCTCTGTGCTCTTTCAAAGTCTCCAGTGACTGTCCACCACCAGTGGGGGAGTTCAGATCCCTTAACCTGGCCCTGGAGACTCTTCACAGTTCGCCTAAGACTCCTCCTCTTCTCTTTTCTACCTCCGGGTCTTTGTGCTCTTCCTTCCCCATCCACCTGTGAGAGTCCATCTTTCCTGCCAGCCCAGCCCAACTACCACCTCTTCTGCAGTGCCTTCCTCATTCTCCTAGTGACGATAAAACTTGTTCTCTAGCGTGTTAGCTGCTCCTCTTTTGTAGCCCATCTTGTAGTCTGTCTTGTATTAAATGTTCTCGTCTTCCCCAGCTCACCCCCAGATGGAGTAATTCATCCTTTAGGTCTAAATCAAAGGTCATTTACTCAGAGAAGGCTTTCCTTGGCTGGCTACTCCCCTTGTTTTCTTGGGTTCACAACAGTCTAAACTCTTCTTTAACTGTGGTTATCACAGTTTATAATAAAACATTTTTTATTTTTTTAATAAAACATTTATTACTATAATTAGCTGCCTAATACCAATCCCTCTATTAAAATATACACTGCAAAGACAGCTCTCCTGCCTACCTGTGACTATACAGGTGTCTCTCTCTTTCTTGCTTGCTCCTTTCCTAATAAATCTGTTCTTTTTAAAATGTAAAAATATATAAATAAATAAATAAAATGTGCTCCCGTGAGCACTAAGACTTTATTTTGTAGCTAGACTGTCACCTGGAATATCAGTCAATATTAATGGCATGAGTATTAATAGAATCAATGCCCGAATAGCTGAATGAATGAGTGAATGAATAAGTGAGTGAATGTCTCCCTTAGTCCCTTACTAGCTGGGAGTTTGCTGGAGTCAAGGACATGTCAGGAAACTTTACATTCCCTCATTGTTCTTAGCATGGTCAATAATAAATGTTCAGTGAATAGGAATTTAACCATGAGCAGGTGCATAGTTTATGGGAGTTCCTGGACTTTCCCATGGCTATACCACGAGCCAAAAATTTAGGGCCTCAATCCAAGCTGGACCAAGTACTGAAAAATTTTAATAACCACAGAGAACATTCCCTAATCCAGGCACACTAGGGCTGCAGAAATGACTAAAAGAAGCCCTTCCACCCTAGGGGAGCATAGAGCACAGTTGTCCTGAGTGAGTTGTTCTGACCCATCACCTCTCCAATGGGGTATGACATCGTTCTCAAGTTTTATTGCTACAAGATAGGCTTATTCAACTCCTCAGTAAACAGCATTACACAAACACCATGCACACACATGCAAATCCAGAGTGGACAATAACCCCAGGCGTGTTGGAGTGTTTGATGGGATGGCCACGGGAAAGCAAGCCAGGAGCCAGCTTTAAAAACAATATTTATTTATTACAATTGGCAGAGCAATGGAGAAAATTGCAACTTAGATAGGATTTTGCATTTTGCAAAGTGTTTTGTAATCAGCACAATTTCTCCCAACAATTCTCGAGGACAAGTTGTTTTTGTCATTCCCATTTGCAGGCAAGGAGAAGGTAGTAGAGGACTGAAGGGAAATGTTTTGCTTCTACTTATACAGAGCACAAGTTGAAAGGAAAACTCTGGCTTAATTGAATGCAAGCAAACACTTTTTAAAAAACATCTGGGCACTGGCAATCTGTTGTATACAAGACCCCCAAAAGATTCTGGGCTCTGACTTACTGCAGGTTTCTTGAGGAATATATGTCTTTTTTCTAGCCCAAAGAAAGAAAATGATATGCTCTCTTATATTTCCTCTGCTTCTCATTTTGCTTAGGTCTGGCTCCTTTAGTTCACACAAGTCATATCAGTCAGGATAAACTAGAGAATGCTGTTTAGCAAGCAATCCCCAAATCCCAGTGCTTTACACAAAAGAATTTTATTTATATCTCAATTCAATGTTCATGGTGTGCCAGCAGTGGGGGACTCTGCTCATGGTAGATACTAAGAGAGCAAGGCAAATAGAGTAGTTTGCATCCAAACATCACTGGTTAACCTGCTAGAGGAAAGAGTTCTGGACGCTCTTGCATTAGTAGTAGTCCAAAGCTCTGATACAGAAGTGACACATCCTTTCAGCACTCACTGGCTGAAGCCTGTCACATGGCCCCACCTTACTGTGATGTATTTGGATAGTGCAATGCTATATTATAGCCAGAAGGTAGGAGGGCTACACGTACTTGGTAAACAGCATTACTATGTACTAAGCAAGTCAAGTTTCAGCCCATAAGAAAAAGAAAACTTGAAGGTAAATTCTTGAGTTTGTTCTTAATTTTAGAAAAAAAACACCAATACTGTGAATAGGAGTTTTGCAACTATTTACTTGTGCTTTTCTGTGAAAGTAAAAAATCCTGGCTTATCCAAAGACTGACTTTTATCAAAATGCTTCTTGGGATGTGTCAAAGGGGAAAATCTAGCAAGTGCAATGAGAAAAGAAAAATAAATAAAAGGCGATCTGATTGCAAAGAAAGAACTAAAAGTGTCTCTACCGATGATATGACTATGTACATAGGAGCTGCTAGGAACCTACAAATTGCGAAAACAAACTACTAGAACTAGAAATTAATTTAGGATATCACAATGTTAAAAGTCAATAGAAAAACCAATTGTGCTTTTTATTTTAGAGTGAAGAGTTAGAAAATTATATTAAAAACAAATACTGTTTACAATAGCATTCACATGCATCAAACACTTAAGGTGAAATTTAACAAAAGATATAAAACTTTTCCACACATAACTAAAAAACAATGGCAAAGGGAATTTAAAAGACCTAAATAAATTGAGCAAATAAAAAACTGATTGAAAAAAAGCATGGTTTATTAAAAGACTCAATTTTATTATAATGTCAACTTTCCTTAAATTGTTCTAAAAATCCATCGTAATCCTGCTCACAGTGATTTTAAATTATATTTGGAAAGACAAAGAACCTGTACTAGGCAAAAGAATCTTGAAAATGGATTTCAAGATGACAAGATTTACCCAACCAGATTCTAAGATTCAATGTAAAGTTATGAAAATCAGAACAGTATGGTTTTGGTGAAAGGATAGACAGAAATGGAAGGTCCAGACATAAATCTACATGAGTTTTGTCACTGAATTTTGACAAGGATGCCAAAGCAATTAAATGGAGAAAAGAAACTGTCTTTGACAATTAGTGCTGCAAAAGTGAGATAGCTATGTGAATAATAAAGAATCTTTTCTCCACGTCACACCATAAACAAAAAATAAATTCAAGATGGATTACAGACTAGCAAGTAAAAGTAAAAACAAGAAAACACAGAATAATATCTTTGTGACCCAAAGTGTCTTAGACAGGGCATAACATAACTCATAAAAAAAAAATGAGAAAATGAACTCGATCCAGTTAAAACCTCTTCATCAAAAATGCCACCAAAAATCCAAATGGGCAAGTCAAAGAATAAAGAGAAAATATTCACAACACATTTCTCTGACAACATTCTTGTATCCCAAATATATAAATTCCACAAATCAGTAATAAAAATAAGCAGTATAATTTAAAAAAAAGTCTTGAACCTCTCAAAAAGAAGATATACAAATGAGTAATATGTACATGAACAGTTTTACTAACATCTTAATCTCCAAGAAAATGAAGTCTAAATCACAATGAAATATCACCATCAACTAGAATGGCTAAAATAATGATATCTGACAGTATCAGATGTCGAACAGAATGTAAAGAAATTGCTACTCATATGCATTGCAGTTTAGAATATAATGTGATTATCCCCATTTTGCAGAAAACTATTTTCAGAACTACTTTTCAATTTCTTGAAAAACTAAACATACAACTACCCAATGACTCATAAATTTCACTCCTAAGAATTCATCTAAGAGAAATTAAAATACATGTCTATAATAAGGCTGGCATAAGAATTGTCATTGAAATTTTATTCCTAATAGTTAGAAACTGGAAACAGCCTAGAGGCCTATAAATAAGAGAATAAGTAACCTGTGGTACAGTCACCCTATGGGAAACCACTGAGCTGCATGAAGGCACAACCACAGATGTCTAGGATGACCTGGATGTGCATCAAACAAATTATGATGAATGATGGATGCTGAGTGACTGACTCCATTTACTCTACAGTTGGCAAAGTTGACAAATGTAGTAGAATTCAGATTATTGGTTATTTTGATGCAAGTGAGGATTTTCTAGAAACATTGTCTTCATAGGCATTCGTGGAAAGTGATGGCATGGGACACATAAGATCTGAGCAGGTCACTGTTTGCAAATATACCTCATGGATCAACTATGATCCTCATGGATCAATCCCCATTTGCAAGGGAACCTGGGAAATGTTGCCATCCTGATACTCCAAATTAAATAATGGTTCTGTTACTCAGTAAAAGGGGAGAATGGAAATTGGAAAGGCAATGATAATTGCCTCTTTCTCCTCCCCCTCCCCTCCCCTGCCCTCCCCTCCTCTCACTCTGCTTGTCTCTCTCTTCCCACCCCCCTTCATGGCATGTCCCAAGCTTATTCTCAGAGCATCACACAACTAATTCACTCCTCCCTGTGACCGTCATTTCCCCATTTTGCAGATGACATTTTCCATAAAGAATATTGAAATTCAGTTCTATGGCATATGGAAAAATATGAGGGAATTGGAGGTGTCTGGCTGGAGAATATAAAATTAAGAAAATCCAAGACCCAATTACAAATTCCTGAAGACCATAGGGAAAGGGGACCAGAGTTCTTCCAGTGGTCCCAAAGGGTGGGGCTAAGCTCAATGGAAAGAAGATAGAGTGTCACTCTAGTGCCAAGGAGAAAAATGTATTCTTCTAAGGACAGCCACTCCTTCCTCAGAGGAAGAGCCCCCCAGAGTCCTTGCCTCTCCATTTCATAGACCGGAAGACTGAGTTCAAGAGCGGTCACATGACTGGCCCCACACTCTGACAGAGCCAGGGTAAGAGCCCAGTGTCATCCCTGTTCACTCTGTCCCCATGTAGATGACCTCTGGGAGGCAATATGGGTCAGTAGGTGAGTGCAGAGACTCTGAAGGCGCACAACCTGAATTGGTTCCTGCACCGCCAATGAGCAGGTGACTTCGGGTTAGTGAAACTCTGTAGACTTAAAGTTCCTCATCTACAAAATGTAAAGTAGCCATCTCATCGGATAAATGGAAGACTAATTGAGAGAATGCATGTGAAAGAGCACAGCATCTGGCACATAGTATGTGCTCAGTAAACAGTGGTTATGCTTGTTCACCCCGGAGACCCATTCGGTGCAGAGTACCCAGCACTAAGGACTTGAACCAGCCTTAAGTTCACATCCAACAAGATGGAAAACATCTGGATTTGGTGCCATGTTTGGCCCGCTGAGGAAGACTGGAGGGCTAATTAAAATTGCTACTCTGTTTGCATTATCAAATGTCAGGGTTTTTTTCCTTCCCACAGAGCAAAGATTTTTCTTATCAAAAATCTATTCACTAAAATGCTAATGATCATCAGTGATTAGAAACTGCTGCTCAAAATTTGAAAGTTCCCAGTGGGCCTCTCAGACATGGCTTGTAACTTGTCAGTTGAAGAAATGTTCTCAACAAATCAAACTTTGCTCTATATGTTAAAAAAAATCTTTTTTTCATTTCCTTAACGCTTCACTGTGCCAGTCCAGTAGGGACTTTTGAGTTAAGTGACAGAGACCACATTATTAGTTGTGGAGTCAGTTATAATAGAAGTCTCTCAAGGCAAGATACTCTCAGATAAGCCCCCAAAACAACGAACAAAAGTCTGTCAAGCTTATCTTAATTTCAATAAGCATTTAGTTTGCCCAAAAAAAGAAACACAGTAAGCAATTTGCTTTTATTATCTGCTCTTTGTCCTGCCTCTCCATTTTCTTCTTCCGCTTCTAGAGAACGCATCTACAAGTCTTCCTCATGCACCCAAGGGTGCCACCACCCCCAGCTGTCTTCTGTCGTCAGGCCTAAGTACCCAGTGTCTCCCAGGCTGGGGCTCCCTAGGCCCCGAAGAAGCAGATGGGCTGACAATGTGGTGGGGCAGTTCCTCCTGGGCAGAGCTGGCTTATTATTCCCTCCTGCACCGCTTTGCTCTTGGGACTGTAAATCAAAAATTCTGGTTCATGTGCCGAGGAGAGACTCTCAAAGTTGGTTTAAACTACCTGACAGCTCTTTAGAAGGGGAAAAAGATATCTGAGAGTTGTCCCCACTGTATTTTAGAACTGCGAGGGTCTTAGCAGATTCTAAACCAGGTCTGCTGTGGAGACGAGGAGCAGAAGACAGAGTGGGAGGCGATGTTACCAAGGCTGTACATTGAGTCAGGGGCAGTCCTGGAATGGGAAACCGAGCCCTGTGCACATAACACCTCCCCGCACCCCCCCCCCCACCCCAACACACACACACACACACACTACCAAAGGGATAAGAACTGGAGAGGGAGGAAGTTTGCCTACTAATATTGGCCTGGAGTTACTACCCAGAGCTCCTAGGATTCTTCTGCTGGGTCTTTGCACACTGACTACCATCAGCTTCTTGTCCCTGCATCTCGATCCTATGGCTTCCCACCTGCAACTGTCTCCTGCTGCAGGACACCCAGACCAAAGCCCAGAAGTGAGGCGGGGCCATCTCTCATCCATGCCGTTCCTCCCTGTGTGCCCTGTCTTATCCTCATGACCAGCTCCTTCCCCTTGCCCTGGACTCCATCTCCTAAGGGACTGGAACCTTTCATGGGGTTATGCTGCTCTGACACGACAATTTGATGGACACAGTTGTCATGACCTCTGAATATGGCAAAAGTTTTGAGACGATAGATCCTCTCCCTACTTAAAATTGGGAGAAGATGACAGGGTCATCTTACTGCTGCTTCTGATTTTCCACCTTGTTGCCAGCTTATCTGCCCCCTCTCATCTCCCAAGCCAGGCTGCCTTGTGTTTCTGACAAGTCTCCCTCCACCTGCTCTTGTTCTCCAGGCAGTTCCCCTGGTCCCTTCCTGCCTCTCCTGGCCCAGCCCAATGAGCGACCAAGTTCCAGGGCCCCCGCCCCCACCCAGCCTCTTATGCTCTAATTGGCTGCACTAAAAAGGACAAAATTCTGCAGAGCATTAAGAAAAACCACCAAATTCAACCTTGCTTTAAAAGCCGGTAAAGTAATAAAGCTAAAAATGAAAAACATAAAAATGTGGGGTTGACGAGTGAAAGTTAGGCTACTTAGAGTCCATGAAATGAACTTAGTTTTATCGATCATCCAGGTAACAACAATTATTTGCATCATTTTCATGTGTCAGAGCAGCTACCTTAGGAATTTATTTCAGTGATATAACTGAGCTCTGGCAAAGCATCCTGGGCCCTCATATTTGCCATATGTGACCCTGTCATCTTCTCCCAATTTTAAGTAGCGAGAGGATCTATCGTCTCAAAACTTTTTGCCATATTCAGAGGTCATGACAATTGTGTCCATCATGTCAGAGCATGCAGCAGTCATCTAAGCCAACCTTGACCCCCACCCCCCCACAAGGAAGGAATTCTACCCTGCCTTTCAGGAAGTGTCGATCCATGTGTTCTTGAGGCTTTCTGGTGATGGCGCGCTTACTACCCACAAGGAACAATGACGTCTGAGTAATACGAGCCTGAGGGATGTTCTTTCTGAGGTGGAGTCCAAATAGGTCTCTTTGTGGTTTACTCCATTGGTCCACTGTTGAAGTCAGAGAAAAACTTCCTTATAGTCACTTAAGACAGTTGCTAGACACCAAGAGGCAGTACGGTGTAGTGGTTAGGAGCCGAACTATTTAGTTTCAAGTGCTTCCTACCACCTGCCAGCTATTGCTTTATTGAGAGAGTTATGTAACCTCTCTATTCCTCAGTTAGCCCAACTGTAAAATGGGAGGTAATAATATATATTTCATAGGGTCATTGAAATAATTAATGACCAAATACAAGAGCAGTATTTAGGACAGTGCCTGATACTTAATAAGCTCTATATTCATATTAACTACAATTATTTTCTTAATCTCACAGCACTTTCCTGTCAAACATTATTTAAAAATCCTTCATAGGGAAACAACTCGAAAGTCCTATGAGTTTCCCAGATCAAGCACAAAAAGAAATACAGTTATGAAAATTAAAGGAGTTATTCCAAGTGAAGTACAGAGTATAATTGCTTGGAATGTAGCCTCAATAAATATTTGCAATGATGGTTATTAGTGCTTATTCAACTATTCTAAAATAGAGAAGAGAGACTGTTGGATGATACCCATGTCTCAAATCTGACTTCTGAATAACTTAGATGCGTATCTAAGTGAAATGTCTTAAATAAAGATTAGGCATGTGTGCAGAAAACTGCTCTAATTACTCAGCTCGCACAGACACATTCCTGTCTTTGGAGACTCGCAAAGTCTCAGTTACCATTTCCCCCCAGGTATTGTGCTTCACGGTGATGAATGGGAACTGGTTCTTGGAATAGAAATGCTATTTCCATGGGGCCAGTGGCAGCAGCAACGGTGTTAGGTCTGTTTGAAATGCACAGTCTTGGAGCAGAGGTCTAAGGCTGCCCCGAGAACATCCAGCTCAGCCCTGAGACTCACAGAGATGGGAGAGCCATCCCAGGCAGGAGCTGGGCACTTGGGGCTCCAGGAGTCACAAGCCAAACCCAAGCTCCAGATGCAGCTGTTCCAGGCACTGCCGTTTCTCCAGGCAGATCTACCACGCTGTCTAGGAAACTCCAAAAGCAACAAATGCCTTGCTTAACAGTCTTTTTTGCCCACCCTTTGTTTGCTTGGTTTTTTGCCTCTTGTTGGAGTGTGACTACATGTCCCAGAGACCTCCGCACGTGTTCCCTCATTAGACTCAGGAGCCATCCGAGCCTGGTAGTTTTATTCCCATTTTACAGATAAGCACAGAGATTCACTGTGAGTGTGCAAACCACACAACTCTCCCAGGTCTCACTTCCCCACTCTCCGTGGAGGTCGGCACAGCTGAGCCTGCTCTGGTCCGTGACACTGACACGGCAGTGGAAGCGGCTTGTTTCCAGCGGCTCCTCTACCAGATGTGCATACACCAGAGAATGACAATAGACTCAGAAACCAGCTTATTGTGACTCACCTGGCAAAGAGGCAGGAGATAAACTCAAATCTACCTCACCAATTAAGAAATGAAATGGGAGGGGAGCAGGGTTGAAGACAAAGGAGTTAAATTGTATTAGTGGGAAAGCAGGTTAGGGGCAAAGAAATGTGGACTTGGCTGAAGTTCATTGGCTGGCCACAGGGCACTTCAAACAGGATGTAGGATGAAGCTTTTCTCTGCTAGTTGGAGTTCTGAATTCCTGTCAGTGGGCCCTTGCCTCCGGCAGTCCCCCAACTCTGCATTTTCAGTCTCCAGCTGGCCTTGGAAAGCAGCTCAAGGTTAGTTACTTCCTTTTGCTCAGGCTGGGTCTTTTGTTGATAAGGTTCAGGCTTTGCTGCCTGTGAAAGCAAATCTCAAAGGAAAGTTAGATAAGTATTTTTTTTTCTCTCTTTTGTACTTTAGGGTCTGAAACCAATTTAACCATTTATCTTCGGTTTCAAAATTAAGAGCCAGTAAGTGAGTCTCCATGCTCTCTTCAGTGTCTTGAAGGAAATGCTCTATGACCTGGATTCTGGAGTTACCGTATGAATAGAGCCTCTGTTACCCATCCTTTGGGATCTTTTACCCATTCAGCACCTAAAAAACCCGGGAGAGACACGTAAAACAAAGACTCAGTGAGTGGAGGGTTTTATTCACTGGCTGAGGGTTTTATTCACTGGCAGAAGGGAACTCATGCTCCAAAGATCTTCTCCCTGAACTGGGGGTAAACAGGGATTTACAAGGGGGAGGGCTAGGGGGAAAAGGCCCTCCTGAATGGATTACACAAATAGGTTATGGACTTCGACCCCCATTCCAGACCTACAATATCCAAGAGCTAGAAATCCCATAAGGTCATCATCGAAGAGCAGATCACTGGGACCTGAGGGTGGAGTTAAGCAGCCAGGCTGACTATAAAAGCAGACATGTGGGCCTTGAGGGGTCCCTTTTTTACCTTGGGTTCCAGCTCTGAGGAACTGGTAGATCATTTACGGAGGATCTGTATCTCTCTCTTCTCCTTGTATTATTCACTATGCTATTTCCCCTGCTCTTGTAAATAAAACTCTTTATTAACCTTTGTTGTGGGTGCCTGATGTTGGGGCATTATAAGTGCCTTTCGAGCATGCGGGTGAGGACCAAGTCAGGCAAACCCATGTTATATTAGGGTTGCCCTGGAACAGTACTAAGGGGAGGGAATCGCTAAGGGCCTGCAGCAGCAGGATTGCAGAGAAGTAGACTGGGTGTTGTAGGAACTGCATTCATACCCCCTTTAACTTTCAGGTCTGCCTTGCCTGGATCTGCCATGGCTGGCAGGTGTGCTTTGACCGAGGTCATGAGGCTGTGGCTCACCCTGTGTCTTCTGCCTCCATCTTGGGCTCAACCATTTTCACCTGGTTTTCTGGTTTTAGCTCTAAAAAGATAAACAGAGCAAGGACAAAGACCAGGTTAGTGGCATCTCTAGCAAACCTTTAATGAACTTGTGGCATGAGCAAGAGATAAACCACTGTCATTTACAGCCACTTATTTTCTAGAGCTGTTTATTACTGCAGTATAACCTAGACTATCCTGATGGACACCGAAACATGCTATGCTTAAAGTTACACAGCTGTGGAGCTGGAATTGGAAGCCCGTGCGTCTGCTGTCAAAGCTTGTGCTCTGCCACTCCACCATCAACATGCCTCCTTTCTTCCTAGCTCCCTGGTTCTGACCTCACTGCCTCCTGATCACAGCCTGCAGATTGGACAATATGTTCCAAGGGGAAAACTGTCCCACCCATCCTGTCCTGCAGGAGATACTTCCTACCCCCTGGAATTCTCCTGGGCTCCCGTAGGGTAAATGGAAATTATCAAGTTTTTCTGCCCTCCTACCATTAGCATCAATGATAGACACCTGTGGTGCTGCATGCATGCCTGATGGCGGCACCTAGAGTAGGGTATGGGCATGCGTAGTGGGCACACCTGCCTTCCAGCCTCCTGGCACCTCTGCCTGCTGTGTACCTGGTTGCCTCACTACAAATGATACAGAAAGATTAATAAAAGCCTGAAAAAGCCACTGAGGGCTGCAGGACTCCTCCTTTACCCATCTGCTTGGGTCATAGAGGAACTGCCCCGTGCCTTCCTGCTCCCACCACGAAGACAAGCTGGGCCCTAAGGGCAGGGGAGGAGGTGACTGGAGTTCTCCTCACACAGTTCCCTAACCACCAGGGACCCTTCCCTCTAAACTCCAGCTCCTCACAGTTTGCCCACTTTATTAAAACCAGCTCATGCCTCCCCATTGCCTGAGGAGAGAGCCTGGCATTCAAGACCCACCATGAAGCAGTCCCAGGTTTCCTTTCCAGTTTTTACCCCAGTTGTAGAGCCAGGAAGGTACAGGGCAGGTTCTCAATGATTCCAGCAGACGGGTCAAGGAGGAGTCCTGGAGCCCTCGGTGGCTTTTTCAGCCTTTTATTGCTACATTCTATCAGAGGCGACCAGGTACATGGCAGGCAGTTGTGCCCG
Organism: Galemys pyrenaicus; assembly: GCA_019455555.1. NCBI lineage: Eukaryota > Metazoa > Chordata > Mammalia > Eulipotyphla > Talpidae > Galemys > Galemys pyrenaicus. The sequence continues at coordinate 3,079,899 of JAGFMF010011802.1, read as the reverse complement.
GAGGCCAGGAGGTTGGCAGGCCTCCTAGCCCCCAGCGCATCTTTACTCTCTGCCACTGCTTGCTTCTTCTCTTTCTTGCTCTTCATTCTGGCTCACTTCTTTCCCTGTTCTGCTTTCGCTCTCATCTGGCGTCCTCATGATGCCGCTCTTATACACCCTGTGTCTCAACCCAGGTGCACATGCATCACTTGCGCATGCCCACTTAGGCATGCCTGCAGGACCTCAGGTGTCCGTCTTCACACCAATGGCAGGAGGGCAGATAAGCCTGATAACTTTTCCATTTACCCTACACCTGTCTTTCCTCTGCATGAGACACTTGCCCTGGTACCAACCATAAGGAAACTCCGCTTCCCCACACCTCCCAGTACAATGTGTAGGAATCCTTCCTGCCTTCTCTGCCATTCACACACATGCACATGCGCACAAGCACACCACTTGCCCCCTCCTCCATGCCCAGCTTGGTCCCCCCTCCATTGCAGCATGAGTCACACTGCATCATCCTTGTTATGCATGCTCTGTCTCCCCCACCCCCAGACTGAAGTGCTCAGGTCAGGGACCCCATCTGACTCCTTTCTGCATCCCCAGAAACCCCACAAGGCCTGACCCAGAGCGGGGCCTCTGACATTGTTGGATAGGATGCTCAATGGCTGCTGCCCAAGGTCTGAGCTTCCACAGTGGACCCAAAAGGGCATTTTGCAATGTCCCCGCCACCTCCCTTGAACAAGAGCCAGCTGAAACAAACAAAAACAAACAAAACGTGCTCTTTTCTCTAAGCCCCAGACTGGTTCTCCCCCGGCGCTGTGCTTTCAAACATCATCTGCCTTCCCACTCCAAGGTCTATCTATCATCTTTGCCAGAATCTGTCCCCGCGGGGCTGTGGCATGAGAATAGTCAACATTTAACACAATCAGAGCTTGTTCCATCATGGGGGGTGGGGGCGGGAGGCTGGCAGGGCTGAGCTGTGTCTTGTCTTCGCAACTGAGCACAAATGCCTACGGATGGGATTCCCTCACCAGCCCCTCCTCCTGCTCCCCCCTTTCCTATTTGCCTTTCATCTAAGAGGTAAGGCAGAATAGAGGCAGCCCTTGGCCCCACTCCCACCCGGCCATGGCTCTCAGCCTCATTTTAAGTGTTCTTAACTACCCATCGCTGCTCAGCAGCCAGTAGCCAGGGACTGAGGAAATATAGGTCATTTACATGTCTTCATGCCTTTAGGGGCAGCTGTTGTACCTGAACATGCAATTTATAGAAGCTCATGGTGGAAACCCTAACTGAAAGAGTCCCAGGGGAACTTCAGGCAGAGGACATGGCTCAAAGTGGGGAGAGTGGAGAAAGAGAACAGCCAGGAGCTACGCTACAGAAAGTCACTTCAATCAGTGTCTGGGTTTAGGGTCTCCTTTCCTTTCAAGTTTCTGGCTTAATCTTTACTTAAGGGACAGGGCCAGGGATGACAAGGTGAGTTCTGGAAATCCCGTTCTAGTATACACCATGGCAATATGCATGCCCAAAAGTCCTATTTCTGTCCTTAATCGTGAACAGGGCCATGCTCAGGGCAATTCAGGTAAAGTGGTATGAAACAGGTAAGAAGGAAAGGGCTAGAAAAACAGGGGCTGCTTCTTGGAATCCTCCTTCTCTGCCCTTTGCCTTTCCTGGAGAGATACATCCCTACCTTGTATGTGTTACTCTCTGCCACTAAGCTGGGGAGTAGCCACAAGGTGCACTTGTTGCCCAGGTATAAATACCCCCCAACATGGGATTGTAATATCTTCTCCAAGTGGCTCTTCAGAGGTTCCTGACCTGGAAGTACAAAAAAGAGCAAGGCAAAGGTTAATTATTTGCTATTCCCAACTCACTGCAAAACCACGAAGATCCTGTCATATACCTCCGGGAAGCATGAGACTCCTGGGCCTTTGAGAGGGTGGCTTCCTCCAGGTCACCCAGGAACAGGCTGATTGACTGAGCTGAATTCATTTTTCCCCCTGAACACAAAGACAAGTGCTTACAAATTGAATGAAATTGATGCAACGTCTGCAAGTGAAGTTATTCAATTTTCAACAGCCTCATACTGAGACTTTAGCAAGCTCTTCACAGTTTTAGGGCAAATAATATTTGTTTTCTTCCTGCACAAATATAAAAACATTTCCATTTTTCTGAAAGCCTTCCTTTTGGATACTTGTACTGAATGCCATTTCTGGAAGCATTTGCTAGGGAATCATTGGTCCCGATAGTCGGTAGTTGGTTAATGTTCCTTGAGTGCTTATTCTACATGCCAGGCATTTTCATACATGTATGAGCTCATTTAATCCTTGAGAGAATCCTCTAAGAGTAAACCCCACTTCATGGATAAGGAAACTGTGACTCTCAGAGAACTTGGCCAAGGGCACCTAGGTAGACCTTTCTACAAAGCTACACCCTCTCCGAAGGGCCCTCTCACCCACGAGAGGGCCCCCACTCTCCCACCCTCAACCTCAGCCCATACTCTGGCTCCCCAGGCCAACCCTTGCTGACCCCCCTAAGCTTTGCTCACATGACTCCCTTTTGCACAGTTTCCACCCTGCCTTCAGTAAATCAAGCTAGAGAGCACAGGGAAAATGAAAGCCATAGAAGGGTGTTAGCCAGCTCCAGCTTGAGCTGGTGATCAGTCATCAGACTCTAGTGCAGACCTGGCAGAAAACAGTTACGAATGAACGACTAATGAATTGCTGCCACTTAGGACAAAGTTCCCATCTCCCCGATGCCCCCCATGCTCCATTGTTCTACTTCTCTGAACCTGCCCTAGAAGCCCTGGATCCATTTTTCCAAACCACATCGCTCACCCCAGGGTCACAGGTGGTCATGGGACCCAGACATCAGCAGCCAGGCAGGAGGATGTCTCTGATGAACTAGCTCAACTCTTTGGAGAGCTGGTCATGGGCACTGAATGGCAGTACCCACAACAACCATGGCCAGCTGGGGGCCTGGCATTACTGGACCACCCCGATCAGCTCCTCCAGCCCTGGCCTTCACCATCCGCATGAAACCTCAGCTGGGAGACTAGGAAGGATTCCCAGTTTGAGTAAAAGGTGAAAGACTCCAAAATGGAGGTGGACCAGCAGAACTGACACTGGGTTTCCAGATGCCCAGCCCAGTGTTTATTCCTCTGCCTTGTGAAGCACCTTTTTTCCTGCTCACCAAAATCATGGAGACCCACTTTCCCTAGGTCCTGGCTTGCTAGTAGGTTTTGTTTTGAATTAATGGAAAGAGCATATGATTGATTAGTAATGTCTGCCATGAGCGAAGGTAAGAATGACACCAGAGGTGAAGTATATTTATGGATCTTTTTCCCAGACCCTAACTAATATACCTTTTTCCTCTTCAAAACAAAACCACTTTTTAAATGACCTCCTCTGCCTGCCTCCAGTTCAATAACATTTCTGATCTAATGGCCAGAACTTGGGAAATTTCACCTTCAATGCTACCTGGGAAGGAAGGGTTTGATAAACAATTTAACATAGACTTCAAGATTGCAAGGGGAGTGTTTAATTTCCTGAAGAGACCCACTGTCCTCAAGGACTCCAGTCCATTAGTTTTTGTCCAACTAATGACAAGTGAGTTTTCTATATTCATTAAAGCAGACTTGGGATTTGGCTTGAGGGGCAGTGAACTGGAGAGGAAATAGCACTGGACTCAAGAGGAATGTTCTTGATTACTTGCTGTACATTTTGAAAAAGAATAAAATGGTGTTTTCTAAAATCCTTTTAAGTCAGGCTTTTCTCTGATATGGGCAGAGGTGTACCTTTCGGAAGAAACCAGGGTTCACCCAGTGGGGTTTGCAGATCAACTCAAGCCAGCTCTACTCAGCTCAGGTCTCTGTACCACCCACTCCCATCTCCTCCCTCTGGGTTGCATTGGCAGAGCCACAGATGTGAGGGTCCAGTTTGTCCTCAGAGAGCTGGAAATCTAAGGGGGTACCTGCAGGTGAGAGCAGTGAGGCCCCTGAGGTCACTGTGTCTGAACCCTGAGCCTCTCCAGGCCCAGCCTCCTGCCCCAGCCTACGGAATTCTCAGAGTAATAAGCTTGCACAGGGGAGTCATGAGGGGTCAGAAGTCTGGGAAAGAGGCAGATCTCACTACGCTGCCCTGTTCTGTCCCTGCATTTTTTGCTTCAGACACCCCAGGAGTGATGCAGTCTGGGTTGTTCCCAACCCCTCTGCTGGTAATATCCCCCCTCCGCCCGCCCCAGTGCTCCAGAATAAGATCAGAAGGCTTTGCAGCTGCTGTCAATCAAAGGGCATCTTTGTGTTGACTAGGGAAGAGCTCAGTTCTGGCAGGAGACAGATGGCTCACTCAGAAGGATGACTGGAGAGAGTTTAGTGAAGAGATTGTTTATAAGGTGTGGCCAGGGACATGAAAAACCAGCAAGGGATGGTGAAATTGCAAGAGAAGAGCCACTGTCACCCTTGCACCAGAAGGGACAGCAGGAGAAAGCAGTTATGAGAGTATCTCTGTAGCTGCATCTGTGGCAAGGGCCCCACACCCCAGAGGGGAGCTCTGTTCTGAACACAGATCTAGTCAAGCCCACGGGGAAGGGCTGAAGGAATAAATGCCCGCTGGCCGTGTCTTGGTGGCAACTCCCATTGGCTGGACAGGAAGTCTGGCTGATGCAGGTCATGGAGCCCGGCCTTCCAGACCACAGAGAAGGGGAAGGCCATCTGGGGGCAGAGATGGCCAGCATAGCAGCCCCTTTTCCAGACATGTGCTGCCATCTGCCAGGATGTCCTGATAAATACTCTAATCTACAATTATGACACCGATGGTGGCCCCTGAGTTGGTTTGTGCACCTACTGGAGAACCCGCTGTCATCGGCCTGAAGCCAGGCCCCACTCTCCCACCCCCACGCAGCCCATACTCTGGCTCTCCAGGCCAACCCTTGCTGACCAACCCCCCCCACCTAAGCTTTGCTCACATGGCTCCCTCTTACACAGTTTCCACCATGCCTTCAGTAAATCAAGCTACAGAACACAGGGAAAATGCCTCCTCCTTCCTGAAGCCTGTTTGATCCTCCCAACTGAAAGCATGTCTGCTCCTCGGGGATCCCCAGAGGAGCTCCCCTAACTTCTCCATGATGCCCTGAACAGGCCTCTCTGTTCCATCTCCACCTGGCTCTAGCTCTGTCTCTCGACACACACACAGACACACACACACAGACACACACACACACTCACTCACTCACTCACTCACTCACTCACTCACTCACTCCTCAGGCTCCTCTGAATTCACCCAAGCCCCCTCGAGCAGCAGGCCCGTCTGATGAAAGATTCTGGGAGGCTGCTGAGCAATAGTGCGTGTGTGGTGGAGGGAGCCCAAGGCTTGCAAGTCCAGCAGGTAGGAGGGGAGACCTGGCTCCCCCCACCACCTATCTTTAATTTGGGGCAAATCATTTCACATTTATGAGCCTGTGTTATGAAAATAATATTCCCCACCCCACCCCCAGGGCAGCTGTAAGAATTCAAAGAGACCACTTATGTGGCGCTCACTGATTGAAAGCTTCTCTTTGCATTCCCGGCAGCCTGGGTCTTCCTCAAAGGCACGCTGAGTCCATCTGGACCACCCTTGGCTCTCAGAGGGAGCCTGGTGTTCTCAGGGTGGAGCAGGCCTAGTGCACAGGGTAGGAGTGGAACCTCGGGGAACCCCCACACCCTCCCTGTGTAACCTGGGCCAGTCACTTAGCCCAGGTAAGCCCACCCAGCCTCTCTGTACTCTACTTCCCCACCTTTAAACGAATAATGACAGTGGTAGAACTGCTCCTCGCTGATATCCTTGCACGGCGTAGAGTGCCTGTTTTAAGCCCATGATGAACTTGAACTCATTCAGTCCCTAAAGCCACGCCAGGTGTGAAAGAATTACCACTTGCTGTTCACCCACGGTTCCCAGCTCTCGCGTCAGGCACTCCAGTGGAGCTGCAGCTGCCCATTCCCCCGGAGTTAGATGTGGCCGCGGAGGCTCTTGGACTGATGATGAGTTCATAGCCATGCTGCTGTCACATCAGGAGGGGGCTGGCCGGTCAGTGTGCCGCCTCATGCTCTCCTTCTGTCAGGCAGGCCAGCGTTCCACATGACTGTGGTTCTGTCATCCCGCCCTCCAGGTTGACAGTGAGAACAGCTCAGACCAGTGGCCTAGACTGGTCCAGAACAGACTCACAATGTGATTGAGGCCATGTTGGACCACTGGATCTGGGCGGTTACTTGTTACCGCGGCACAACTTAGCTGATCCTCACTGGTACCCACGAGGCCTGATATTGCCCCCATTTCGTGATGAAGAAATGGAGCATCTGAGTCTCGGGCAAGTCCAAACATGATGTTGCTGGCCCAGGTCAGCAGGCACGTAAGGAGCCCTTATCAAAATCCAGCTGGGCAAGCCACAGACATGGGCGTAGATCCCAAGCTGGATGCGGCTCAGGCCAGCCCTTCCAGTATGGGGCAGGCCCAGCCATTGCAGCCTGGGTGCAAGGACCCGGTCTCCACAAACGCATTTCTGCAGCTCCACCACCATCCCGAGCTTGGAGATCAGCAACCTCAGCACTCAGCCTCAGTGCCAATCCTTCCCCTGGCTCCTCTGCCTGCCTGGCCATCGACCTTGACTCACTAGCAATTGCTCCTGAATGCAGGTAAGCTGGCACTCATGGATTTCCTTTCCTTCTGGGTTAAATCCCTGGCTATCAGCAGGTGAGTGACTGTCACCTCTAGCTCACCACACCAGGTGGAGCCTGGAATAGTTGGGAGGTTGAAGGGGCTGTGACAGCCAGTGGGGATAGACCCACTCAGCCTATGCTATCTGATCTCCATAGCACATTTTAATCACTCCTGCGTGACTAAGGGTAGCGGTGTCAAGCATGATGTTTAGACAGTGCTCCAAGCTTAGGATGAAAACGCTGCCCTTTCCTTTCTGTCCTCAACTGTCACTGGCCCCGGGTACTATACAAGGCTGAGGTAGTCTCTAAGTGAAACTCACAGTGTTAGTAATAACCGCAGCCAGTGCAATAGCAAACCTCTTGAATCCAGCCTGTGCTAGGCACCTGCGTGTATTGTCCCATTTTATCCTCAGACAAGCGCATGAGTTAGAGGTAAGGGGTTGTCGTTACCATTCTGCAGATAAAGAAACAGCACAGAGAGACTGTGACAGGGCACAGCTAGAAAATGGTGGAACCAGAATTTAAACCAGGTCAGTCTGACCTGAGAACCCCAGTGTGCTAATAGTGGATACAAAGGGTTTCAGGGCCGAGAGGAGGGAGCTGAGATCCCATTTAGTCCTCACAAACAGCTTGTAAGACAAGTCTTACCATCCTATGTTGCAGTTGGATGATAAGGATCAGAGACATAAGGAATGTGCCCAAGGTCACACAGCAAGCAAGTAGGGAAAGAACAGTCATTCTCCAGCACATGTGTCAACAGAGCTTCCTCTGGGCAGAAAGTCATCAACCATAGAAATTAGAAGCAGGACTCATAAAGCAGAGAGCACCCTAGACTACTAACAGATTTAATCGAGTTTGGGGCAGTTTTGAGAAAGGGTCATCAAGAAGAGCTTCCTGGAGGAGAAGGCATTTGAGTGAAGACAAGAGAAAAGAAAATTCAGAGGAAGTGTAGAAAAACTATGTGTTATTACACAGGGGACCCAAGTTATGTAGCCTGGGACTGGCATTGCCTGGGCCTCTGGAAGTCTGCCAAGATAAATCCCCTTGATGAAATTCTCCTTTCCTTAGTCAGGGCACTCAGACCAATGGGAAGGGAAGTTCTCATCCCTGACTCCCCATTCCCAGACCACGTGGAGGAAGACTGGGCCAGGGGCTGGCATACGGTAGCTTGGAGCATTCACGGGCCACACCTTGGACGGATTTCCAATCACGTGCAATTTCCCCGCTGTATCCAGACCAGTCTTCTTGCACTTGTGATTCCAGTTTCACTTATTTTATACCGACTTGTCCCCGTGTGGAAGGAAATTGGGCAAGAATAAGAAAGGAATAAAATAAGAGGAACTTTCCAGTCTGGAACAGTCATGACATATTCTCTTAGCCCATCAGACTGGCATTTAAGGAAAGGGTCTGGGACGGGCAGAGGGGATTCTTAACAACTGCCTCAGCGTGGCAGCAGGAGAGCAATAGTTCTGAAGACTGTTTTCCAGACTGTGCTGAAGTGATGAAAACAACAGGTCCCAGAATGGAAGCAGTGGCTCGCAGAACCTCTCAGTGGATGCTGCAGGCGGCGGCAGCAACTATGCCCTGCTCCTTTTCTAACAGGAAGGAATTAATTCAGAGACCACGCGAGCCTTGTACTCCCATTTCGATTACAGACAGACCTAGTTTTTGCAGAACTCATTAACTAGCAGGTCTGCAGGGACCTGGGCTTCCAAGCCTTGCTGGACAGGCGCTGGAGTGGGCTTCTGAGAAATCCAGGTGCCCAGAATGTGGCCAAGGCCTGTGCTGAAGGCTGGGACTCGGAGGGAAGCTCTCACTCTTCCTGCAAGCCTGAAGGAGGTCAGTTTGTGGAGGAGACAGGAGGAGCCGGAACCGCCTGCTTCTGGCCAGCACACCAGGCTGTGACAACCAGGACACTCAGCCCCAAGGAGGGAGTTGGACAGTAGATGATTTGAGCTCTGAATTTCCACTGAAAGGTCATCCTCCCAGTAGCAACATGTCTTGTCAGCGCACGGCAGGAGGGAGCTGAAACCCAAAATGGAGACATGTGGACGTGTTCAAATGCTGCCTGGCCCTCAAGGCTTAGCTCCAAAGCCCCTTCTCCAAAAAGACTCAGACATCCCAGCTGCTCAGTATCTTCTCTCTCCTCTGCTTTTGTCCCTGTCCCAAGACAGCCCACTGCCATACCTGTGTGGCAGACACTTCTGTTCATTTCCCATCTCCCCTGCTGAGCTGAAACTCCCCCGGGCAAGTTCCTTCCATTCTTTGTAGTCCCAGCCTGGACACATAACATGTTCCATGTTTATTTGTCAAATATATGAAAGAAAAACAAGTGAAAAGTGGCTGTGGTTAAAAAAAAAAAAAAAAAGAACAGTAAAAAGAATGAATGCGGTATTCTATGTAACCCTTCCCTGCAGACTGAGTCTGCGAGATAACCCCAGTGGCAGTATAGTCACACCTTCTAGGCAGAGAGAGCTCTGGGGGGCAGGCTCCCAACAGTGGAGCAGAGCACACCAGTTAACTAACTGATGCTGGAGTCAGACTCCAGTTTACTTCCTAACTGTGAATTTTAATAACTGACTTTGGCTAAGGGATCAATTTTCTCTGTGCCTGACTTACCTGTCTGGAAAATGGGGGTGATAAAATAGCACTCACATACCTCAAGGGACCCTTGTTTGTAAAGTGCTTAAAGCAGGGTTTAGCACAATCACGAGCCTTACCCCCAATCCTCTGAGTCTCATCCTCCCTCCCACCATCTCTGCCTGGCTTCTCACCTCCACAACCAAGCTGTGCTTTGTCTGTGGGGCCCTCTGGAGGGCAAGACATGGGACGGTCTGATCCTTGCTTCTTCACACCCTCTGCCTTCTTTAAACCCATCTGAGGGGCCTCCCTGGTGGCGCAGTGGGTTGGGCAATGCACTATGAAGCAAACCACAGCCACTGCAGCACAAATTCGATCCCTGCCGCTGGCCAGGGAAGGGACCCACATGGCGCAGCAGACCTCTCCTGCCTTGCCCACTGCTCCCTTCAGCAGTGTATTTCAGTCCATCTGCCTGTTCTGCTCCCCACTCTGTCTCTGGTGAATCCTCTCACTGCCCTGGACTCTGGTCTGTACCCCAGCTCTTGTATGTATACATAAATAAATCTTTAAAAAAAAAACCCATCTGAGAAGATCAACTATGTCAAGCCACCCTCTTCTCGCCTCCTACTGTCCCCAGTTCAGTCTATGTCACCTCTGGTGCCCTCTCACACACAAACTCTCTAACTTCTCCAGTTACTTTTAATTAAACTTCTTCTTTTGTCTCTGATCTTTTGTTCTCCCCCTTCTACCCCACTTTGCTCCTGAGAGCCACAGGTGTGTTTTTGCTGAGAAGCTTGATAGCAACATTATGCTTCACAGTCCAATATGGTGGCCACTAACTATAGCAGCTATTTACATTCAATTTTAAATTCATAAAAATCAAATCAAAATTAAAATTCAGTTCCTCTGTTGTACTACCCATATTTTAAATGTTCAGTAGCTATTGGCTAGTGGTTACTGTTTTGGATATAGAACATTTTTATCAATTGCAGGAAGTTCTATTATTCAGCACTGTTCTACATTCCTCTAAGTAAGAGATAATTTCAACTTACAAAAGTAACAGACATAGTAAATAATGAGTTGTTTCCTTATCTGCATATAATAAATTGCTTCCTTATCTGTGTATATGTTATATACAGACATCTATCATCTATCAAATGTGTATAAATATGTGTGCATATATGTTTGTATATATACATATGTATATATATATATATATGATTAACACAGCTCCTCATTTTATGAGAGCATATGGAGACGAAAAAAAGTAGTTGACAGATGTACCCTTCCTGACTATCTTCCTGACTAATCTCACTTCCCCAAAAGGCGCAGCAGGTTGAGTGCCACACTGTGAAGCATCCATTGCACAGCAGTGCGAGTTTGATCCCCAGCCGGGAAGGGAACCCACATGGCGCAGCAGACTGCTCCTGCCTTGCCCGCTGCTCCCCTCAGCAGTGTATTTCAGTAGATCTTCCTGTTCTGCTCCCCGCTCTGTCTCTGGTGAATCCTCTCACCCCCACACCTCTGGCCTGTACCCCAGTTCTTACATGCATATAATAAATAAATAAATAAGTCTTCTTTTTAAAAATAGGCCATCTCAAGCCCCTAGGTTGTAATAAATGTCTCCCCTCCAACACCTCAATATTGTCCCAATGAAGCAAGGAGAAGCCTCAGGTAACTATGGAAAGCAGGTTTTCATGGGGATTGCCTGAGTGAGGGTTTGGGCCAGGTTCACTAGTTTAACTGGTTGTTCCCTGAAGGGATTGATAGGGCAGAGTTACCCACATGTTCACACTTCTACTGTAGGAATTTGGCATTTTAAGCTTCTCAGTTGCAAAGAGGTGGTTTTGACATGACCTTGAAGAGGATGGGTTCTCTGTTGGCCCTTTAAATCTAAGCTGTAATTCAGAACATCACACACAGAGGCAAGTGTTCATCACCAACAATCATGAAACCTTTGTCATAACAGGAGCCAGAACGGTGTCTGATACCCGTGGTGTCAGTTACATGTAAATAAATTCCAATTTCACTAAAGCACTAAGGCTGGTTAAATTCTGGTTCCCTGGTCTTGATCAGGGATGGTAAGTATGTTTCATCTCCCTTGCCAGTGCTCACGCTTCCTTGGTCGTTGCTAGGAGCCCGTGTTGCGGATTCTGAGGTCCAGAGTAAGGTGTTGATGAACGACTCAGATTTCCCAGTAAAAACTGAGACACCGAGGAAGGTCACTGGGAGCAAAGGGCCAGCTGCTTGCTCCATCCACGGGAACATCTGTACCTCGCACCCTGCAGACACTTGCCTCCGGACCCAAAAAGGCCACAAGCCCTGGGGGTGGGGTTCGGTCCAGTGAACAAGAGCTGGAAATTTGGAGTGCGAGCATTTGGACATGAGAGGCATGCTTTGAGGGCAGCGGTGCCTGGAGAACCCTGTCAGCTATGCCGGCAGGGAGCCTGAGGAGAGCCGTTGCAGTGCAACCCTGCAAGGTCGCCGTAACCCCCTCCTGCCAGTGGCTCCCTCTCATCACCCACAGGGACAAGCCTGTGCCTGCTTCATCAAGAAATTCAATGTTCATTAAGGTTGTGATTCCCACGGTGGCGGCCAGAGCCAACGCAGAGGTCCCCTAAGCCTGTCACATGTCTGTCTGTCTGTCCAGCCCGGAGACTGTCTAGGTCCCCAGACCAAAGGAAACCCTGGAACACAGCATGGTGACCCTATCCCCAGAGGAGTGCTGACTAGGGACGGGCAGGGGGCCTTTGGCCTGCAGCTCCACTCCTGTTTGATCTCCCACCACTCCCTCACCTGCCGGCAGACGTTTGACTCCAGGATTTGAATAAAATAAAAACTGACAGTGTGGAGCCATGTTCAGGGCTGAGCTACAAAGGACTTACACAATTATCTTTGTCAGAATTCATTTTGTCAACACCCCTCTCCTCTTCAGCTTGCATGCTACTAATACCTTTCAAAAGTTTGAGGAGATTGGGAATAAAACAAGGGAAGGAATAGAAGTGTCTCCAGAACAAACTGGGACAGGGCGAGGCAGGGTGAGTGAACCCAGAGGATGGAGAGGAGGGGAGCCCTCAAGGCTGGGAAAGCCCCAGAATCTCAGTGGGAAGGAAACTCAGAGGCAGCTTGTCTAGACCGTCCTGAATATCAAGACCCCGCTCCTCAGCCTCCCCACCCCCATTCAGGGACAGGGACCCACTGTAGTTCAAGCTCCCAAAGCACCCCAGAGCGTGTGGGCAGGCTCTACCCCCTTCCCTGAGCACCTGGCCTATGACAGTCCCAGAAAGGGCCGTTCTGTGTCTGAGAAAGCCGTCTCCCCCACATGTCACACACCCATCACATGCACACGCAGTAGTGGAGACTCTATATGCTGATGACCCCCAAATTGATGGCTTCAGCAGCCCTGGAGAGCTTCTGCGCTGCCCTCCAGCCCTGGGTGTCCGGGGCAGCTGGCACCGCCTGCTTGGAGGGCTAAAGGGCTCTGCCACTGAACCCGTGTCCCGCTGGGCAGCTGACTTTACCCCCGCCCCATGCCTGTACTCCAGCCCCATCCTCTCAGGTCACAGCAGTTCCACCCTCTGAGTGTTCATGCTAAAATCCTCAGAATCATCGTTGCCTCCTCTATTTCTCTCAGATGCCACATGGAATTTGTTAGCAAGCCCTGCAGCTCAGTTTTCAGAACCTGCCAAGTCTGGCCACAGCCCACAGCTCCTCCACTACCACCTGGGAGGCCACCACCTCCTGCCTGGGGTCAGTCTGCTCCCTGCTTGCCCCACACCCCAGCCATTGTGTCCTCCTCCGTGGCCTAGTGGTCACTGAATGCAGAATAACTGAGATGCCAGGGACCACAGAAGGCTTCTAGCCCAGGTTCCCATGCTCTAGGCTGGGGAATCAATTTACTGGTATTGTGAGAACGAAGTACGAGAGAAGAGACTACATGAGAGTGCACTGCTTGTAATAAAGGTAAAAGCGCTTTGTGACATTTGTTTCAAGAGTGTGTGGGTCACAGTGACAAAGGTGAAAAAGGCTCTGATTCCCTTCACTCCCTCCCCACCATGTGCCTCGCTTGCACAGCATCCTCAGCAACACACACAAGCTGCTCCTGTTTCCCCACCACAATGCAAAAGCCCTTCCATTGCTGACCGCTCTGTGACTCAAAGCACTTTCTCATGCTGAGCTCAGGCTTGCCACAGGTTCTCCTGCCCAGGGGTCTTCCCTGATTCTCTGGTCATCCTCCCCCAAGTAAGCACAAGCTTGCTTCAGAAAACAGCATCACAAGAGTTAAAGAAGGCTCTTCACTGTTCGTGCAAGACTGTTTCTAATTTGAGGCTGTTCCATCTGCATTTCTTGTAGCTGCCAGCATCCTGCTCCCAGAAGCAAGACCCAGGTCTTCATCCTGGGCCACCACCACTGCCCAACTCACAAATTGTGTGGGTTGGAATGAGGCTGGACCCAGTTCCTGGCTCCAGAGATGGCCGATGCCAGCGCCACATGCCCTGGGTGCCTGGCTCCAGCACCTGGTTCAAGCAGCGCCAATCAGGGACTTCCGCTGGAACTATTAGGAAAGACGGTGCAATGCTAAGAAGGTGGGTGACAGGCTCAGAGCTGCGATGTCTGCCTTTGCCAAAGCCTAGGGGAACGCTTTCAGCGAATGAAGACAACACAGAGATGAAAATAAAGGGGATGAGTAGAGAGCATGAGAGTGACAGCGAGAAAGAGAAAATAATAGCTGCTGACAATGGGTCTAAATTGTGTTCCCCACTACTGCCTCCCCCAGAAAAATAATTATGTTGAAGTCCTACTCCTCAGTCCCCCAGAATGTGAATTATTTGGCAGCAGTGTCTTTACCAGATAATCTGGTTAAAATGAAGTCATTGCAAAAAGGTAGTTAAAGTGTCCAAAGGGAGGGGGGTTTTCAGATGAGTGGTAGAACCTTCCAGTCTGGAGCACAACGGCCTGAGAGAACAAGCTAACATTCCACAAAGCCCAGAGGGCCAGAGAGGAGGCACAGGGAACTGGAGGCATCAACTCACAACCCAGTGCTTAAGAGACAGCCCACAAACAAAAGACAAAGGTTCAGGTCAAAAAAGGGAGGGACTGTGACTCCAAGATGGGTGAAAATTTTAATAACTCAAATCTCAAGGTTTCAACTTGCAACATGGCCAGGAAGGATTTAGTGCTGCAGAAGCCACTGATGGAGGGTGGTTTGGGAAGTCTTGCTTAATGTGGATGCCGAGAGGGACAGGTACAGACCAAAGCAGAAAAGAGTCAAAAATAAAATGGAGGGGTCTCCCTGGTGGTGCAGCGGGTTGAGCACCACACTGAAAGGCACAGCAGATGCATTCGATCCCCGGGCAGAGAGGGGACCCACAGGGCCCAGCAGACCTCTCTTGCCTCGCCCGCTGCTCTCCTCAGCAGTGTACTTCAATCTGCCTCTTTACTCCCCATTCTGTCTCTGGTGAATCCTCTCACCTCCCACGCCTCTAGCCTGTATCCCAGCTCTTGTATGCATAAAGAAAGAAAGAAATCTTTTTTTTAAAAAATGAAAGGTAGGCTAGGGGACAGAAGATATTGAACAGACAATGAAGGAGAAGGTAAGACATGGACAGTTGGGATGAAGAGAGAAGTGGCGGAGGGAGCCGGGAGCAGCAGGATGACACGGAGAAGAAAGGACCCGTCCAATTACATTTAAGACGCAAAAAAGAGACCTCGGGTCCCCATAAGAGTGGTGGGAGGATGGGGGATGGGGGAGTAGGGTGGGGGTGGAGACGGCACCAATGCTACAAATAAACGACTCTCTCAGTTGATAACCCTCATTAAACAGAACTCCACAAATGGTTTAATTTGAATTTCCAATACTTGATAGATTTCAAACCTGGAACAATTATTTCTGATGTAAAGGATCAATAAACAGTTTCCCGGGCTGAATCCCACGGAAATATGGATACTTCCAACAGGGTTGCTAGGATTAAAACGCCTTCAAATGCCAAATAAACACTGACTTATCTCTTTTTAAAGAACTTTTTTGTAAGGCAAAGGTTAGCTTTGTAAGGAAAGGCAGGATGAAAATTAATCTAACTTGCGGTGACCTCCCCGGGCTGGGTTTGAATTACATTTCCACATGGCCTGTGAAGATCTTTCATGTCTCTCGCTCCATTAGTTGGTGTACTTAGCAAAGGTCAGGTAATGAACAGACGTACTTTCCAGGCAGAACATGGTCCTGCCGCTCAGCCCTTTCCTGCCTTCCCGGGGTGGGTGTGGAGGTCACCGGGTGCCGCTGGAAAACGATGGGCAGTTCCATTGTCACCACCGCCTGGGGCAGCGCAAGTCTCACGTGACTCCCTGTCTCTGGAAGCTCTCAAGTTTCCTGTACTCCCAAGGGGGCTTCACATATACTTTTGAGGGAACTGCTTTATTTCAAGAGAACCGCTAACTGAAAGGCTGAAGAGGGAGGAGCAGGAGGGGCTGTGGATGAGGAAGGAGAGAAAGGGAGATGGCAGTGGAGGGGGAGAAGAGGGAGGGAAAAGAGGCAGAGGAAGGGGGAAAGGAGGAAGGAGAAGAGGGGGCAGAGAAAAGAGAAAGAGGGGTAGGAGAAGGGAAGAGTTGGGGGGAGGAAGGGGTGGAAGGGTGGGGGAGGAGGAAGAAGAATAAGGAGGATATGGCGAGAGAAGCCAATATAAGAAAGTGTGATCCCCAGACACCCAGAGCCCTCTGTCTGTGGGCTTGTCCACATGATGTCACATTACTGGGGACCCCTGGACCCCTCTGTCCATGCTATTCCATTCCTTCACCTTCAGAATGGGGCCTGAACTTACCCTCTCAGAAGATGCGTGAGCCAGTCAGAAAGGCAAAGCTGGTGTTGGATGCTAACAACCTCGATGCCTTCTCTGGCAACATAGCCTCCCTGTTTGGGGAATGTATAGAGATGAATCGGATCTCAAAGAGTTTCATTTCCCTTAAGGAGTTTAACACTGAGGAGATAGGAATGTGCAAATCGACAACTGGCACCCACGGGCCTAGAGACGCACACACGGGCACCCATCCTTTGGCCTCCTGAGACGATATGTCCCAGGTTGACTGCCCCCAGCCAAGAATGTGCCACCTGTTCCTGAAATGAAATTCAACGAGGACTCTTTCTCTCTTACCCTCCCCCTCCTCTCTCTGCCGCTTGCCCTCTCTGAAGCCATAGTTTCCTCTAGTTCCTTCCCCCCTTCTAGTTTGGAAGTTACGCATTCCAGTCCTCTCTTATAAGGTTGACCTTTTAATCATTTAACTGCATACTTAAATACACTTTCCCATGGTCTCAAGGGAACTGGAGTCTTTCTCCTCCTCCCTTCAACATCCTCCCTTCTCCCATTTTCCTAAACAGCAGCTTGTTTTCAGACGCTGGAGAAAAGTCACTGCTGTATTTTCAGTCAGCAGTTGTATGGAGTAAGGAAGGTGTGATGGGAGTGAAAACTGTTGGGGAGAAGACATCAGGAGTTGTGGGGTTCCAGGACAGGACACCGGGAACCAGTCACAGATGGTGAGGGATGAGGGGGCCTGGGCACATCTCTAGCCCAGGCTGCCACCCATTCTGCATGAGAGAGGAACTTTGGGTCGCCCTGGCCACCAGCAGACCAGTGAACAAGGGAGAGCCTTTGCCCAAGTAACGGCAGGGATCCCTTAGACACCTCCCCTGCCGCGTTCCAGGGGCCCCGGCACAGCTGGTCAGGACCAAGTCAGTCCTCACTTGACATTATCAGGTATATTAATAACTTGGAACTGCAACTTTAAGCAAGATTCTGTAAATGAAAGCAGGTCCTCATTGGTCGAGACATTGTTTTTTCCATCATCTCATCAAACAAATTATGTTGAATGGATCCACCTTATTTGAGGGCCTGCTGTAGTGAGGAGGGGATCCCATGATGTTCTTTGGGGTGAGAACTACTACATGGGGGTGCCCAGCCTGGGAAAGCACGGTTGGTATCCTGTTATACCCATTCGACGCTTCCCGCTCCTTTTCCCTCTGCTCTTTCCCTTCCCATTTTACGGGGCCATGAATCATACAGTGACAAACCCCCTCAAGATGGGGAGAAACTGGGATGAGATGTGGAATCAGAAAAACTTGTCCCAGGCCTCCCTGGTGGCGCAGCGGGTTGAGCACTGTACTGTGAAGCATCCACAGCCAGGGAGGGGACCCACATGGCGCAGCAGACCTCTCCTGCCTCGCCCGTTGCTCCCCTCGGCAGTGCATTTGCTGATCTGCCTGCTCAGCTCCCCACTCTGTCTCCAGTGATTCCTCTCACCTCCTGCAACTCTGGCTTGTTCCCAGCTCTTGTGTGCATAAATAAATAAATCTTTAAAAAGAAAAACTCATCCCATATCCAGCAGCCATGGTTGACCCTCACAACCCAGACAGTCCCTCAGAAGATCTACCAGGCTCCCCCTACCTTGCCAGCATGGAATCACAATCACAATGAACAGTATTTTTCATTCCTTCCCTACCCACAACCTAGAGTGAGCTTCTAAAACTTACGAAAGTATAAGTTGGATCATTTCCTTCCCTTAGCTAAGGCCCTTTAATTGCTACCCCTCCCCCTTAAAATAAAGCCCAAATTCCTTATGACACCCCACAGGGCCCTATGTGGTCTGGCTGCTCCTCCTGCTGATGAAGCTCTGTTCTTCCTTTTCTCACATGGCCCCCTTTCCCTCTTTGGGACTTCCTGCCTCCTTCCCAGGCAGGCCTTTGCACAAGCTGCTCTCTCAGCCTGGAACACCCTTCTCTTCTTGCCCTGGCTCCCTCCTCATCCTGCAGATTCCCACGTACATGTCACTTCCTCGGAGAGGCCTTCTCTAGCCCATCAGCACTAAGTATCATCACTCCATAGATTTTCTTTTCATGGCACCATCTTCCTTTCTCTTGGTAGCATTTTCCTCCATGGACTACTCATCCATTTGCTTTCTCTTGCTTATTGTCGGTCTCTCCACATCACACTCCACACTCCACTGAAAGCACCTGTCTTGTTTACTGCTGTTTCCCCGGCACTGAGAGCTATGCCAGTATGTGAGAGCTGCTCAATCATTATGTGTTAAATAAACGAGTTGATTGAGTAAGTAAGCATTTCTTGAGCATTCCAAGGTTACGGTGGAGATCAGTGAGATGATACTATGTAAACATGAATGGTTATCACTAACATCAGCCTCCCCAGTTCCACCTGTGGCAAATTTGCAAACCACGGCTGGGTCCCGTTCTGTCAGGCCAGGTATTTACAGCAAATCTAAACAATAACAACCATGAAGAAGGTCAAAGTTTTGCCATATTTTCACATAAGGTTCTTTCATAGTCTGATCATTTGGATTAATCCCTTGACTTAGGTTTGATCTGTTTTTGTCAAGCAAGAAGATATATATTGATATTTGCAAAGAGCTTCATGCATGTGATGCTCACTAAAATATGGCTGCATTTTCCATAGTAATTGTCTTTAGAAGCTCATTCTCAACTGCACGGGCTCATTTAGCTAATCTGCAGTAAGTCCGGTATTGATCCAAGCGACGAGGGAGGAGCACATCAGCCTGGCCCACAGAAGGGTGATTCCTTTAGCTGTCTGGCCACTTCACAAACTTGGTTGAAGTCTAAAGCCACGCCGAGAGGGTCTGGAGGTCAGCCCTCTGCCTCCCCCACCATCTATTGGGGGACCAGTGTCGCACCATCACCAGGACAGCGCTGTCCACCTGGAGACCAGCAGTGTGATGGCAGCACCCCAAAGAGACCTCACTGTTCCCATAACTCCCTCCCTCCCTCCCTCTCTCCCCCTCTCCCACCCTCATTCCCCTCCTCTCTCCTTCCTTTTTTCTTTCCTGCCTTTCTTTCTAACTGACAATGTTTTCCAAAAATGTTAATACTCACTGCTCACTAAGATGCATCAAAATTGATGTTCTCATTTGTTGCTTATGTAAATGTAAATGAGTGTAATCATTTGAAAAGCCAGTTTGACAGAATATATCAAAATGTCCAAATTCTTTGACCCCATAACTCCTTCTCTGAATTTATTCCCAGTAAATAGTCAGGGATGTACAATATTGCTTATAGTAATTATAAATGTCCAGAAATAAGGGATTGGTTATCTGAATAAGCTATTGTTCATATTTTCAAAGAATGCGCCTCAACCATGGAAAAGTGTTTGTGATTTATCAAGTGGAGGGAGCTGCTTTCAAAACATGTGGACAATCTGTACCACGTCGCCCCAAATTGTTTACGACTCACTGTGCATTTATGCATAGATTGATGAAAGAGGGGATGGTGCCCAGGGGAATGCTGTTCTCTATTCGGCCTGTTTGAAATATTTCACAATAAAAGAAAGATATGAAAGAAAAAAGACTGAAAAGACATACACCAAAATATATCAGCAGTTGTAGGATTCCAGGTTATTTTTTATTTTCTTCTGAGATGTCATCTGTATTTTCCAAATTTTCTAAAATGAATTTGAATCTTTTTTAGGATCCAAAAAGAAAAACAATAAAACTTCCTTAACAAACAAAGCAATATAACACCAGCGCCTGGTTGGTACTGGTGAGCACTGCTGTGTGCCGGGCTGGTAAGGGGGATAGATATGGAAAGAGAGCAGGTATTCCAGGCAGGAGGAACAGCTTGGAGAAAGGCTTGCAGGTGGGAAGACACATCTGCAAAAGGTAGCGAATCCATTGTCTACTGTTACAACCTGTGAAAGGTGTCATGGGAGATCAAACTAGAAGAGTCAGAGGGACCCAGAATCAGACATACAAGGAAGATGGAGTGGGACATGTGTGGGGTAGCTCTGCTAGAATGGTCCCTGGAGTAGAGAGTGGTTGAATGGGCAATGCTACAAGTAGCATTTGGTGGAAGGTTGAATGTGGCCAGGTGCGAGATGTGTGGGCCAACCCCAAGGCAGTGAAAGTAGGGTGACCTTGCAAACACTCCCCAAGGCCCAACACAGACTCCCCAGGATGGTGGTGAAAAGCTATAGCTGAAGCACCAGACCGCCTGGGTTTGACCCTGGCTTTACCATTCACTAGCTGTGTGACCACGGGCAGTTATATAACCTCTCTGCGCCTCAGTGTCTTCATCCACATAATGGATGCAGGGGACAATATAATAATAGCTCCACATCCTGGAACTGTTCACTGTGAGGGTGAATGAAGCATGTGGCACAGAATCTCCTGCAGAGTGACAGTACAGGTGAGCCAGCACTCTCCTCTGACAGAAGATCCACCACAGCGTCCGCAGAATGTGGTGCCCACAGAACCACCTGTCCCAATGAGGAAAAAGTCAAGGTAAAGCGTGGCCTCTGTCTCTCTGATTCTCCCCCAAAAGTTGTCTAGTTGACTAGTTAAAATGTTGACTAGTTGAGATCAAGGAGAAACTAGAACGATGCAGTAGAACATGTCAGTGACCCAGGCCCTGGTCCCAGCTTTGCTGTTAGCTCCCAGCTCAGAAGGCAGGTGAAGATCGCTGTCCTGGGACATGGTGCCAGTGCACCGGGCAGGGCCTCCTGTCCTGGGCCCAGGACCTTCTGACTCCACCACCAGCTGAGGCCAGGGTGGGAAACGGACCTTTAACAGCACCTGCCCTGGTGCTAGACCGGGGAGCCATCCATTCCTAAGGAAATAAACAAAAGCCCCAGTTACCTGTCACACGCACACCCTGCACCCCCAGCACCTCATGCAAACTGTAAGTGGCTTCTTTACAATCAGTTGGAGGCAGAGTCACTTTTGGTCTGAGCGGAGGAGAGGTTGGTGGGAGGACCGTATCCCGGCAGCCTCCCTTGCTGTTTCCAGACCCACAGAAGTGATAAACAGGCTTATTCCAAAGCAAAGGAAATACACAATCAATCCACGCCTTTAGGGCTGGGCTACAATTTAAGGAGAGGGGAAGACAAGATAAATAAAAAGGCCTATTTTCAAGAGAGCCATTTAAGCCCAGAGAGAGGCCGTAATAATGTGTGCACCAGCTCTGCTTAAATTCGTTCCCGGCTCTCTCAAAATTGCCCTGAGATAATCAAAAGGAAGTGAAGAGGAACAACACAGACTCCAATTCAGAAGAGGACGTGGTAATTAGCACCCGATGCCTGGACCCCGCTGTCAGGCAGAGCGGCCGGTCACCCAGGGGCCTCCTGCTGTCTTCCAGAGGCAGGAGACACTACGGTGCTTGCAATCGCAGCCTGGAGTTGGAAAGCGCAGAACTGACACGTCCATGACTGTATTTCTAAAATCATCTCTCAAAGAGATAAATGACTTCCTCCCGTCAGCGGCGTCTGACCTGGGTCTGGGAATAGATAAATTCATTTACTCGGGAGTTAGATCTCCGCTTTACTCCTGGCATCATCCATAATCCCATCCCTTTCAATGTTTGAGACCTTCAGAGTGATGCACGCACCCTAGTCATGGGGCGAGAGGTGCTAGCCTCACAGGGAGAATGCAATGACCTACTTAGGGCCAGACCCCAAGACCACCTGCTCCGAGTACACGCTGGCTTCAGGACACCACTGTGCACACGGGTCCTGGAACACCTGCGCCTGGCCCACGTAGGAACGCCTTCCTCTCCACGCCAGGCCGGTCTGCCTGAGCCTGGACATCGGATGACTGCCTCGAGGAATGGCAGGACCCCTTCCCTAGCCCCTGCAACAGGAGACAAGGGCTGGCTGGGACAGGCGAGGACAGGACAGGCAGCCTGGCCCCTGCCGGACTCCAAAACACTCCGCTCCTGCCAGAGCAAAATGGGCCCAGCAGTTCCTCCTGAGGATTTTAACAAAGCAAAACCATGAGAGTTATCCTCCTGCCACCTTATAGTGAAGGGCCTGGATGTGATTAAGCCTGTCAGTGCACCTGAGGATGTGCACCTGGGGGTGAAGGTGAGGCCGGCGCTGTGCGTCCGCCTCTGCCTCTGCCCCTTCAGCTTGAGCAGCAGGATTTGCAGGCCTCCCCTGCTCCAGGAAGTGAAGCCCAGCCACCCTCGCTTCCCTGCTGCAGGTCTAGCCGGGGCTGCTCCCGCAGTCCCCCACTGTCCTATGTGGCAGGGCGGGGCTCCTGCGCAAGGCCGGTTCTACAGTGTCCTGGCAGCCATCTCTGGAGGTGCCAGCAAGGGTCTCTCACCCTTTAAGCGATTCTGTGAGCACCTAGTTCCCTTCAATCCCTTTCTTCTTGTAGGGTAAAAGTTGATCAGGTCTTTCCACCCTCCCACCACTGATGATGGACACCTGCGGTGCTGCGAGCATTCCAGGGTGGGCATGCGCAGGTGGGCGCACCTGTGTTGGACACGGGGATAAATGGGCGGCGTCATGAGGACGCCAGAACTGCGAGCACCAACAGACAGAACTGCAAGGACTGACCGAGAGAACCAACAGCAGCAGTGTAGCGGCAGGAAGGTGGCGGCACTGGAGCAAGGTTCGGGATGGTTCTGGGCAGACGGGTCAAGGAAGGAGAGTCTTGGAGCCCTCGGTGGCTTTTAGGCTTTATTTAGTAGAGGTGGCCAGATACATGGCAGGCAGGGGTGCCGGGGGGCTGGGAGGCTGGCAGGCTGGCAGGCCTCCCAGCTCCCAGCGTATCTCACCCTCTCGGCTGCTTCTTCTCTTTCTCTGCTGCTGCTGCTCCTTCGTCCTGTCGGTTGGTCCTCGCAGTTCTCGCGGTTCTGGAGTCCTCATGATGCCGCCCATTTATCCCCGTGTCCAACACAGGTGCGCCCACCTGCGCGTGCCCACCCTGGAATGCTCGCAGCACCACAGGTGTCCATCATCAGCGGTGGGAGGGTGGAAATACCTGATCAGCTTTTACCCTACAAGCAGCAGCAGAGAAGAAGTAGCCGAGAGGGTGAGATGCGCTGGGGGCTGGGCGGCCTGCCAGCCTCCCGGCCCCCTGGTGCCCCTGCCTGCCATGTACCTGACCACCTCTACTAAATAAAGTATGAAAAGCCACCGAGGGCTCCAGGACTCTCCTTCCTTCACCCATCTGATCCTGAACCCTGCCTCCTGTGCCACCTCCATCCTGCCGCTACACTTCTTAAACTGCTAAAGTTACTGTGTCATCCGCAACAGGTCATCTTCCACACTCACTGCCCCAGCTCCTGCACCTTCGCCATCTTGATACCAACTGTAGCAGCAGGAAAGGCGGCACTGGGCAGGTTCTGGATGGTTCTTAGCAGATGGGTCAAGGAAGGGAGTGTTGGAGCCCTCGGTGGCTTTTCATGCTTTTATTAGTAGAGGTACATGGCAGGCATGGGTGCATCTCACCCTCTTGGTTGCTTTGCTGCTCTCCCTCTGCTGCTGCTGCTGCTCACGTTGGTCAGTACTGTTGGTCCTGGCGTCCTCATGACGCTGCCCATTTAAGCCCATGTCCAACTCAGGTGTGCCCACTTGCGCATGCCCACCCTGGAATGCTCGCAGCACCGCAGGTGTCCATCATCACAGTGGTGGGAGGGTGGAAAGACCTGATTTTTCTCCTACACCAACCTTCTAAGAGCTTCCACTTCCACAGCCAACCTATGAGTGGGAGGCCAGATATGTTTGTCCTATTCCATAGGCAGGAAGCTGAGGCCCAGAGTCAAGGTCCCCCAGGCCATGGAGGAAGAAGGACGAAGACCACTCTTGCCTGACCCACCCGGCTCTTCTTTGCCCCGCCCCCATCAGTCCTGGGGACCTAGCTCAGGGGGTACAGCTGCGCCTGCAATGGAGCAAGCTGCTCCTAGATGGCAGAGGTCTAATTCAGGGCCCTGGGCTTCTGCACAAAACGTCAGAGCCATAAAGACAAAAGGCCTGACCCAGGACAGCATGGAGCTGAGCCCACCCCCACCCCAAAGCCCCGCTGTTCTCATGGTTTTAAGGGGAAAGACACAGGACGTAGCGTTAGAAGGTCAGACCTGGGGAAGGCTTACCACATGACTGAGTCAGCCTGCTCGTCAACGAAATGGGGTAACAGCTTCCTTTAGATACGCTCAGGGCATTTGTCGCTGTTGTTTAGAGTCTAGTTTACCTTATTAAACTATATGTGAATCAGGCAGCAGCCCACCTAGATACTGCACCCCCGCCACAGGGTATTTGGAGAAACAAACATGGTAAGGGAAGCAAAGCCCCTGGTTACCCATTAGTTGCCTGGGGTTTTCACTTGAGGATTTGTGGGGTGGGGGAGAGTCGCACACACTCACCCCAAAGTGGGGCATTTTTCTCTCTTGTACCTTGTTTTCCATCTCATGGGTCCCCTCGTTTCCCCTCTCCCCACCTGTCCTTGCCTTTCCCTGGGTGGAGGAGCAGAGGAGGGCTGCCCGATGTGGCAGGAAAGGCAGGGTCCAGAGCGATCCCCACTCTGCTCTCTGGGCAGCAAAGCCTGAAATCTGCACGAGCTGGCTTTGGCCGCGACCCTGTGCGGCTACGGGGCTTACCCTTTTGTTTTGGGCATCTGAACACTGTGCAGCTGCTGCTGCCATGCCTGCCCCCCTACCCCCCACCCCTGCTAGCCCTGTGAGGAGTTCCATCCCATTAACTCCTCCATGTCACCATGGCAACACAGGCTCTCGGCTCTCCCAAAGATAGGAGATAGGAGGGCCACCGGAGCCAGGGATGGCTGAACCCCCTCCTCAGATATGCAGGGAGGGCCAGAGACCTCGACTCATTTCCAGTAGAGGAGCACAGAGCCTGCTTCAGGAGCACCCACCACCCAACACACCCACGGCAAGTGAGTGTGCTGGCAGACGCCTTTCGCTTGTTTGCAGCCAAGTTTCTCCATGACCATGCTCCGCCTTTTCTCCCCAAGCCGGCTCTCTGCAGAGTGGGAACTGGCACAGAACAGTCCCTAGCAATGGTGCACTCTCCAGAGTAAACCTCAAAGCATGTACGGTGAATGCCACCCCACACTTTATAGAAGAAATAGGAGCTTAGAGAGGTTAAGTAGTATGGCTAAGTCACACTGCCATTAAGTGGGAGAATTAATATTTGCACTGAAGGCATTTTTTCAACCTGGTATATTTGCCACTTTTGTAGTTCTTACAATAAGCCAGGCACGATTCTGAGCTTCATGCATATCAACTCTTGTAGTCCTCATAACAACCCCATGCCATAGAGTTTATCAACAGAGCTCCACCTTACAGAGGAGGCTATTGAGGCACAGAGAGGTTAGGTAATTTGTCCAGAGTCACACAGAGGGGAGCTGGGTTCAAACCCAGGTGGGCTGGCTACTGAACTTGTGTCAAAAGCACTAGGCTATGTTTGGTGATATTTCAGGACCCCCTCACTCCCAACTGCACCCCACTCTGCCCTAAAAAAACGAAATTGACCACTTGTCCACCTTGAGTAGCCCCACCTGGCCTCTCTCACTGAACTGGCTGCCTCTCAAATGAGAGTTTTGAGGGTTTTATTTTCCCAACCATCCTGCAGCTTTCGTTTCCAATTTCCCTTGCTCTCAAAGTAATCTCACGTTTCCACTCATTGCACTGGGCTCTAAAAGGCTCCCATTTGGAACAACAGCAGAGAATTGTCTTCCTTTAGAGAGAAGAGCCTTCCAGTGCCCTCACAAGGGAAGTCCCCCTTGTCCTCCCACACTCAGCCTGTCTCCAAAGACCATTAACGCAATCACTTAACAAGAAGCCAGCTCTAATAGAAAGAAAGAGGAGGAGCATTGTTAACGGTTTGAAGGGGAGAAGAAATCATAAAATCCATCAAACCTGTATTTGTCTCATTAAAAGTGTTTCTAATTTATAATGTCCTGGAATGCAGATGCCGCCCAGCTGTGCGGGCCTGGTAGTACTGTCTGGTGCCCCCCGCCCCCCCACTCCTGGGCCCCCTCTCCCACCTCACTGGGACTGCCATCAATTTCTGCTCATCAGCGGCACTTACAGTAAATGGATTCATTTGTGGCAATGGGAGCTGAGAGACAAAGGTGACAATATAATTAAGGTTTTTAATTCTATGCCTGAACAGTTAAGTCCAGAACTCATGATAATTAGCCGGCTGTAATGAAAGATCTTTAATCGTTATTTTCCCTTTGTTTCCTATAATTGTTCATTTTGGCCAACTACATTTGTCCTTTCATTTGAGTCTGGTTGCACAGTTTTATGTCACTTCCATTATTCCTATAAACTCCAAAGAAAATATGTTGTGCAGCCCGGTCATTTACAAAGTCAAAGCGAGATGGCCCGGGGAGCTCATGCGCGCACAACTGCTGACTCGGGGCTGGGGCTACTTTCTGGAGGAAAGGAAAACTGGGCTTGAGAAGTCCACAGGCCTGGGGCTGTGTCTACAGAAAGCAAGCCGGGGCAGGAGAACGCAAAATGATGGCCCCTTCATGGCTGGACTCGTCGCATGAATTGGGTTGCAGACTGGTTCGTAGGAGCATCAGCACGACCACACACGTTCTCGACTTGCAGGTGCACGTATTGCTCTCCCTCGTATTTTGGCATCCCCAGGAGAAGAACGAATCTCACAGTCCATGTGCATTTTTAATGTCATGCCTACCTTTCGTATTTCCTGAGAAGCTGAGACTTGAGGAAAGGGCATCTTCCATACAACAAATATTTATTGAGAACCACTACATTCCAGACTGTTTCCTGGAATGCAGTGATGAAGAGCTGACCAGTCTCTGCTGTCACCACTTTTGGAGAATCACCTGCACTCAGCCTCCTCTCCAGCCATCTACTACCTGCCAACTGGACAGGATATTTTTCACTTGCTGTGGACTGTTTGGAATCACTTTGGACTGTGGGTCCCAGTGGCTAGAACAATGAAGCCAGAGGGTTGGGGCTTCCAGCAAGGGGATGGAGAAACACAGGAATTGGGGTCTTACTGCTTGCCCAGGACCGGGGGAGAACCCCACTGGCAAACTCAGGTGACAGCTTACAGTAGGAGGGAGAGCTGGCCTGATGGAATGGACGGACAGCACTGGGATGCGGATCGGACTTGCATGGCTTATGAAACATTCCATGTCTTCCTCCCCCTCCCGCCACCCCAGATCCAAGTCCTCAACATGCTTTGCCCAAGGTCCGTGGCGAGCTCACATATTTTTGGAAAGGATGAGTGCCCATCTGTGCCCCTCGGACGTACTGCCTTTACCTTGATATTCTCACTGTGGCCTCACCTCAACCTTCTTACAGTTACCAGTTGCCACAAAGAGGAAAATTAGGGCACGCCAGCAAAAATCTTCTTGCTCTTCCCTCCATGCATTCTACACACTCCAGAAGTCATCTTGGATAGATGCGGGCAAAAAGCACCAAGAACCCTGAAACCAAGAAGAGCTGTGCCCTTTTTCAGAAAAGAGGGTCTAAAGGCAAGAACTAATTGTGGTCTCAAATGCATGGTGTCAGTCCCTCCCCAGGGCTCCCTTATAACTCAGGAACAAGCCTAAAACTGGCCCTGGTGTGGGTGGGGCTAAGGAAAGGCGTGACAAGTCAAGTTCAGGCTCCCTCCTCCCCTCACCAAGCCACTGCCCTGATCCCCACTGCCTCTGCCCCTCCTCGCTGGCCTCTAGCCCTGGTCTCTCTCTAGTCCCAGTTGCCCAAAACCTCACTGGGTCATGACACTCCAAGGGCACCCTAACGAAGTCCAGGTCCTTAGCTGTGTCTCAAGCCCTGCCAATGTCCTGCCTACTTCCTGCCACTCCTGCTGAACTGTACCTCTTGTGCTGCTTCCTGCCTCCACACACACACTCAGAGGCAGGCTGGGTCCCCCACTCCTGTCTCCCCTGTTCTGGTGCAGGGCCCAGCCAGTTGTAGAAATTAATGAAGCCAGTGGGGAGCTGGTTAGTCCAGAGGTAGCAGGGCCACCTGTGGACTTTCCAGTCCCTCAACAAACATCTTGTGAACCCCTTCCTGGGCTTGCTGTTGAGGTGCCAAGTGAGGGGGAAGAAGAACCCACCTCCACGCTGCAAATGGGCTTCCAAGAAACCACAGGGAATAGCGGTTGAGAGGCTTGGCCCTTATCCCATCTCTACCACTCACTAGCTGTGCCGCCTTGCACAGGTCTCTCGACCTCCCTATGTCTGTTTCCTTATCTATAAAATAGAGACAATAATAGCAGCCAGCTCAGAGGATGATCTGAAGAATAAACAGGTGAGAGCGGTTTGAATAGTCTGTGGCACGTGACTGCTGCATCTAGCTCTCCCCGCACCCCACTGACCCCTGCCCCCGAGCAGCCTCCCTCCCATGGACACCCAAACTCCTGGCCCCTCAGGAAGCCAGCAAGGACACAGGCAGGCCTCCCTGGCTAAGTCGCAAAGGCGTAAGTCGCAGCCCTATCAAGCTATCCGCAGGCACGGCAGCGTGAGTTCCATCCCCGGCCAGGGAGGGGACCCACATGGCGCAGCAGACCTCCCCTCAGCAGTGTATTTCAGTCTGTCCACCTGTTCTGCTCGCCACTCTGTCTCTGGTGAATTCTCTCACCCGCTGGTCTGTACCCCAGTTCTGGTATACATAAATAAATAAATCTTAAAAAAATAAAAAGGACACAGGCCGAGGAGTCATGCAGACAGAAATGCAAGACCAGGCTCCTGCAGCCAGCCACGTGACTTTGAAATCAGGGCATTTCCCCAGAACCCAGCCAAGCCTCTCTTTTCCCTGAGGACAGGCAGAGGGGTAAGAGTGACTGCTCTGTCTGCTTCCTGGAATGTGGTATGGATAGGACAGTAGGTGGACACAGCCGGTGTGGGCTGCCCAGGGCTTGTTGTAATCAGAGTACCACATCCAGGGGCCCAGCCAGGTGAGCGCTGGACGGCACATATCCACCCTACAGAGTCCAGCCATGGAGCCTATAGCACGGGGCTGGGGAGGGGAGGGTGCAGAGGGCCACTGCAGCCTGAGACCTTAACAAGCAGCAGCTCAGTGGGCCGTGGGGGTGCACCCAGCCTCTGACTCCTGACGCTGATTTCTGGGCCTTCTTCTACCAGTGCCTGCCAAGATCACTGTGACAGCAAGTGCTACTCCGGAGGACTCGCCCTGGCCACAAGGCTGTTCTTGTGCCCTTGAATCTATTAAACAGAGCGAAGTGATTAATTATTTTACTGTCTTTATGGCATCAACTTTAACTTGCTTCACATCCACATTTCCAATTACATAAGCCCGAATCTTAAGCTCAGGAGGACATGTATTATTGAACTATTTATAATCAGAGTTTTTCAGAGCAGAAAAAGCTCTGCCAGGCAAGAGCTACACACCCCAAATTAATGATTCAGCGACCAGAAGACAATCTGTCCTTAATCGGAGGGGCGTGGGTCGTAGGCAGGGAAAGAGCAAAGAAGGTGAGTCCCAATCAAGGATGGCAAACCCAATCAGTTGAGGGGACCCACCCATGCCAAAGCAATCAAGTTGATTTGGGGGAGTTACTCTTTGAAGAAAATAATGTGACTTGGGCTAGCCCAGTCATACCAACTCCAGGCTCACCCTGGGGTCAGTCATTACTGATAACCGTTGTCTCACTAATTCATTGTGCCTCCTCCACCAAATAACTCCAAATTTGTAGATACTTCTAGCACCTTCTTAAGTAGTTCTGGAACACCTAGGCATTTCTACCAGCAAGTGCCAACAGCTACTGTGTCTTCGCCTCCTTCAGCTCCTCCCATATCATGGGACAACTCCCCATTTCTGCCCCTGGGCCCACCTGTGGGCCCCCTGCCCCTGAGCAGTGCCATCTCCACCCTGGATGTGCCAAATCCAGGGTGGTCACAGCCAGCTGTGTCCCTGTGGGGTCCGCCTATTTCTTGCTTTGGCGCTGCAGGGAGGCTTGCGGGTCAGCAGTTGGAAAGTTTTATTAGACCGGGCTTCTCCAGATTTCCCACTGTGTCTCCCTCCCTCGGGTCCCAGGCAGAAGTCCACAAAGGACTGGGATCAGGAGCAAAGTTCTCAGGATACTCCTCCTGGCCGATGCCGCCTGGCTATTACCAAACTGAGGTGCCCGCTTGGCTCTTCTCAGTCTGCAGGCTGATTTCTGGAGAACAGCCTCCAATCAGCCCTCCAGACAGGCCCAGTCAGGGTCAAGTCAGCTCCGTAGGACAGGAACTAAATGGGACAGGAGCACGGAGGTCACTCCTATTCGCTGAAGTCCAGTTACATGCCAAGTGTCGGACTAAGCTGCATCCACAGCCATCCACTAGCTAAGTGTCAGTGGTCCCATTTCACAGATCATGAGACTGCAGCTCAGAGAGGTTAAGTCACTTGTCCAAGATCACACAGCTAGTAGGTATTACCAGCCTCCTCCCAGGTCTGTTAATTGCCAAGATTCAAAGTTACAACAGTCCTTCCTGCTTCTGTTTTAAGGACATACAGTTGACAATCCATTACTAGAACTTTGTCTTAAAAAAAATGCCCTCAGCATAGAGGATATAAATATTTGTTTTCTGCAAGGGAAGCAGAGGAAAGAAGGACCATCATCAACAAAAACAGACATAGGTTTGTTCCCTCCTGGAGTGCATGTTTGCTGAAGTAAAGCTGTAGTTTTTAAAAGATGACCCTAGAAAAGACATTCTGCCTTCTTTTGAGTGCTTTAAAAAAAAATGGGAGAGACTGGCCAACTGTTCATGAAAACTCCTTCTCCTTCTTCGTGAGCACAGAGCCAAAGACTCTGTTCCACAGGCTTCCTTGGAGTGGGGTGTAGCCATATCCTCAGTTCTGGCCAATGAGAGCAGAATTGTGTGCTCGAGGTACAGCTGCGGCCCAGAAAGACCTCCCCATGTGATCTTCCAGGATCCTTTCCCTGCCATCAGTTTGCTGCAAATGAGTGTCATGACCGTGGAAACCACAAGCTGAAGGTGCAGAGACAGAAGGTGACAGGCCAGGGTCCCTGAACTAGTATTGAAGCAGGACTGCCTTCCTGTTAGCTAGAGTTGCCAGAATTAACAAAAACAAAACAGGATATCCCATTAAGTATGAATTTTAGATAAGCAATGAATAATGTTTAATGAAGGTGTTGAGAACAGAGCCATCTTTCTGGACCAGTTTTCAGTCCTCAGAGTCGCTGCTCAGAGAGTTAACTTTTGGAACTAACTTACACCAAAAGAGTATTCATTGTTTACCTGAAATTCAAATACACCTAAGTATCCCATATTTTTTCAGGCAGCCCTATACCTATCAGATCACATTACAGGAGTGAGACAACTGTCTCTTGTGTTTGAGCCATGATATATAGGGGGGTTGTTTGTTACAGCAGCTAGCTAGCATTGCCTTAACTAATACATCTTTGCTCCCTTGAGGCATCAGTTGTTAAACAAGCTGATCAGACAAGGTCAGTCCAGACTGATCAGCATTTATGCAAGTAGATGTCACTAGCTCCTCTTGTCTGAACTGTTGAAGCTCTGTTAAAAACTGTTGGTCTTTCACCGCTCTCCCTCACACTTTTGGACGATCAAAGAGAAGAGTTAGCATTCACAGTTCTTGGGCCTCCCTGGTGATCTAGGGGTTAAGTTTCAGTGCTGTCACTGCTACGGCTTGAGTTCAATCCCCACCAGGGCGCTAACACACATATAGTGCAGCAGACCTCTCCTGCCTCACCCACTGCTCCCCCTGCAGTGTATTTCAGTAGATCTACCTGTTCTGCTCCCCACTCTGTCTCTGGTGAATCCTCTCACCCCCATACCTCTGGCACCTCTGGCCTACACCCCACTCCTTTTATACAAACAAACAAACATACACCGTTCTTATCCCATCCCTTACCCCAGGAGCTGGCCACTGAGGTCACCAGTAATTCCAGGTGGTTCATGAACAGGTGCAAATCATTGCTCAGGGAGCCCAGCAGCCAGTAGCACAGAGATAAAAGGGGTGCGGGAGGGATTTGGGGAAAAGTAGCAGTGACAAGCCCCTCCTGGAAACATGGCAGTTGCCACCAACTTTGGCACCCACAGAGCAAGGGCTGTGAAGGACGAATGGCCAGTCCCAGATGCTAGGATTATCTGAGTCAGGAACTGGGGTGTCAGTCAGAAACCTTGAAATCAGGTACTGGGGCCCATGGTGGGGACCTCCAAGAAAAAAAGAATCAAGATTTGCAGGTACATGGACAGAGGCTCAAGTCCTGCTTTGCTGTTCTGAACTCTATGTTCAACTCTCCGAACCTCATGTTCCATCTCTGTGAACGGGGATAATATCAAGCAATTACTGTAAGTTTACCCAAGATAACATATAAGACTTTATATTTTTAAGGTTTATTTTATTTATTTATGCATACAAGAACTGAGGTGCAAGCCAGAGGTGTGGGGGTTGAGGGAGAAGATTCACCAGAGTGGGGAGCAGAACAGGCAGGTCTACTGACATACACTGCTGAGGGGAGCAGTGGGTAAGACAGGAGAGGTCTGCTGCGCCATGTAGGTTAGCTCCATGGCTGGGGATGGAACTCGTGCTGCAGAGGCTGCTGATAGCTTCATAGTGCTGCGACTTAACCCCTTGCGCCACCAGGGAGGGCCAACGTACAAGACTTTAGCTCAGTTGATGTATGGTAAATATTGTCTCTCGTGAGGGTCTGGCAGCTGCAGAGAAGAGCTCACCTTCTTTGTCACTCAATATCCATTAATGTGTACATTCTCAAGCTCCCTCTCCCCCCTCCTCTATGGCCCAGAGACAACTGAGCTGGGTTGGGTTGAAGGAAATGTTTCTGACACCGCCATCTTTCCTTCCAGGCAAGGAGAACAGAGTTCCCATCACCATAGAAACAGGATTCCCAATAGAAACTCTCTCCAGGCCAACCCCCACACCAGCCTCTCACATGGAGTTGCTAAATCTCTGCCCCTAATTAACAGAATGGGCTTGCCTGGGTCCCCATCACTTCTTCCAGCCTTGTTTCTCCAGCCCTGAGTCTCACGCCTTCGGAAGAGACCCTCAAGGGAGCCTCACTCTCCAGGGACGGCAGGTGAGGCCCGAGTTCTAGAGCCCAGACGCTCATTCCCAACATGCCCATCACTCACCTGCTCCAGAAACGCTCCCGTTGGCTCCTCTGGAGCCATTACCATTCGTCATGTTTATCTGCATTTAGGTGCAGTGGGGATTCACACACTTCGATCTGTCTTTGCTCATGAAGCAATGGTCCAAAAAATGGTAATGATGCCTCTGACACCACAGCATCATTGCATTCTTCACATATAGGGTTGCCAGAGATAGCAAATGGAAACACAGGATACCCAGCGAAGTCTGAGGTACACATAAATGATAAATAATTTTTTAGTATAAGCATACCTCACGCTTATTTGGAACACGCTTATACTTTTTTAAAAAGTATTCATTGTTTATTTGCGATTCAGGGTTATCAGTGTGTCCTGTGTTTTGTCTGAGGACTCTGCTCACCCGGCCTCCTGGCTCACCTGGGACATGCCCAGGCAAAGCGCTTTCTCCATCAGGCAAGAACAGGGGGCAGGTCCCTCCTTGGCAAGAGTCCAGTCTGCCTGTCTCTGGCCTTTGCACCTTCCTACTCTTCTCAGCACACACTCAGCTTGTGTTTCCCCAAACACACACGCACCTTCCCACCTCTAGCCTTTTGCCCACACCATTTTTTCTGCCTGGATGTCTGTTCCTCTTTATCATTTATCTGTCTCTCTTTATCATTGAACCTTCCAGTTCCTTCAAAGCTGTATCCTCACACCATCTTTCCAAAGCAGGTCATGATCCCAGCCCAGTCTTTCCTCTGACCTTCCACAGCCCCTGTCTGCCGCTCTCAGGACAGCGAACACTTTCATTGGAACAGCGACTCTGTGCCAAGCTCTGTGCTGGGGTCTGCAGCTGACAGAGTGCACAGGTCACAGATTTCCCTTCAAGCACCCCATGATCTAGTGGGGAAGACAGAAATGGGTCCAAAACACTAAAGTAATAAATTCTGACTTCATGACCAATGCCAAGTGCAAAGTACAGTGAGAATGAGGAGGCAAAGCTCCATTTTCCCTGGGGGTTTTGAGGAAGGCTTCCTGGAAGAGGTAGAATGGGTTTGTGGTAGGGTGAGTAGAGCTTCAACAAGCAAGGGAGTTTCAGGAAGGAGAACAAATCCACACATGTAGGTAGCCAGAACAGGAAGTAATCACACAGGGAACAGCAACAGTGGGCAACAGAAGTGTAGGTGTGAGGGATGTGAACATAAATCCAAGTTGTAAGGCAAGGAGAGATGGGTGGTGTGCTGAATGGTAGGCTGGGGGCTTTGGGCAAGTTCTGAGCCATCACAGCAACAGCCATCACATCTTTTGTAGCATCACGTCTTTTCCTGTGTGGCAGACAATGTGCAAGCCCTTTACACATATATTACTTCATTCATTTACTTCTCCCTTTAACCTCACAGAGTTGGGTGTTTTATCATTTTATAAATGAAGCTCAGAGAAGTCAAGGGCCTTGTCCAAGGTCACGTAGCCCAAGAACATTGGAACTTGAGCTCCAGTGTGTTTGACTACAAAACCTGTGCTGTCTTCACCAGCTGGCTGTCCCAAGGTGCTGGGAGCTACTGAAGACTTGGGGGAAGGGCACATTTTAGGCTTACAGCACCGGTTTGGGAGAGGGGGTGGACCAGCTGGAGGCTGATGTCACACTTCAGATGAGGATGATCAGTTCTCAACAAGGGCTGGACAGTGGGATGGGGGAGGCTCAGTTAGGGCACCTGGCAGAGTAAGGTCCTGAGCACACATGGCTTTCTCTTGCTCCCCCTCAAAAGAGCCAGCAGGCTCAAGGCTATGTTCCCTCAACAGTCAACCTGGCCTACACCTCTCAACTTCAGTCACATCCTTGGGCCAAACCAGGGCCAGCAATCTGCCAGGGCCAGGTCAGCACTGAAAGAGAGTGAGTGACCTGGCAGTAACCTCTGCCCGGCAGGGTGACCAGCCAGCTTCATTTCTGGGATATGGAACTTTCAGTGCTAAAACCAACAAACTGTCAGGCAAACCAGGATGAGTTGGTCACTTCACTGTCCAGCTGCCAAATACCAATCACCCCCAACTGTCTCAGCCCTCAGGACTGGTCTGTGTGTCAAGGAGGGAACAGCCCTCAGGGCAGGTGCAGAAACACTCAGTGGATTTCCAGCCCAGAGGGGCCTGTCCACCCAGGGCTGAAGGACAAGGGCACCTGGGCCACAGAGCGCAGGCAAGCAACAACGCCCTCCCCCCAGAGTCAACTCAGCGGGCAGGACAGGGCGAATCCTGAGTGTGAAGTTCTAGAACCTGAGAAGTCCTGAATAGAAATGACTGGTAAGACTCTACAGATTTTCCTGCATCGTGTTGAACAGGGGCTAAAGATGGGGAAAACACAGAGGAAAAAGAGCTACTTCTGAGGACATCAGCCTTGAGCTACAAAATTGCTTCCCGTGGAGACAGACATACACAGTTCACATCAAACCGGAAGACCTGGCCTGAAGTGGTACAACATCCAGAGATGGCAGGATTCCAAACTGGTCTGATGTTCTTCTGTGTTGTTTTTTTTTTTTTTTTTTTTTTTTTTCTGAATTACTGGGCACCTCAGAAGAGTCCCTGGAATTCTCGGTGTAGGACATCAGGACAGACCAGTCTGACGGTCCACTCCCAACCCCAGAAGCATGTGTGGTCACCCCTGAGTCCTCTCGGAGGGCTTTCCAGCAGGGAGGTCTAGGCTTGCCCTCTCTCTCAGCACCACCACTGCCCGCCCAACCCCCTAACCACATATAAGAAGCACTGGGAAGCATCAGCAGGAGAAGCTGGAGGACTAATCCTACAAACGTGGCCAACCCCAGTCCAGAGATGTTTGCCCACCAGGTTTTTGGGCCATGAACCTGCATCACCACATATGACCTTGTTCCATTGAGATGAGAGAGCATGAGGCAGGGACACTTCCAAGTAACCAGGATCCCTTCCTAATGCCCAGCTTAGACAAGAAGGCAAATAGCAACACTGTAGAATTACACACGTGCAGATGAGAAATTCCAGCTCGGGTCATTTTCTTCTCTGTTGGTCTCAAAAGATAGTCCTAGAGTGTCCTGAGATAAAGAGACTACACAATAATAACATAGTGTCTCATACTGACACTTGGGCTCCCAACTCTATGATAATTACTCTGTGTCTTTCACCATTGTGTCCTCTCAACAACCCATGAATAGATACTGCTATTATCATAAAGTAGCTGCAGAGCCGTTTGCCAGGACAGGATATGGACTAGTAGATAGCAGTTACTAAACTTTAAAAAAAGAAAGAAGAAGCTTTGCCTACTTCCCAGAATGAGAAAGGCTCTTTGGTCCACTACCACACAGGGAAACTAAGGCCCGTGGAAGAATCGAGAGGTTCCCCTGCTCACTCACCCAGTCTGTTTACCTCTTCTCTTTCCACATTCTCAAAATAGATGCTGATACGTTGTTCCCAGACCACTCTGCCTGTCCTATCTGCCATTTGATCCAAATTAATTCTGACAGAAGGTCCTCAGAGTCATTTCTGTCCCAAAGAGGGATGCCCAATTCCTGCCCTCCCCACTCACAGACACCGCACATCCGCTAACACCAGCTACCCTGGATCTCCCTGCTCACCACGGGCAGTCTGAGGTCAGAAATTGCCAATTTCAGGACCACAGGAAGGATGGGGCTCAAAAGTGTACCCTCCTCCCCCAGAGAAGCCAGGAGAACCAGGGACACATCCAAGGGGACACCATTTGCAGACAACCCTTAACAGTGGCAAGAGCAGGGCAATGACCTTCATAGGAATCCCTCGTACTAACATTTCAGCCCCGGCCTGCGACAGGCTCCACTGACTCCTGGACATAAATTACTTGTTCATTATCAGACCCCGACATGGAGAAGGATGTCGGCAGCTTGATTGTGTCTGTGTCCTGTGGCAGGAAGCTGCAGCTGAGCTGCCACTGTCCGCGGTGCTGTTTTACATGGGCTGGCGCCAGGGCCTTCAGGGCCAGGCAGGCTTGGGCTCCAGCCACCCACACTTCATGCTTCGCACAGGCAGCCCAAGAGTATCCTCTCTGCCATGACAAGGTGGCCATAGACAAATGGAGATGGACATTTAGCATACATACCAAGTCACACAGAGCCTGTCTTGAGTCAATCTGAGAGCTTCCTCTTATTGAACCTAGGCTATAAGCGAGGCACTGTGTATTCATGTTGTTTGAGATCTTTTGGTTGCAAGGAAATGTATGGGCATCACTCAAATAGCAAAGCCTGGAATGACAGGGATGATGCAGGACAAAGAGGTTGCTGGAACCAGGGCTTCAAATGCAGCCAGAGCTTTCTTTCTACTTTTCTGCTTCTCTCCAGGTTGGATTTTTCTGATTGGTCAGGAGTTCCCTCAACATGACAACCATGTCTTCAAGCACCTTCAAAATTACATCTTACAACTTTACAACTAAGCAAAGGAGGTCTTCTTTCCTCCAGCTAGTGTATAAAATCCCAAGAGGGACTCTGATTATCTCCACTCGGTCACATGCTCCAGCAAGGTGTAGTGCAATGACCTTAAGTCCTGAGAACAACAGGGGCACTTCTCAGGGAGGGATCCTCTATTGGGCAGAAACATCAAGAGTCTGCCAACACCACTCTTATTATCTCCCTATTCCCCACAATCTCCTACAGAATAAGCACTGTTATAACCCTAACATTGCAGATTTAGGAACTGAGGCTCAGAAAGAACATAGGATTCACCTGAAGTCACCCAGGAGGAACGCGGCAGAGCCTAGGATCAGTTTGAGTCAACTGGACCCCCAAGCCCATGCTCTTCACCTTCACTCATGACACAGGCACATAGGATTGTCACATCGACCAGGAGACTCAGAGAGGACAGTGGGTGGGGTGAGTCAGGGTGGGACCCTCAGACCTGGTCTGTGGCATCTGGATTAGGTCTATTCTATTTGCCCTGAAAGGATTGTTAGACCAGAGATCAGAGCAGAAGAGAAGAAGGAACCAAGGGAGTTTGTGGGCTTAATTCTATGAAGTCCTCAGAGAGCTGGGGACCTCTGTATTGAGTGGACCTCAACATGTTCCTCCTGAAGGTAGCCTGAGATAGAAGCCAGCACTGTCCACCTCTGGTCACATGGGCCAGAAGGGAAACACTGATGACCACCCCATCACCCACAAGATGTCCCACAAGAGGCTGAAAGATCAGGCCAGAGGCCCTTTGACACTGGCTAATAGTTCCGTGGAAATCATCTCTCCCACCATGCCTCCCTCACAAGGTCTTCTTTAGCTGCTATTTCTAGGACTCAGCATTTTACTCAATCCCAGGTGGGGGGCCAGGCAGTAATGACATCGTCATTTTATGAAGGAGACTATTAAGGCCCAGAGAGGGCATGATTTTACCAAGGACACACAGCTTGTGAGTGATTTTAATATTCTGGACATTGCCATAAAAATCTCTTCTCTAGTCAAATGACAATTAGTATATAGTCAAAACAACATAAAAGTATTTACCCAATACTTGCATGAGTATAACCACAGAGCCTATTATAAAGCGAGAGAGGAAAGTTATGGTTTCATCTGGGGGGTGGCATGATGGGACAAGAGTTACTCAAGAGTCACTGTTAGCTGTATGGGGTACACAAGGAAGTCCCAAGTAAGAACCACAGTTGCTGTCTGCCTGGGCATTGACTCTGAGGGGAAGTGATGTCCTGAATTTGCCAGTGCTAGGTTAGGAGGGTCTTCAAATTCCTGGAGGTACTTCATCACTGTTCAGATGTGAATACTGAGGCCCAGAGGAGGGGTCTTTCCCAGGAGGCTTTGCTCCAGTTACAGTGCTCCCTCAGTATTCTCTGGGGGAGCCCTCTGAGTGTGGATAAAATGCCTCTTTTCTGTGGCCCTCGCTCATCTCCCTTCCAGAATAAAGAGTGTCCTCTCAGAGTCTCTCCCGGAGTCTCAACAGGTCTCCTTACCAACTCCTGCAGAGGTTTCAATGCCTGATGCCGTGTTCTTCCTAAGCCCCAAAACTCCTGGAGGGGCTGAGACTTACCTGCTACTCCCAACCTCACCCCCAATGTAGATCGTCATACTAAAGAATTTGAGGAATTAGTACTCCTTGGACCTGAGTTGCCCCACTGGGGTCCCCTTCCAGATCTAGGAAGACTACCCTCCTCAGTGAAGAGACTCCTGAATCCTGGCTTCAGAGCAGAACTGATGCCGAGAAGCCACATGGGTCCAAGGGTGCTGAAGCAGAGCCGTGCCAGACATCATTCTACAAAGTGGATGCCTCTACCCAGCAACCACTGAAGGGCAGCAAGGGCCAAGGGACTGTCTGGTCCAACTACATACACATCCCACAAGCAGGTAAAGCTGTGAATCTCTCATCTTCAAGATGTCTGTTCCTGGTGGCCAAGTCCAGTGCCAGGAACACAGGGAGTGCCCCTCCCAATTTCGCTTAATGAATAAACAAAGTCACCAAAGAGCAACAGAAATGGTGAGGGAGGAAAGCAGGTATTGACTGACCACCTGTGATAGACCAAGTGCTCTTTGTTGGTTACCTAATGTACTTTCCAGCCACTATGCCCCAAAAGAAATGACCCAGGAGCTCTGTTCATCCACAAGACACAATGGTGAAGGTCAAAGATAATGGATTTAACTCCACTGGGAACTTGCTCACCAGGACTGATTTTATGTTATCAAGCTCATCAGTAACCCCTCACTGACCTCAACTACATGATCTACATGTTCCAGTATGATTCCATCCTTGGAAAGTTCAATAGTGTAGTGAAGGCTGTGAATGAGAAGCTTGTCATCAATGAAAAGCCCATCTCTGTCTTCCAGAGATACATCAAATGGGGTGATTCTGGGGCTGAATATGTTGTGGAACCCACTGGTATCTTCATAACTTTGGAGAAGGCTGGGGTACACTTGAAGGGTGGAACCAGAGGGTCATGACCTCTGCTCCTTCTGCTGATGACCCATGATGACCCATGATGGGCATGAACCAGAAGTATGACAACCCCTTCGAGGTTGTCAACAATGCTTCCTGCCTCAATTTCTTGACCAAGATCATCCATGACAACTTTGGCATTGTGGAGGGGACTTGTGACCCTAGCTCATGCCGTCACTGTCACACAGAAGACTGTGGACGGCCCCACTAGGAAACTATGATGTGATAGCCAAGGGACTATCCATAACATCATATCTGCTTCTAATGGTACCACCAAGGCAGTGGGCAAGATCATCACTGAACTGAACAAGAAACTAACTGGCATGGCCTTCACTATGCCCGCTCCCAACATGTTGGTCATGGGTCTGACCCGCCACCAAGAGAGAGCTGCCAAATACAATAATATCAAGGAGGTGGTAAAACAAGCATCCCAGGGCCCCTCAAGTACATCCTGAGCTACACTGAGGACTAGGTGGTCTCCTGTGACTTTGATAGTGACATCTACTCCTCCACCTTCAATGTTGGGGCTGACATTCTCTCAATAACCACTCTACCAAGCTCCTATGACAATGAGTTTTGAAACAGCCACATAGTGGTGGAACTTATGGCTTCCAAGGCCTAAGAACCCCCAGACCACAGCCCCAGAGAGAACACAGGAGGAAGAAAGGCCCTCAGCTGCTGAGGAGTTCCTCCCCCATTCATCCAACACACTGAGAACCTGACCTGGACAGTGTCCATCCCTAAAGAAGGAGCAGGGCTTAGAGCACGGTACCTTGTTAAAACCATCAATAAAGCACACTGTACCCAGAAATGCAAATGACCCAGCCAAAACCCAGAGAGGAGCTTCACAGCCAGTGACAGACAGGGCAGCCTGATCCTGGCTATTTCTTTATCCAGAGACAGCACCACGAGGCAGGATGTAATTTCTTTCACCCTGTTCCCCACACAAAAAGATGTGCTGGTGTCCCCTCATCAGTGTCTGGGGACATTTCTCAGAACTTTGGAAGGGGAAATGAAGCAGGCAAGTCCCAGGCCTGGGGCAGGGGTCTGAGCCAGGAAGCCTCATGGGTAGAACCACTCCCCAGGGCGGCTCCTGCCTCCCTGCAGTGGCCCTCCTCGGAGAACTGCGGCACTGGCGGCCTGACCCCCCTGCACTGCTGGCAAAGGGCTTCAGATGACAGTCCCTGGGTCTAGCAAACCCCAAGGTCCCCAAACTTTCCACTTCCATAAAGTGCTCTGATCTTGTCAAATTGCTACCAGAGGAGTCATAGCTGAATGAACACTTGCCAGGTTCCCGCAGCTCTCCCGAGAGCTGTCACCATCCTCATCCATCATAATTGAAGCAGTCCACCTGCTCCGGGCCCATCTTTCAACTGCAATGATGGCTGAGATGCGATAGATGTGTCTTGTCATCACCTTGACTTTTTTTTTGGAGAACACAAAGGTCAGAAGGGATCCTGGGGTGGGTGAAGCTCCGATCTCGGGGTGGAGGGCTGACTGCCTCTCCCAGTGAGCACCAGTCCCCACCATGGCCATCTCCTGCAATCCTCCAGCTGCATCTCTCCATCAGATCTAGAGGAGAGCTGAAGACTGCCTTCACCCCAAGACTCAGGTTCCTGCAAATACCTCCCATCTCTGGTTCTGCAGGAAAACAGACTCCAGAGGGCAATGGGGTTGGGGAGGCACCAGCTTCCACGACACCCAGACTAGAGGTGACCCTAAGATGTAAACTTTCACATGGGACACCTCTCCGCCCAAACCCCAAGCCACGGGCCTTGAACCTGTTTGTCTAGGAATGGTAGAACTGGTCCTCTGCTCTCCGTCAGGGTCCTTCTTTAGTGCAGCGAGACAGGTGTCTAAGACTCCTCCCCAGCCCGGCAGGGAGTCACCTTCCTGAGCAGACTCTGCCTGCTCGCAACCTCCTGTTGAGAGGCCTCCCCGGGCTTTCTCTGCAGGCAGAATAAAGGCCGAACTGGGCCTGGTGCTCAAGCCTCAGAAACGCATCCCCAAGGAAGCAAAGCCGCTCAAGGGGTCAAAGGAGCCTCAAAAGAATCGGTGTCCACTTAGTTGAAGAAAGAAATTCATTTTTCCCATCAGAAATGCTACGAGATACAAAGGAATATCAAGGAAAATATGAGCTCCCAGCCTTCGTAGGCATGCAAATGTAGCCAGAATATTTCCTGGAAGGCTGCTGCTGGTGCTCCAGATAGGTTCAAAATGGGGAAATTTAAATGGGGTGTCTCTTCCATTCCTCCAATCCTGGGGTCCATGTCACCCCCTTCTACCTCCTCTCCCACTGTGACCACCTTCCAGCTTTTACTCATGCTGTTTCTCCAGCCTGAAGTGCCCTTCCCCTTCTCTGTTCCTGCAGGACCCCTTTGATGCAAAAACACATTAGCTGAACACCTACTCTGTGCTGGGGCTACAAAATTTATTCAAACATTGTTCCTGCCTCCAACCCCAACCACCTGTCCCCTCCTCCTCCTCCTCCTCCTCCTCGCTGCTGAGCACACAGCCAGCATCACACAACTGGGCACGTCAGAGCAGCGTTCATTCTCCCGGCCCCCTTCCATTTGGAACAATTGGCTCCTCTTGCACAGTCACTCCTGGGGGCAGGGGGAGCGGTGTCTGCCCCTTTGCCCAGAGTTCCTGGGTGTGGGGGAGGAGCACACGGCTGCTGCTCAGCGCAGGGAACAAGGGAAGTCCCAGAGCACCAGATTCATATTGAGTCTCTGAGGTCACAGACCTCAGAAGACCAGGAGCCCAACACCAATCAATGGTTCTGGGATCTCAAACAAATCCTGATTCATTCTGCTTGGATCACAGCCCTTGCCTTTTTTGGAGAGTTACTTCCCCAGACATAGGAAGTAATTTTAGTGCCCCCATTTAAAAATGAGGATCACGGGCCTTCCTGGTGGCACAGCAGGTTGAGCGCCACACTATGAAGCATCCACGGCACAGCAGCGCGTGTTCGATCCCCGGCCAGGGAAGGGACCCACATGGCACAACAGACCTCTCCCGCCTCACCCGCTGCCCCCCTCAGCAGTGTGTTTCAGTCAATCTGCGTGTTCTGCTCCCCACTCTGTCTCTGGTGACTCCTCTCACCTCCTGCGCCTCTGGCCTGTACCCCAGCTCTTGTATGCATAAATAAATCTTTAAAAAA
Source organism: Galemys pyrenaicus (assembly GCA_019455555.1). Taxonomy (NCBI): domain Eukaryota; kingdom Metazoa; phylum Chordata; class Mammalia; order Eulipotyphla; family Talpidae; genus Galemys; species Galemys pyrenaicus. The sequence goes on along the minus strand of JAGFMF010011802.1, from coordinate 3,036,742 downwards.
TAATAAAATAAAAACGGGAACCATAGTAATAAGAAAATGCATTAGGTGTCCATGTGAGCCAAGCGCTGTGCTCGTCCTCCACACCAGGGCCTCTCACCCCAAGAGTAGTGGTGGAAGAGGAACCAGTTTTTCCAAATTCTGAGTTGGCATTTTCCTAATCCCCATCATCCCTGCCTCTGCTCCCTCTTGCTCTCAGGTCCAGCTCCAAGGGGGCAGAAGGAGATCCCACAGCAAACAGGGCCACAGACCTCCTGTCCCTCACCTGGTGTTGAAGTAACTTCCTGCCTCCCCTCCATCTGTGCTCCACACAGGTCTCCCCAAAATTCCAGAAAGTACCTGACCTTGTTACTTCCCTGCTGACAATGCTTCCCCACTTAGAGCCCTTGCCTGGTGTGAACTGCCTTCCAGCCCACTTCCATATCTGGCTCCCTTCTGCTTTTCCCACTGCAACATCCTCCCTCTCCTCCACACACCTACTTTCCTGTCCCTGGGCCTCGCCCTTACTGTAGCCTCCTGTGACCTTCTCCCCCAGCCATTCCTGCAGGTTGCTATAGCACATCACCTCCTCTCTGAAGCTGGCCGCGCCCAGGCTGGCAAGGGACATGTCTCCTCCCTGGCTCCCATGACCTCTCCCGTCATTGCTGGTGCCTTTTCACAGCGTCAACTTCCTCCTGTCCAGAGCCTTAGTGGGTGTCCCCACAGAGTCTCCCTCACTAACAGGTGGGTCCTCTGAGGGCAGGCTGAGGCTTGGCTACCTCAACCTCCCGAGCACCCAGCACTGAGGGTACAATTTCCTAATAGCACTTCTGTCTCAGTTTTATATGACACTGGCTGTTCAAAAGTATATTCCATCATCTCATTTTACCCTTAAATTCTCCTCCCATGATGGTAGGTCAAATAATATTCCCATTTGACAGGTGAAGAGAGTGAAGTCCAGTGAAATGAAGTACAACAAACTTCTCCCCATCACATAGCTAATCAGTAGTGGGGCCTGGCCCTAGCACTCTGAACCTCATTCTACGGTATGCTCCCCCATCCCAGGATTACATAGGCATGACCGGAAATCTTCAGAAATACTAAGACATGGGGAAGTTACCCGATGGTTGTTGCCTGTAAAATGCTATTATGGTTTTTTGTTTGCTTGCTTTTTTAGGGAGTTAAGGCAGATGACCTAAAAGGAAAACCGGTCATCTTGACATTGACTGCAGGCAAGATGGGTGGGTGGGAGACAGCCAGAAGGAGCGGCAGCGACCACCAGGAGGCAGAGATTAGATCTGGGCATCCACATTTGCCAAGTCCAAACACTCATGAGAGAGTGATGCTCAACAAAAAAAAACCAGGGCCCAGAAGCAGAATTTAATGTATTTCCTGGCCAGCTACCTTTGGGCTCTACAAGTCCCCCAGATTCTTTCCCTCCCTGCCTAAGTGTTCGGTGCTTGTCTGAGCTGACTTCTTTTAGCCACGTGTGTGTATGTGTGTGTGTGTGTGTGTGTGTAAAATCCTTTCAATTACCCAGTACCAGCCACCCCATTTTCAGGCTCAGGTCCTGTTTCTTTAATGATGATTGATGGCTTTGAAAATGCAGTGGATCAATAGGGCCTGAATTCCTAAACTCTTGACAAGAGCCGGAGAGAACACACATCTCAATGCCTGCCACACAGTAGATGGGGGCCCTGTCCCTCACCCTCTGCTTCTTTCATGGTCAGATCAGCCAGAAATGGGGTCTTGTGTGGTCACTAAGAGATGGCTTCCCATATTTGATCAGCAATGTGGCAGCACCTCCTGCAGTCACTCAACAAACACTGAGCCCCTGTACCTGGTACAGGGAAGGGGGAGGGTGTCCTACACCACTGCCTGATACAGGATTAGACAGACGTCCACACTGAGCTCTCCTGCCCCAGGCACTATGCCCAGCTCCCTGCCCCCTCCCTCATTATGGCTTCACAAACACCTGGTGAGAGGCTTCATCCCCTTTTTACAGAAGGGGAAGCTCAGGTGAGATCTTTACCAAAACCACTGAGCTAGAAGTAGTGGAAGCCAGTGTTGGCCTACAGTCCTCCCCCAGCACAGGTAAAGTTTCATGGGGAGGGGAGACTATGGAGCACAAATTGTGGAGGGATGGAATCAGGGAAGATGAGCTGAGGACAAGTTGATGATCTCTAAGGACAAGTTGGATTTGGGAGGAAAACTAGAGGGAGAGCATTCTAGACGGACAGGCTTAGGGCACAAGAGCACAGCATGCAGCCAGGAGCCAGGAAAAGGGGAGTAGCTGGGTTTGCATAGAGCAGAGGCTTCAGGAAGGGGATCCAGGGCAAGGTGAAGCTGGAAAGAGGGCTCAGGTCCAGTGAGGCAAGACCCGGCAGGACATACTTTCCGGAGGGGTGGAGGGGCTAGGGAGCTACAGAGGGTAAGGCTTCGTGCAGAGGAGGGAGGGTCACCACCAGGTCTGTGATACCCGAAGAGTGACCTCGAGGTTGTCGCAACAAGACAGAACGGCAGAGGGCCAGAGAGGAGAGACTTGCGCATCTGTCGCCGGCCAGTTCACCCGCGTGGGCAGCAGCGCTGCGTTCGGACCCGCAGGTAGCAGCGGCCCCGCTGGGCGGCGGGGGAGGCCAGCGCCTGGCGGCAGCCGAGGCTCCCCCTCGACAGGTAAGTGATTGGATTAAGAGGCCTGTCTGACAGGATGTCCGTTCAGCCGCGGAGGCTAATCAACTTCCCCATCCTGTCCGCTAATAAATCCTGCTCCGGGGACCACTCTGCCTGATGATCTCTCCTCGGGGACCGCCGCAGACTTCTCCCGGAGAACACTCCCGCAGTCTATTAAGGAGCCGCCTCGCGCCTGTCAGGCCCGCAGTCCCGGGGAGTCTCGGGAGGTGCCCATCACCCAGGTGCACCCGCTCCGACCCGGCCCGCCGGGGCCTGGTGCTCGCTAGTGCTAGCGAGGACACGAGCCATTGTTCTGGCGCCGCAGGGCTGACAGCCAGCTTGGGGTCCCAGGCTCTGCAAGGGGCCTCTCTGCCGGCAGGCCAGCCTTGGGGGCCTCTGCTCCCCTCCTCCCAGTGGCGGCCCAGGACCCGCACTGGGCGGCTCCCCACAGCCGCAGACTCCTGGAGGACCCCTCGTGCATAAATTAGGAGACGGCAATTGTTCGATCTATACTATCTATAGAGAAGATGTATAAATAAATTAAGGCTTTAATTATTTTCTTGGATTTGCTGCAGCTCAAGAGCTGGTGCAAAGCTGGTGGGGAGGGCCTGGCTGCCTCCAGAAGCAGCACCAATTTGCTTAGTTGCACGGATTTCTTTTTGCCTTTCTTTCCTCCCCACCCCCCAGAAGGTACCAGGGGGGCACAGAAACAATTTCCTTTGTGGCTCAAAATAAAAAGCACATGCCTTTTGACTTGTAGACCAGTTGCTTCCAAAATAGGATGCACCCCACCCCCCCAGCACACCTACCACCAGCTCTCTCGGTGAACAGCGCCTATGAGTTCAACCCCACATTTTCATCAGATCTGGAAGAACCTCCAAGGGCGTTATTAAATATGTGAAATACGCCAGAAATATTCAAGCAATCCCCATCTGGCCCTGGGAGGGAGGAAGAAAGGACTGGGAAAGTAATAAAGTGTGTTTATTTTTTAATCTAGATGACATGTTTTACATCATTAAAAAGGACAATTATTTTTAAAATTCAGCCTGCACGCTTCACTGGTTGGGTAGGTCTGCGCCACAGAATCCATCAGAACCTCCCTCCACAGTCAGGTCTGGGTCCACCCTCAAGGCCAAGTCGCATTCTTAAACATTTAAAACCACAGAGGCAATTGTAAGGCCTTTTAAAAGCCCTCATCTCTGAGTCACCTTTCCCGGGAAAGGGGGGTTTCTAATCTCAGGGCTCAAAAGATCCTAAACTCAGGCAAAGATTTTCAAAGGCTGATGGAAATTGGACAGGATTCAGAATGTCCAAGCCTGTGTTTGAAACAAAACACCATTTGTCCCATTATGGAAATCCTATTACTTGCTCTCCAGAGCAAGTCTCAACTCTGTGCTGTAACTGGCCCAGGGTCACACCAAAGGGAAGGAAGGAAGCAGCTAGGATTTCTGCCTCATCATCTGAGGCCAAGCCAGGCCTCTTTCAAGGACACCCAGCATCCCACTCCTGAAACAGTTCCTCATCCTCTCCCTTCGTTCTCTTGGCCGGCTTTGGACACATGTCCAGAAGTCCGTGTGTTAAACTGATGTTCTACCTAAAAACAAATACCTCTGTTAACTCTGCAAATAGATTTCTGGGAATGTCTAGGAATCTAAGTGAATCATTGAAAAAATTATGCAAATAATAGTCTTAAGGATGTTCCAACAGTGTTACTTACATTAGATCAAACCCCATAAACCTGCCATTTCTTAGGTCAAGAGCAGCCACGTGTCAGAAATGTCATACTGTTCACTTTAATAATATAAAAAAAATAGAAGTGCCTAAATGTCCAACAATAGGGATAGTTAGCTACATTTCAGTGCCTGTCGGAATACTATGCAGTTGTTAAAAATGATATCACAGAAGTATATGAAATGAAAAATGAAAGCAGTCTTGTTCCTTTTCTGTAAAAATGCAAAATAACTATGCAGACATCATCATTCTTGTATTTACACTTCAATAGTGCATGCATGGATGCAAAGACCCCAAGATGCTAACCAAAGAGAGAAGACAGCCCTGCCAAGAACCACTCCCAACACACACCTGTGTTGGAGGCTGGAGGTCAGCAAAAGAGGCATGACCAAGAGTTCAGAGAGTGGACTGAGGTGGTGTCCAATCATCCTTTGGGGTCACTTGATCAGAATAGCTGCCAGCACCTTGGGAGTCCCCCGATAGCCTGGGCCTGGAATTAGAGCATACTTCTTGAGAGAAGTGTGTGCAGATGTAAGGATGGTTTCCACTTGAAGAAAAGCTTGACTACTGGCATCTGGGCCTGGTTTCAAGAAGGTTAGAGTGGGCAAGCCAAGGGCAACCAAAGATCCAGGACCAACTTACCAAGTGTTCTGTCTCAGTGTGATTGGATAATGTTGGGGCCACTCACTGGTGTTTTTGCTTACATATATCCTGATAAGTTTTGCTTTTGCCTCACACTGCACCAAAGGCAATACAGCTGTCTCAGAAGAAGTAGAAAGCAGTTTAAAAAATTAAAACAACAACAAACAAACAAACAAGAGGGAGGAGTATAAGAAAAAAAGGATTGGGAATGATGCCTCATTTGTCAGGGTCATTTTTTTCTCTACAACATTAAAAACTACCAATGCTGGGGGAAGAGAGGAGAATCAGAACTTAGTTCCTCTAGGGTCATTTAAAAGAGTCTGGAACCCTTCGCTTCCCCTGACTGAGGACAGGGTTATAGGGACAACAGAAATGTCAGGTGGATTTGGAAAGATCTGAAAGTGGGTGAGACCTGTTTCAGGGAGGCACAGCCCGGTGGAGTTCCTATGGGCTAGGGTCGGCAGGTGGAAAGGGCTGTGTGGTGTACCTGAGCAGGGAGGGCTGTGGGAGCCCTGGAGGGTTTCCCGCCACAGGAAAGACAGGTGGACTTCCCCCACATCTCTTAGCATCTTCTAACATAGCCGAGCCTGTGCCGCCCGTGGAGAGGTCCATCTTGAGAAGAGGCTTATGGAGCTGCAGCCTGCAGGCATGAGCCCCCAAGGCAGGCAAGACTGTGTGTCTCAGAGCTGACAGCAGGGCTGATGTCTCTCAGAACACAGAGAACCCCTAGCTCGCTTTGGCCAAGACAGTAAGTGAGCCCTCAACCCAGCTTTAGACATGGATGAAGAGTAGGGAGAGAGACCCCAAAGTCATGAGATAGCTTGGAACTTCTGACATTACTTCCCACCCAAACTGAATGACAGCTCAAAAGAGAAAGCAGTGCTTGGAGAGGAAGCCCCGAGTTCTAGCAAACCCAAGGCTGTGACCTGACGTTGGGTGAGGCCCAATAGGTGGACCCAGTCAGCACCTTCTTCCAGGGGCCTGCATCTCCTCAGGCACCCAAGAAGCAGAAAAGGTCAGGGATAGACAAGCCAACCTAGACTCTGAGGAGCCTTTGGAGATGATTGAGTCGAACTGCCTGGCTGGAGAAGTGGGGAAACTAAGGCAGAGAGGAGAATGGATGTGATTAGTCATGAATTAAGCCCATGGGACCCAGTTCTTTCTCACCTCAGGCACTGCAGGTGGCCATGAAGCCAACAGGGTAGAGTGGGGTGGATGCATGGGCATTGTCGTGCCATCTCTGGGGGGTAAGCCTGGGTGGTTGGACAATCTCCCAGTCCAGGCTGTTCCCAGAGTCCAGCCCTGACAGGGGGGTCTCAGGAACTCATGTGCATGCTGAGCCAGCTCTCTCCAGCCGTGGTCTCCAGTTAATAATCGTGCTAACTGTCCCCACACACGTCAGCACTAATCTCCCACACAGCCTTCCAGGACCTGATTTATCAGAATGGAGGGCACGCTCTTAAAGGGTCACAGCCCACCGCGGATCTCCGGCTCCTTTAGCAGTAAGTGGCAGAACATATTTTCTCTGCTAACACTACTGTATGTTACAGGATAGATTATTTTAAGAATCAAGACTAAATTGAAACAAGGCAGGCTTGATTTTTTCCCCCCAGAACCATAGGAGAGGGTCATCTATCAGCAGGACACAGTGGGTCCAGGTGCTGGATGACAGCAGAGCCCAGAACCAAGGTCTCTGTTCCAGCACCTGTGGGCCCAAGTGACCCTGGGCGAGTCACTTACCCTCATTGAACCTCAGCTTTCTCATCAATAAAGTGGGGGTCATTATCTCCTGGTATGGCAGATGGTCTTATATCAAGGAAACATAAATCAGACATTTTACCAGGAAAGACACACACACACACACACGGCCTGTAAACACAGGGGAAAAGTGTCCAAAATCTCTAATCATCTTAGAAATACAAATTAAACCAGCCCGAGACCATTTTTGATTATCAAATTTACAAAGATTAGAAAGTGATAAAAGGCAACACTGGTGAATGTGGGGAGATACAGGCATTTTCAAACACTGCTGCTGAGAATATAAATCAGGCTGACCTTTGTGGAGGGCAAATTTGGCTGTTAAAATGAGCTTACCCTCTGACATTGCAACTCCAAACCCAGGAATTTGTCCCAAGAAAATAATTAATGGTATGAATAAAGATGTAATAATTCTAGGAATTTTATTTCAGAAACTGCTTATAATAGTACCAAAAAAGAAAAGAAAGAAACCATCAAACAACTGATCGTTAGGGACTGATTCAACTCAAGTATGATACAAACACTGACAGAGTACTATGTATCCAATTTAACATGTAACTGTCTAAAACCATTAGTAACACAAAATGATTCATCAATGTTTTTCAAAAGCAGGCTATAAAGCAGGACACAGAATGAAAGCTATCAAGAACAAGTTCTAGCAGGAAATACACCCTAATATTGACAATGGGAGGTCAGTGGGTAGTGGGTGGCTTTTGTTTTCTTTGTGGGTTTTTTTTTGTTTTTGCTTATAATTATCTCCTACATGTTCTATAGTGGCCATCACATTTTTAACTTTTATGACAATAAAAATTATTTGTGGGACTAATATGTATTCCTGCTCCATCTCCTCATCACTTCTGTAGTGAACCCCCTTTCTAAATAGCAGGTTCTAACCTCTAGATGAAACTGTCACTCTTATCTTACATGGCAAAGTAGATATTAAATCAGGGATCTGAGGTAAAGAGATTACCTGTTCCCAAATGTGTCCTTACAAAAGAAAGGGAGAAGAAGATTTGAAATACAAAAGGAAGCACAATAACCACAGAGACAGAGATTGGAATGATGTGACCAAAAGCCAAGGAAAGCCATAGGTCACCCAAACTGGAAGATTCAAGATACCGGGGTACAGGTACCCGGGTACCTCCAAAGGGAGCACTCCTGCCCTGCCACAAAGGAGGAACTTGGGAACATCTGCAGGACAAATGAATGAGATGAGCCATCTGGAAGCAGAGTCCAAAGAATGTGATTCCCAGAAATGAAACTGCAGCAACCTCTCAATCTCTTGTAACTTGCTGGATAGGCAACGAACAGTTGGTGCGCTGTCAGTCCGATTTCCAGAAGCTCTCCCTCCCTGCGGGATTCCAGAGCAGCACTGGTATCTGGCAAGTGGCCAGCAGGGGGCAGGGTGGCGTAACAGATGGAAGCCCGCAAGCTTGAGCTCCACTCACCCTGGAAGCCAAGACTCCAGAATGAAGTCTCCAGAAGCCAGAATCAGGTGCTGCCAGTTGTAAGGATCTGAGAAAACCTTTTGTGTCCAGCTCCCCTTTGTTAAGATGAAGAAACTGAGGGAAAGCCAGGAAGGTGCTTGCCCAGTTTCACAGAGATTTCAGATCCAGAGTTCTAGACTTCCCTCCCTGGGCCAACTGCTATCTCAGTCTTCCCCAGACAACCCTTACCAAAGGATAAAGGAGCTCAACAGAGAAAATGTGTACATCCACACAGGAAAACTATTCGGCTATAAAAGGAAAATGAGATCCTGGCATTTGTTGCACATGGATGATGGACCTAGAGGGTATTGTGTTTAGTGAAGTGTTAGATGGAGAAAAATAAACACGATATGATCTTACGCCTATGTGGCAGTAAAGAGAAAACTAACGAGCAAAACAAAACATAACAAAACAAACTCTTCGGTTATAGAACAAAGTAGTGGATATCAGCAAGGAAGGGAGAAGGGGGGAGGGGAACTGGGCTAAAGGGAGCCAATTGGAATGGGAAAGAGGGAAACTAGACTTTTGGTGATGAACAAAAATGCAGTACATATAGATATTGATTTGTAAAGCTGTAAGCCTGTAAAATGTCATAAACCAATGTTACATCGATGTAGTGGCAGGAAGGACAGCACGGGGCAGGTTCTCCATGATTCGGACAGACGGGTCAAGGAAGGGAGTCTTGGAGCCCTCCTTGGCTTTTATACTGTTTATTGTCAGAGTTGACCAGGTACGTGGCAGGCATGGGGGCGGGGGGCGGGGGGGAGAGGAGTCTGGCAGGTCTCCCAGTCCCCCAGCACACTTCACCCTCTCGGCTGCGTTGCTGGTCTTCTCCCGTTCTTACGCTACGGCTACCTCAGCTGCTTGTTGGTCTTGCTGCTCGCGTTGGTACTGGCATCCTCATGACGCCGCCCACATAAGCCCGTGTCCAAACTCAGGTGCACCCACTTGCGCATGCCCACCTAGGCATGCGCCGCACTGCAGGTGTCCATCATTATACCAGTGGCGGGAGGGTGGAAAGACCTGATAGTTCTCTGACCCTACAATCAGTGAAAAAAATTGTAAGTTATCAATTTAATGTGGGACTCTAAAAGAAGTCCCCCTTTAATTCAGTATACACTGTGTATAATAGCTCTTTTGAACTAGTGATACCTCTTCTAGAAATGGGCCTCAGAGGTGCACAAGGATGTTCATTGTGGTATTGTTTATAAGAAAGAAAAATTAGAAATAACATAAATTTCAACAATAGTGATTTAATAAACAATGACATACCTGCTTTGTGGAATATTATATAAACATTAAATATAATTTTAGAAGACTATAGAGAAATAGAAAATTGGGGAAATAATACATGTAGTATTTTCTTAACATTGCAAAATTATATATTATATGCTATGTGATGTAAGACACAATATATATGATTTTTTTTTACCATTTATCCTGAGATCTTAAACCTAAGCAAGTTTTGCATCCCACAACTTAAGGTGTTCTGAATTCCTTTAAACACACACAAATAGCTATCACATGTGTGCTATTTGGGATCTGGTACTCAAAGCTGTATATCAGAACCCTAAATGTCAAGTGCCAACATCAAAGCCCCACGGAATGTGTCTTCATCTCTTGCCCTCTGTCTTGCAACCATCCCAGACTGGGTAGGAGGTTCATCATCGGTTCAAGCAGTATCTTCGCCGCCGTCACGGTATCGCTCACACTCCACCGCTCCACACCACCACACCACCACACCACACCGGCGTCTCCGGGACGCTAGCTTTATACACCTGGTGCATCAGCCCAGGTGCATCTACTTACGCATGCCCACTCAGGCATGTGCACAGATTTCCATCATCAGTGGTAGGAGGGCGGAAAGTCCTGATTAACCTTTTACCCTACACCTCTCTCCTTGAAAAAAAAAAAAAGCAGGCTGACTCAGAACACCCAGCAGTGCTGGGGCTGGGGCTGCTGCTGCCACCAGAGAAAGATGAGTCTTCAGGGTACAGGGAAGATGTGAACAGCGGACGGACATGCTTAAGAGAAAAGACAAATTAATTTGTCAAATACTTCCTCTCAGATAGCATGAAATGCAATCTTTTCTTGCATAACAAAGCATTATCTCCCAGTAGTGCCAAGTGTCCATTTCCTGGCTTTTCTTCATGTTCCAATTGGTGGTTCCCGAGGTCCTCACTAATTAGCACAATATTTGTAACAGCTGCACATAACAGCTGAGGAATATTTTACAATAGCAAATAATTCATTTTACTCTTAAATTTGTATATTGTAGGTCTAGACATAATATGCGTGAAACACAATACTGATTCTTTATCCTAACATCTAGATGGTCCTTGACCATTAAAATAGCATAGTGTTTAATATTTCATTTAATAAATTGTTTAAAAATTAAATTAAAAATTTCACCTTTTCTGGAATAACATTGACCTAAATATTTAATATTTACTAATTGTAATTTGAACTTTGCCTGTCATCTTAATAATTTTGAATATTTTAGAAGGAAAATAACTCTTAGAAAATTGACTCTAATGTTAAATATTTAAACATTGTCATATGACGGTGGAATGCAATACAATGCTTGCCTTGGATCCCTCAAATATGAAGGTTAGGTCTGTGTTTAGAAACAGATTCTGAGAGAAAATATACCAGAATTTTAAAGGGGATTGGTGCTAGGTTATAGGGCAGTCATGATTTTTTTAAAAAATATTTTATTTATTTATGCATACAAGAGCTGGGCACAGACCAGAGGTGTGGGAGATGAGAGAATTCACCAGAATGGGGAGCAAAACAGGTAGATCGACTGAAATACACTGCTAAGGGGAGTAGTGGACGAGGTAGGAGAGGTCTGCTGCGCCATGTGGGTCCCCTCCCTGGCCAGGAATGGAACTTGCACTGCAGTGGCTGTGGAAGCTCCACAGTGCAGCATGCAACCCCTTGCACAACCAGGGAGGCCCCATGGGTAGCTGTAGGGTTAGAGAAATCAGGTCTTTCCACCCTCCCACCACTGTGATGATGGACACCTGCGGTGCTGCGAGCATTCCAGGGTGGGCATGTGCAAGTGGGTGCACCTGAGTTGGACACGGGCTTAAATGGGTGGCGTCACGAGGATGCCAGGACCAACAGGACTGACAGTACTGACGAGCAGCAGCGAGAGCACCAACATGAGCAGCAGCAGTAGAAAGCAGCCGAGAGGGTGAGCTATGCTGGGGGCTAGGCGGCCTGCCAGCCTCCTGGCCCCCCGGCACCCATGCCTGCCATGTACCTGGCCACCTCTACTAATAAAAGCATGAAGAGCCACTGAGGGCTCCAAGACTCTCCTTCCTTGACCCATCTGCCCAGAACCATCCCAAACCTGCCCAGTGCCGCCTTTCCTGCCGCTACAGTAGCCATGATTTTTACTTTATTTTTATTCTCTGTATTTTTCCAGATTTTCTAAAGAAAAAATATGTCAGAAAAAAACCACACTGAGTGTGTCTTTTCAAGTGTCATCTCTTTACTGAGTCAGCTCCCTTGCACACCACACCTGGTTGACTTCCAACCCTGAGACGGGATTCTAATTCTCTTTGCTCCCACAACCACCCCAGATTCCTGCAGGAGGGCCCCCAAGGGTGACTCCACCCTGAGTCCACCGTGACTCCTAGCACTGGTGTCAGTGAGCTATGAAGAGCTGCCCTGAAACCCCGCGGGGAGCCTGGCAAGCAGCACCCTCAGCCTGGCATGAAGCTCAGTGCTGCTTCTGGGCACCAGGTAGAATCTGGCCGGCCTCCCTGGCGCTGGTGCTGACTCATTTCACCCATCTTCTGGCCTTTCAGGAACCTCATCTGGAAGATGAACAAGCAGTTGGGCAGAAGTGGGGGCAGATGTCACTATGGTTCTAGTGCCCCACACATGAAATTCTCCATCCAGGGAACCTGCAAAACAAGGAAAATCTGTTTCTTCAAAAAAGCATAGTGGGAACAGAGGTGGGGAGGCAAGATGGCCTGACCGGTTCCCATGCAACCCCAGTGGAGCTCTCGGACCTCTGCAGCTCTCCCTACGCCCCACACCCCAGCCCCTTCACCACCCACCCCTTCAGGCAGAAAATGGGGGCCACATTCCCATCCAGTCGGGCCACCCAACAAGTAGGGAGCACTTCCTGAAACTGGGGGGGGAATCTATAACCTACAGGGTCCCTAAAGAACAAAGATAGAAGACTGAACCCCCAGTCATAGGGTGGTCATGTCCCAATGGCAACCCCAAAATTTCCTGGAAAACAACCCTGAAGCCTTCTCTGACCTCATGGCATTTTAAAAATTATTTATTTATTTATGCATATAAGAACTGGGGTACAGCCCAGCAGTGTGAGGAGTGGGGGTGAGAAGATTCGCAGAGACAGAGTGGGGAGCAAAGCAGGCGGAGCAAAGCAAGCGAGACAGGAGATCACCTCGTGGCATTTTAAATTGAACACGAGATATCTGCCACCTTCGTCAAGGGGCTTGCTCACACTTCACCAGTTGTTTATTTCTTTATTTTAGAAAACGATCTCTACTGGGAAGCTTGCCCTCAGCTGCAAATTGGTCAAAGGCAGGGACGTGGGACGTTGCTGCCTGGCTGACCTGAGGCTCCCAGGCTGGTCAAGTGATGCTGAGGTGGGCGTTCTCTCACATTTTCTGATCCCTGAAAGTGGGCTACAACTGCAGTGAACCACAGGTCAAAGTTTCAGCATCTTTTTCTTTACTGGATAATTCATCACCTGTCACATTGCATTTAAATTGCATGAAATACGGTGAGATGCAGTGATAGTGGCCAAAACATACAAGTCACACAAATAAATGCACTGACTCCTCCTTGTGGAGGCTGGGATCGCGCAACTCCTTCTCCGTGTGGCTGAAGCAATATTATTCCCCGTTGACAGATCAGAAAAGGAAAACCTAGAGTAGCTCAGACTCTTGCCCAAGATCACATGGTAATGGTGTAGGCAGAAGGACATTAGCCCCAATCGGGCAGTCTCCGCCCAAGAGAATATAACTCCCTAAAGGGTGTCAACCGTCCAGGTTTGTCCTGATCTGAGGGGTCTCCTGGAACTTGGAACATGTGGTGCTACAACGAGGAGAGTCCCTATAACCAGGACAGGCGGCATCTTGCGGCCAAGACCAAGAATGGTCCATTCCCCCTGGCCCTTTCTGCATGCTCGCGCCCTGTGCCTCCATCTCCTCTAGTGCCTGCCCTCCAAACAGGCCACAGGCCTGGCAGATTCCCAAGCAGGGACTCAGTGGCCCTCCACTCTTCAGTGCCAGGGAAGGCACCAGTGTCCCTGCCCCCCCGAGTGTCTGCCACCCAGGGGTGTTGGGTCCAGATGTTCACTGGACCTGCAGTACTGTTCTCACAGCTGATGGCACATCTGGTTGGGATCTTGCAACTTCATTGAATTTATGTACCAGGCCATGGCTCCTTAATTCCTGTTTCATGCTGCTACATGAAGCTGACAAAAAGCTCAGTGTGTTCAGGTTCTGGGAAACTGCTAATATTAGCTCAGTCAGATCCAAGCAAGAAGGTTCTTCTAGGAGAAGTCTCCCTGCTCCCCAAGTGAGGTTATAGGAATCCAGACAGGGCCCAGGTTTGCTCAAAAGGCCAGACAGGTGCTTCCTAGGACAATCCCACCTGGGAATTTTATTTGCAATGCAGACTCCTAGGCTGGATAGAAACAACAAATCCCTCTCCAGGCACAGGGTCCACATGCCTATATCTTGAGTCAGCTGCTCAGCGCCTCTGATACCTGCTAAAAGTTGTGAACCATGGCTGAAGACAGTTTCGGGATGCTTTGTGCTTCGTCTCATCGCGCACCAGACCTTCTACAGTTACGCCCCTATTGGGTTGGGGCCAGACTCTAATGCCCCAACTCCTGGGACCCTAGATCCCAGCTCCTCCCTGCAGGACCAGCCACTGCTATCCACAGTTGGACAGGAGGCACGAAGCAGCTCCACTCCCAGTCAGGGAGGGGATGATGGCAGCAGGCCTGGGAAACATGCAGCCCTGTGCATGTATAACCGAACAGACGTGCAAAGCAGAGCGCCGCTTCACTGCAGAGAGGAGGCATCTTCTGTGCCCTCTCCCACCAGCTTCCCTGTGAACCAACCAGGCTCCCCACCCTCTTCGCCCAGCATACTTGCCTCTGCCTGCCACACTCTCCCCTCTCCTCACAGGAGACTCCCAGCGCTCCCTCCGTGGCATGAGAAGTACCCTGGAGTCCTTGTGGATTTCACACGGGTAATTAATACATAGATACATGTCACCCAGTCCTGACCACAACTCCTTAAGTACAGAGTTGGGAGCTGGGCTTTTTCTCTATTATCAATATATCCTCGGTGCTTAGTATGGAGCTTGGCACTTTGTGGGAAATTAATAAATAAGTCAATAAATGACTAAGTGAATAAATATCCACAAGACCCTATGAAACAAGAACTATTATTAGCCCCACTTTTACAGCTAAGGAACTGAGGCAGAGAGGTGAAGGAATGGACTCACATCATCCGCTACTAATTGGCAGAAGAGCACTGGAACCCACACTGCAGCTCCCCGATCCCCAGGCTCTTATCCTCGTGCTCCCCGTCGCTGGGAGTATTCAGCAGCCACCATACTGGAGTTTAGTTTGACAACTGGTTTGCCCTCTGCTCTGAGACCAGGCAATATCTTCCTATGTAAAATCTCTCTCCTGTTCTTGCTCCTAGACTTCTGTTTCTGCTTCTCTTGCTTTCTTCTCTCCCCTCTCTTGTTTCTCAGAACTTCCCTGCCCACTTTGTCTGCAGCCTGATAGAGCCACAAAGACTAGTTAAGTCCTTGATGGGGACTGCTCATAGCAGTGTTGTGCTAGAGACAGAATAAGCACAGCACCACGCCCAGCAGATTCACCGGACCAATGAGTGGGAGAAAGAGAGGCAAATAAATATTGAAAGGAATTGGTTCTTCTCTCATTTAAGGTCTGTCTTCAGATGGGAAAGAAAAATAAATTTAAAAAATTTTAAAATAGCTCTTGAAGATTTTTAAAAAGAGAGTACTTGGAAAACTTGGAGAAACAGATATAATAATGATAATTGGAAAATGACTTCTACCCTTTATAGCGAATCCTGATGAGATGCATCCTGAAGTGTAAACAGATATGAACAATAAACTTATTGAACCATATACAATTATTTCTGGAGAGAAATGGATGAGCGGTTGGTTAGACAAATGGAAGAGGTGTGAATGATTCTTAACACTCTGATCTGGCAAAATGGTCCTTGGAAATTAATGGAACAAAAAATTATACCGAGGAAGAGAAGCATCATCAGGAGAAAGCACTAAACATAGGAACCATGAAATGAAAACGCATTCTGATGAATAAGAGAATTAATGAAATGAATTTAAGAAAAGGTCAAGTTGGGGAGACTATCAAATGGCTGCAACTCCACAAAGTCCCCAAATTTACTGTGGCATTTCAAGCACAGGACTTTGGAAACGCGACGTTCCTGAGAAGTCGTCCATTCTGAATTCTTTTTCTGAAAATAAGGAACCTCAGATCCAGAGAGGGTGGGCGATTTGCTCAGGGCCACACAGTAATGCTGATTCCTATCCTTATGCTGCGTTAATGCCGCATTTGAGCAAAGACGTCATCCTCCCACCTACTCTGAGATGGGTTTAGTGACAGGTACTGTACTTCGGTGGGTGCAGACAGGTAGGGGACAGGCCGAGAGGAGTTAACTCAAGAGTGGCTATGCAGAGAACAAACTTTCTACAGTGAAGGCGACCTGGGTTTAAATCCTGACTCTACCACTACCAGCTGTGACTCCTCTTTCTGACCCTCAGTCTCCTCTTCAGTAAAATGGGCCCCACATTCCCTACTTTGCAGAATGCCACACTACTACATAGCAAGAATTCAGTAATTGGTGCTGGCATCACACGCACCACCAGAATTCATGGTCCTGGTGAGCCTACACTCGCCACCACAGGGGGCCACCAGGGAGGTTCTCCCCCCACCCCTACCTCCACCCCAGGCTGTCTCCTGCGGCGGCTGTCTCCTGCGGCGGCTGTCTGGCTCTCTGTCTCCTTAGGATTCTGTGGTGGTCCAGTTTGATAATTCTCATGGGGTTGTTGATGTCACAGAGCCCTAAGTGATGCCTCTCAGCAGAGGCCCTCAGTGACCCTACTTACAAGGGAAACAAGGAGGGTGACTTGGTTAAGAACCAATTTTTATCCTATTGCTTGGAGGAAACAAAGTGTATTCAGCTGGGATTATTCTCCCAAGATAATACTGTGAAAAACATAACTATTTTTTGGGTATTAGTTTGTCCAGTCAACGATGTACCTCAGAGCTCAGCACCTACATAATCTAGGGGCTCCCAATCAGGAGACGTGCTGGCTGAGGGCACAGCAAGCTAAACCCATATGGCTCCCCCTCACCAGATCCTTCGGGTTAAGCTATTTTGACTGAATTAACTTAACAACGATGACATCCAAGTGCAAGTTCCACCACGAACTCCGCATCAGAATCGGCTCCCTCCTCCAGCTCCTGTGCTCTGTGTTGACCACTGTCTTTCTGGAATTTAAGACCCAACCACATGTCCAGCGGCAGCAACAGAGTTCAGAGACGACCTTTGCCTTCATCTCCAGCACCTTTAGTAGCAGCACGCTGGGTACCTGGTGCAAGGCCAGAGTTCAGAAGCATTCTCAAAATGAAATGAAATGAAGTCATTTTGGAAAATGTGGGGCTAGACCAAATGGACTTAGAAGCCAAATTTTCCAACAGTAATTTATTGTTTTTGTTTTTTAAAGATTTATTTATTTATGCATACAAGCACTGGGGTGCAGGCCAGAGGTGTGGGGGGGGGGGGGGGGAG
>JAGFMF010011802.1:2989905-3019567 GCA_019455555.1 Galemys pyrenaicus | reverse complement strand
CCCTCCCTGGCCGGCAGCAGGGATCGAACTCGTGCTGCAGTGGCTGCGGTTTGCTTCATAGTGTGACGCTTAACCCACTGCGCCACCAGGGGAGGCCCCAATTTATTGTTTTTGATAGGCCTTCTTCTTTTTAGGGAAACCCATGTAGTTCATACCAAAGGAGTTATAGCCAAGCAGAACGGACTCTGTTCTAGACCTGACAGTGACCGGAGCACTGGGATTTCCTGTCCTGTCCCTGAAGGACAGGAAACAGGCTGATCTTGAGTGATGGGTGGGCCAGGTCAGATACCAGCTCTGCTGCTCGTTTCTTGGGCGTCAGCTTCCCCCTCCTGACCGAAAGAGAATAATCTTTTCTCGGAGGGACTGCCAAGAGTTAAATGCAATCACGTGAAGAGTACCTGGCTGACAGTAAGCCCAGATGAACAGTTCACCCTCCTTTCACATTGTGAAGAGACTTGCTGGGTTAGAAAGGGAGTCTGGCTGTAGCGCTGTCCTCTGACCTGCACTAGGTTTCAAAGCTCCCTTCTCCACATGCCCTTGTGTGACTTTGAGCAAGTTATTTAATAAATGCAAGCCTCATTTTCTCATTATAGAATCATAATGCCTACTTTATTAAGTTGGAGGGAAGATTAAGTGGATTAGTAAAGTGCTGAGAATATTGCCTGGCACTGACTCAATACTAAACAAGTGGGCACTATTGCTGTACTCTTCCTTGGTCTGATAGGAGGCATCTGCCAGCCACAGCCTAGGATGGCTTTTGTGATCAGTTCTGTGGATCGGGGTTCTGAATGAGAGAGCCTGCCAAGACCAAAGATCAGAGGGTCTGGCTAATGCAGAAAACCTCTGATCTGGTCAGTCCCACAAATAGCCCTGCAGGCTCTGTGAGATGAACTATGGAAAAGTCTCCGGGCTCACAGTCCCTGGGGGTGCAAAGACTTTCCAGGGAAGACTTTCCAGATTAGCACAGATGATTTTAAGAGAACTGACTTCCTGATCTTCAACTTCCGTATGAATTCTCTCCTAAAACTGATCTGTCTGTGATGAAAGCATCATGCCAGTTTTCCATCCCCAACTTCCTATCTATAATCCCCCTTCTTCCACTAAACAGACATAAATCTTATTATAGTATTTTTTCTGTTGAGTCAAAGTTTCTGGGATACCAAATAAAGGGACAATTTAACAAATAGTGTTCTCAATGTCACCTTTAATCAAAGCACTATAGCCATCATGCCCCAAATCCAGGACCATTACACACAGTTGTACAGGCTGCTCACTGCATAATTCCGGGGATTGTCATTTACATCACACCATGTGAACAGCTTTTTCTGGAATTTTCTAGCACACAGACTATATGGCTATATGAGATAGTCCTGCCCCATCTGTTTCATTAAGAGAAACATTTCCAATAAAATTTAACTGCTTAATAATTATCTATCAAAATTTTCAGTATTTCATGTTATTTTTATCAACTTTGCATTACACCACTTGAAATGACAACTCAATCCCGAAGAATTTTTCTTTAATTCGTAGAGGCTTATGGTCACAGAAAATAAAATTAAAAATCAATTTATATACATCTTTTTGTTGCAGAGAAGTATGATAGGAAAATCAATAAAAGACTTTCAAGCATAAAAATACATTACATTAGAATAAAATTCTGTGAGGGAAGTGAATTGGAAATACAATTTCCTACTGTTAAATAAGAGCTCATTCGTGTATTTTTTAAAAGGAGAGTGGTGGGTATCAAATTGCTATGATATTTGTATTTTATTGGACAGAGCAATGTCAGAGTTTTATCTTACAGTGTCTATATATGTAATATACCAGACATTATACCCTTTGTCATTATTTAAAATTGCTTATTTTAAATTGTTTAAGATTTCCTGATAGTAACTTGACCATCATTTTTGGGAGCATTGAACAAAAATGGTTAACTGCACTAATATCAACCCCATTTGAGACACCAGTCTGCCCCGGACAGCCTACTCCAAGGAATGGACCCACCTGGCCCCCAAGGCAGAGCACAGATCACCAGTGGGAACTTCCATTCTTTGCTTCTCTGGAGGTGACGCTCAGGCACAAGGGTAGGCAAAGGCTACGTGGAAAGGACGGTCTTTAGCCACCAAATCAGCTTTGCCTGGCCATCTGCCGTCATTCCTCTCCTTGATATAGAACTTGGGTTTTCCTCTGTCTGACTTTGAGCCAGTGCTCTCCTCCCTCTGGGCCAAGACACCTCCCTGTCCATGGACTCACTGATCAATCTGATCTTTTCCCAACGGACCCCAGGGGACTCTGCTGGTGGTTTGGGGCCCTGGTATATCCTCTGCTAAGGCTCCCTCACTGTGCGCCTGACACCAGACCCGGAATATAGTGCACCTCCCAAAGCCACCCACGTAACTCAAGATCTGCTGTTTCCCAGTAGAACACATCAAAACAAAACACTGGCCAGTTTGCATGCCTTTGCTTTTAGCAATATACTTGACATAGTCAGAATTCTATTTATTTAATAAATTTAAAATTTTAATTACACATATATTTAAAATAACTTGTAGGGAATATATTAACATATCAATATTGTGATTACAAATGAATAAGCGTTAATATGTTTTTTTTAAAGATTTATTTATGCATACAAGCACTGGGGTACAGGCCAGAGGTGTGGGGGGTGAGAGGATTCACCACAGAGAGCAGGGAGCAGAACAGGCAGATCAACTGAAGTACACTGCTGAGGGGAGCAGCGGGCACAGCAGGAGAGGTCTGCCGCGCCATGTGGGCTCCCCTCCTGGCCAGCAACAGGGATCGAACTTGTGCTACAGTGGCTGCGGTTTTCTTCATAGTGCGTTGCTTAACCCACTGCGCCACCAGGGAGGCCCAAGCGTTAATATGTTAATGTTCACATTTAACCCATGAAACAATTATATTCATTCTCTTCACAAACACCTTTGACATTGGTTTCTTTGTCACCGCCAGAAGCACTTCTCAGTCATGGGACACAGCTTCCCCAAGTGCATCATCTTCACTTCCATCGAAGTCATTTAGGATACAGGGCGTTTTGCGCCCGTGGATGATGCTGTCACTGGAAATTATACTCCTAGCCCCAAGTACCCATCTCTATTCATGAGCTCTGCAAAGTATCCACTTAGTGTATTGTTTTTTAAGGGGATCTTTAAAAGGCTTGTTTACAACATCCAACACTTGCAATTATAGGGAAAAATGACTAAATCTGTACTTAGTGTTTTTGTCTCCATTTTTGCTCTAGTAAGTGACCTTTATAAGCATTTAAAGCGTAGCATTGATTGAAGTTATTGGGGACTAATATGTCATCCCCAAATAGTGCTTTGTGGGTCAAAATTAAGTGATTGAGAGTGAGCCCTGTAACGTGAGACTTACTGAGGACTTGAAGTGGAAGAAAAATCACTTTTCAAGAGGTAACGAACAGCTGGATGTTGGAGTCTTTGGCTAAATTCAAGACCCTCTCTTCCAAGTTAGGCCTTCACAGGGACTGCTCTCTAGTCTCCAACTGCCCTTCTCTGAGACTGACCCAGCATGAAGGGTCAGAGAGTGGGCAGAGAGAGGCCAGTGGCAGGGCTGAAATCGAAACCCAAACCCAAGCCAGGCCAGGCAGCTACATTTACCACGTTTTCTCTTTACATGTAGCAAACCAGAGTCTTTTCTCTGTTACCCTGGTAAATCTCCCAACCAGGTTGTGATGTGGGTGTTTAACCATGAGGAAACTGACGCTCCTGATATTTCAATTATGTTTACAAAGACATGAAAACTTGGCCAATAATTAATCTCCCAAGTGGTTGCCCAGAGGCTCAGAGCTAGCTTTGAAGCTCTACATTATGAGTTTAAATCCTCATTCTTTCCTTCAGAAAATTTAGGGACAGTTCCTCCCTGGTGGTGCAAGGGGTTAAGCACTGTACTGGGAATCATCCACAGCACGAGTTCGATCCCTGGCCAGGCAGATGACCCACATGGCACAGCAGACCTCTCCTGCCTCACTCGCTGCTTTTCTCAGCAGTGTGTTTCAGTCAGTCTGCCTGTTCTGCTCCCCACTCTGTCTCTGGTGAATCCTCTCAACCCCCACACCTCTGGCCTATACCCTAGTTCTTGTATGTATAAATAAATGAATCTTTTTAAAAAAAATATTTCATTTTACAGAGGAGGGTATACAAAATGACAATCAATTCTTAATTTCCAGGGATAACATCAGACTTTTGGTATACATTCTTCCGGTTCTCTTTGGTTGGTTGGTATTTTTGCTTGCTTTTCCTTTTTTAATTGCAAGGACAATCATAAGCTCCATATTGTTTTGAGCTTGCTTTCCAGACTTAAATTCCTATGACTATCTTCTATAGCATTGGCTGTGTTTTTTTTTTTTTTTTTACTGTTTTCACTGTATTTTCACCCCAAATTATGCTTATTGAGGTAAAGTAGGATTACAGCTTTGTATCTGTCCAGGGTTTGACTCTACAAATATATATTTTTGCACCCTGCCCTCCACCAGCGCCCCCACAATCCTCCACCATGTTCATTTGGGCCCCTCCCCTCCTCTACAGCCACCCCATCACTGGTCAATGCCTCAGTTTCACAGTCAGATATTAAGAGTTTGTTGGTTTGGTTTTGTCTGATCCTTTGAGCATTATCTGTTATCTCATATCATTTTAATGATGACATATGCTCCACTGAGTGTACATCCTTTTTAAAAAACAATCCCTTTTTCCAGAGGGTTTTGAGTTGTATCAAATTTCTCTCACTATAAACAGGGTCTGTTAGTATTTTATGATATATTATAACAGGGTGGCCCTCAGGAAAAGAAGTTCCAGGTTCCCTGACCCACCCAAAGGAGGGTAGAGCTGAGCAGGGAGGAGAGGAAGCTGGAGAGGAGACTAAAGAAGGAAGGAAGCAGGACGGAGAGTAGCAAGGAGACCTGGAGGAGGCACGTGGAGCAGAGGGACCTGTGAAGACACTGCGCTTGCTTCTTGGTCTTGGACTGGTTGGAACAGATGCGGGTGAGAGACCCGTGGGAAGGTTAACAATGGCAGCTTTTATCTTTATTTTGATTTTGCTGTTTTCCTCCCAGACTTGTCTGACTCTGTGACTCTTTTCTATGGGTCTCCACCGAAAGGTGCCTTTTAGACTTGTGGCAGGCTTTTGGGCCTTGCTTTGGGCCAATCGTGTTTGGCTGGACCTTTGCCCATGAGGGGATGGATAACTTTGGGTGCTTGATTTAGTAACTGTAATCTTTGTTTTTTCTTTATTGTTCCCTAATTGTATGAAATTTTCTTTCTATTAAAGGTCGTATATGTTTTGTCTTGATGCAGCAGAGGGAAGAACCTATTTAGAGCAGGCAGGTTTGGAGGTTCTAAGGTTCCCCTCTCCTTGCCCTGTAACAATATGAAGCACTGGCTCCCATCACTGTGACTCTTCTCATTAACTAGAAAGAAGGGCAATGAGATGACTGTTCTTTCCACTTGACAGCTGAGAAAACTGAGGCTCACAAAGGAAAACATGACTTGCCCAAGATTACTCAGGAAGTGTGAGAGCAAGTCTTCTGGGCCTCCAGCCCGGTCAGTTCATTGACCCTCATCTTTTCTTTCTTAGAGAACAAAGAATCCTCCAAAGGATGCTGGTGCCCCATCTGCCTCTTCCCTCTCAGGAGCAGCGGGGTTCAGAGAGGCCCCTTAATCCAAA
This sequence comes from Galemys pyrenaicus, assembly GCA_019455555.1. Classification (NCBI taxonomy): domain Eukaryota; kingdom Metazoa; phylum Chordata; class Mammalia; order Eulipotyphla; family Talpidae; genus Galemys; species Galemys pyrenaicus. The sequence continues at coordinate 3,013,870 of JAGFMF010011802.1, read as the reverse complement.
CCAAAAACCTCCCAGGGCACTCCCAGCAGCTCCCTGCCTGTTCTCTTACCACGGCCCAGTTTTATTCTGATCATTGCAGTTCCCGCTACTTATTATTTTCTTGTTTACTTACTTGTCTTTTATTTAGCACATTGATTCCCAGTGGGGACAGGAACAACCCCTATAATTGGGAGGCAAGGCATCGGTGGTCAAACATCCTTCCATATAATTTTAACCAGACATTTGTGCAGGTAAAAAACAGCTTACAATGATTTAAATCTAGAATCTAACTCCATCTGTCAAGCACAGAGGTTCAAGTATGGTTCACACTGATTTTTAATTCACACTGATTTTTTTTTTTTACAGGAATACAAACACCCTGAAAACTGAGAGAATAACAGTTTAAAAAACTTATTTTACTTTCTTCAGTTGGGAATTTTCTTGTTACAGAAAATGACGTCATCACTGACAACACTGTTCATGGTTTTGAGTCACCGCATCACTGTGCTCTCAGTCCGTCAGAGCTGTCACTTCAACCAATTTGAAGTGTATTTACCAGTGTCTCTTTTTCCCCAAATGTCAAAGACAAAGAGAAAATGTCATTAACATTTGGATGTTCTCTTTTTTCTTAATTTATTATGAATAGTGTAAGCGCCCCGGTGCTTCATGATACTTTCTGGTGTATTTATGCCCAAATTTTGAGTCTCAAAATATATTATTTTACTAAGAGTACATTATGTCTACAGAGAGCTTAAAAACTGTACCGATTTTTAAAGATTTTCTGCAAACGTGGAATGTGTGATCTGTTCAGGATGATAAAGCAGCATTTCAAAGGCTCTGACTTACAGAGTTCCTCCGTCCCACTGTGTTGAAAACCTCTGGTGTCCGCTCTTCCCTCCCCCCACCCAACCGAAAGGTGAGCAGCTCCCTGAAGGCAGGGAGTGACCCCAGCCCCATGTGACCCTCCTGAAGAGCCCGCCAGAGGCTGGCGGGGTGAGGGAAGATGGAGGGATTCCAGACATTGTAAGCAAATGGGGCAGGGGAGAGGTGATTTAAGGGCAGAGTTCAACCTTTGACAAGTTGATTAGGTAACAACGTTCCTGAAATTCCTTTTCCCTTAATACCAATTGGGGTAGGACCCCGGAACTGCCTGGGCGTTGAGAAGATGCAAGGTGAGAGTGGGTCTGGAGGCTTCTGACACAGCGTCTGGTGTGAAGAGGGCTGAGTAATTGATGGTGGTGCTGTTTTTGTTGGGTTCCTCAAGCACTAAACCATAACTCTATTCCATTGCCCCAGCCCCCTTCGCTCAAAGTCCGGTAGTTGCTATTCGTGTATTTTCCTAAGAACCTACCTCCTTTCCCCATTTATTGCCTCCCACCTCCCGTACCCCAGGCCCAGGCTACTTTAATAATCTCACTCTAATTGGAAATGGGGGCTGTCAGGATGACCTTCCTCACCCGCCCCAATCCTCACCTTGGTCCAGTCTGACCGATGCGGATGTCCTGGCGACTCCAAGCAGAAGCCAGAGACCAGGAGGGTTCCGAGAGGGCTGGACGCCCAAAGTCGCGGTGGCCCCAGAGGCCCGACGCCCCAGACTTCACAGCCACGCGGGGCGTGGACCTGCCGCTGCGCCAGCTCTGGGTGATGAAATACCGCCGCCCCGGGGGAGCCAGCTCCAGCCTTCCGCAGTGGCTGGGCGGCAGGTTTATCACACTCGCTGTGAGAAGACATAATCAATTCCCCAGCTGGCACTTTGCGCTGAATACCCACTTTTTCAGCTTGATAGCAGGACTAAATTAGTTATTTAGCAACTAGGCCCTAATTTAGAGCAAGCGAGAGCCTTGACAAGGATCATTGTTCAAGGCCATCCCCTCTTTGCCTTCAGATAGGAGGCCCACAAATCCCCAGAAGGTGATAAATAGACAATTAGAAAATAGATATATTTGGTTAGATCTACAAGGCTCCCCGGCGCTGTCAGGCTCACAATGAAGGGGGCCGGGGTAAATTGGTGGCCAATGAACGCCAGCTGCACGGCCATCCGTCCTGCAGACACTCAGCCATATGTGGCCATTTACAGGCCGTCCTGAAGAATAGATCGGACCAATAAGACCAGAGGGAACTAAAAATACTTGACAAAGTTGGCTGCTCTTCATTTAACAAGAATAAAATATCTAATGGGGTGTAATGGAGGCCATCAATCACCTACTGCCAGACCCAACCATAATACCACACTTTTAACTATTAATGCAACTTTTTTTTTTTCTCTAATAAGTGGGACAGGCACATCCTGCTTTGTACACAGGGTGGATGTTTGGGGAGTGGAGATGAATGGGTGATGCTGGAAAGCTGTGGCAGGGGATGAATTCTGGCTTAAAAATAGAGAGGAATGGTGAAAATGGATGTAAAGATATGGCGGATGCCTCAAAAAGTTAAATATAGAATTACCACCTGATTCACAATTCCACTCCTGGGCATATGCCCAAAAGAAATGAAAGCAGAGAATCAGATAGCTGCATATACACCAATAGTCACAGCAGCATTATTTGCGATAGCCCAAATGTGGAAGTAATCCAAATGCCCACCAACAAAAGTGCTATAGACATACGAAGGAATATTATTCAGCCTTAAAAAAGGAGGGAAATCCTGACACTCGCTGCAACATGAATGAAACTTGAAAATATTATTAAAGTGAAATGAACAAAGGGACAAACATGGTATGGTTCTTGCTATATAAGATGCTTAGACTAGGAAAAACTCTTAGAGACAGACTATAAGAGGTGGTTGCCAACAGCTGAGGGAGAACAAAGTTGTTATGCTCTGTATCATATACATAAAGTAGGTTATGCCTGCCCTCAAGGAGCTTACAATCTATTGGAGCAAACAGACATATGCATAAAGAGCACAAAGAGCTAAAAGATGCTGCAGAGTTTGGGAAATGACATAGGAGACGGACAAGGATCATCCACCTTCCAAGGAAGGAGAGATGGGGGTCCTCCAGGGGGTTTCTGATCCTGGTCATGAAGAAGCCCTTGAAATGGGAGTAGAGGACCAGCAAAATTTGTCCAGAAAGACACAGAGGAAAGGTTCTCTTGGTAGAGAAAAAACCATATACAAAAGGGAAAGATTCTGGTCAGCAGAACACACCTACCCATTTGATTAAAGTAGAAGATATATAAAAAGCAATGATGGCAATGCAGTAGATGAGGTTGGAGGCAGCTGTTCTTTCTTTATTCACTCTACAAATATTTGTTAACTGTAATGTACTAGATACTGGGATCTGTGGAAGAGAGGAACATATTGTAATTTTTTTTTTAATTTTTCAATACTTGACTTTATCATAACCCAGTCCCACAATTTCTTTTGGAAAGAAGGGCCCAAGACCACTTTACCTTGAATGCTAATATCTGCTTTTCACTTCAAGTGAAAGCCCTGCTCGAGTCCCATAAAATCAATTCAGGGAGAGGAGGAAAGAGAAGAATGGCAGCTGTAGTATTTAGGATGCTTTCATCTTTACTGAACAGGAAGACTGGCTCAAGCTGGCCTAACCAATAGGAAAACTTATGGTTCATGTAACTAGAAGTCAGGCAGAGCAGGCTCCTGGATTGGTTGATTTAGAGGACGTTCTGGTCATCACGTTTTCAAGTCCTTTGTGTCTACAGTGGAGACCGGTGCTCACTGACCCATTTTCTTTTCCCAAAAGACTCAGCTAGAGGACATTTCCCAGTCTCCCTTGTAGCTCAGTATGACCACGTGACTGAGTTTTAGACAATAAAATGTGGGTGTCAGTGCGCATTAAGTCCAAGACGGGTACAAAGAAATTCCCACACACAATCCTCCATTGTGACTTCCCTTATCTTCTTACTGGACCTTGAGGACCCCAAGGTCCAAGGGCATGGCAGAACCATCTGGAGGCAGAAGCTTGACTTCCTGAATTCCTCCATGCATGAGCTTGTAAAGGTTGCCATAACACCTGGGGGCTTTACACAACGAAACACATTTTCTCATAATCTGGAGGCTGCAAGTCTAAAATCAGGTGGTTTGGTTTCTCCTAAGGCTTCTCGCCTTGTCTCGCAGACGGTGTGTCCCCACAATGAGCTTTAGCTTGTGCACACACATCCTCTGGTGTCTATGTCCAAACTTCCTTTTCCTCTAAGCACATCAGACAGATTCCACCCTAAGAACTTTATCTTAATATAATCACCTCTTTAACTATCTCTCTCAAAATATGACCATATTCTGAGGTGTTGAGGATTAGGGCTTCAACATCTGAATGGGGGGTGGGGAGGAAGGGGGAGAAGATACTATTGGCCCCATACACCACATGAAAGGCCTTTTCCAGGCTTCTTGAGAGTTCACATGATCAAGAAATAAAACTTATTTTGAAGACTTGGGACGTGGGGTCTGTTTGTTGAATAGCTGGTGGTGCTTGCCTGATGAACCCACTGTGGTCTGCTCCACAGTCAACAGTGAGCTTCATCCTCAGGCTGATTCAAAATGGTGACGTGGAGAGTCAGGCCTTTGTGATTCCCTGCTTTGATCCATTGGTAGATAGAGGGTAGCTTCTAGAGGGCAAGAATCCTCCACCACTGAAGGCCCTAGCAAACATTCCCTCTGTTTTCAGACACACAATGGGTCACACATGACTCAGGGAATAGACTTAAACTGGTTAGCTTGTATAATTGAGGTGAGTCAGTTTTACCCCAGGCACATGGCTTTGTCAGGAAGGAGAGAATAACAGGAAAAAAATTGGAAGCTTGTTAGACAAGAGAAAGAAAGAACCGATGTTGGGAATGCAACCGACATCAGCTCTAGTAATTTTATCAAATCCCTTTTTATTCTAGAACCTCTGGGGGCCAGAAGTCTGCAAAGCCCAGTCCTTTGTGGCCAATTCTGTAAAGAACATGTAGAAAATAAGGACTGGGAGAGACTCTTGAGATCATCTATTCTAAGCCAATCCCTTTGTCATATGGTTGGGGAAGGTGAACTCCATGACCACCAAGGAGTCAAGAGAGAGACCAAGACTAGAATGGGAGGCCCAGACCCATACACCTGGGTTCCCTCATCAAAAACATGGAGGAGACTTCTCAAAACAGTAATTCCCAGACCTGCCCCAGGTCTAAATTAGAATCCCTGGAAATAGATCCTGAGCATTCTGTGATTTTAAAAATCTCCCTATTTTATTCTGGTTCAAACATAATTTTGGGAACCAGAACACCACAGTTTGTCTAGAGAAAGCATCCTGCTATTCCAATTTGCCTTGTGGACACAAAATCTTGGGAATTCACTCCATGAAGGAATATCCTTTATGTCTCCCCAGAAGATTGATGTTCTCTTGGGAGAGTCAAGCTTTCTTGGGGAGGAGAGGGGGTTGAAGTCTCAGTTTTCTTGTCAACAGATGATTGATAATAGCCCCTGACCCCTCCTTCACCTCCCAGACCTATTGTGGGACCTAAGTGAGAGGCACGGAGCACGAGCATCCTTTGTAAACTCTTAAGCACTAGCATCTACTTTGTCAATATGTACATGCTTCCAGCCCTGCAGGGAAACATTCCAGGAAACCTACTTCAGGAACTTCATCCATATGGACTGAGCCATCAATCTGAAAGACACCATGGATAAGAAAGTCAGTTTCCCACAGATGGAGACCAGCCCTAGTCCTGAACCTACCATCCACTTCTGAAGCTCCCTGTTGGCCGCTGCTGGCTTCATGCATTATTCAGCCCCCAGAGTCACCACCCTACAGTGGCCCTGCTGGTGTCCTTCACACTGCCTGAGAGGGTGTCTAGGTAGGAAAGACAAGGAACAAGAGGTAGAATGACTTTGACATACTTGCTGAGTGCAGATGAGCCAGGTGCTGCGGCAGTGTGGCACTGAGTGCTCTTGGCAGGGAAGGCAGGGAGGTCCAGGACTTCGAGGATGATGATGGTGGCTTCATGGTGCTGCTTGTGGTTTGGGGTTTTTGTAGTCTCTCCTCCCTTCCCCCAAGAATGCTTATTTTCTTTCTTGCAAAGATTCCTTCTATTTCAGTTTTTAAAGCACATCTATGCCTCTTACCTCATTTGATCCCCAGGACCATCTTGCATATAAATAGACAGGATGTTTCTCCTGCACCTGGCATGCTCCTCTTGCAGCCTAGTTCACCAAGTCTGAATTCAATGCAGGGCCCTCTGCTCACTGTTCTCTATATGATCATCAACACAAATGCTCTGTGTCCCCTCTGACTCATGCTCAATAATGAATTCACTTAGCAAATTATATTAGTTAGGATTCACAAGAAGCAGAAAACCAACTCAAATGAGCTTAAACAAGAAGAAGAAAGTTATTGTTGGAATAAAAAAGAATCTCACAGAATCTAAGAACAGGATTATAACCAGGCCCCAGGGGCAAAACCTAGGAGTCTAGTTTTAGCACACTTTTCATTTCCCTTCTCTGCCTAGGGGTCTGTTCTCTCTCTTTCTTTGTCTCTCCCACCCACACCCCCAGATCACTCTTCTCAACTTTGGTTAAAGCAGAGGAAATATTGTGGCCAGCATCTCCTGAGCTTTACGACCTATGTTTTTAATCACTGAGAACATTTTGCACATTGACACTTAACTGGGGGCTATTTATCCACTCCTTGAACAGTTACCAATGGGAACCACCATAGGGATAGAATGTGAGAGGGGAGGATCCTGGAAGATGTTTGGGGTATTAGTGCTGGGAAACAAAACATAAGTGTCCACTAATAAATGCCTCTATTATCCATCCTGTGTGAGGCATTCATTCATTCAAAACTGTGTACACTGCACCTACTACACACTAGTATTTGTGGAGGCAGTGGAGATAAAGCAACAAACAAGACATGACGCTTGTTTCAGGGAGCAAACAATCTATGTGGCAAGATAAAAGACATATAAACATACATGATCATTTCTTACAGTTAGGATGTTATAAACTTCATGCATTTAAGCAGAATATCTATCTGTCATCTACCTAGTTTGGATGGATGAGACATCTTACCTGAAGAGTGAAACTGAGGCTATGGCTGAAGGAAGAGTGAGAGTTGTCTAGAAATTAGTGGGTCTTCCAGGAAACTCAGCGATGAAGACCCTGTCTTCAAGAAACTTCATTCTAACAAGGCAATGTTAATATGCACAGCATATTAACAAGATTCTGGTTTATAAAAAGGATTTTGTCATCAAATCCATTTTCGAATCACTGAGTTGAAGTGTTAAACTGTTCTCTTTATTGCTGAACTCATTAGAGATTCTATATGCCAAGATGCCCTAAACATTACAAAAAGAGACTCTTTTTTGATCAAGACAAACCTTGATAAGTAACATCTTCAAGTGCAAGCAAACGTGCTCTTATGGAGGGCAAGAATCCTGCCCAAGGACACACCGCTCATGTGTGATAGAATCCGGGCTCTACTGACCTTCCCACAGGCCTTTCCTCTCCCCCAACTTCTTTGCCATACAGATTGCGTAGCTACACGATGACCACTTCCCCAGCCTCCCTATAGCTGTGGACACCCATGAGACCCATCTCTGCTAGTGAGATGTTATTAGACTTCTATCTGAAGACTTGTGACACTCCATGGGGTGAATTTTCTCCCTACCTTCCCGTCCTGCTTTTGAATTGGCAGAAGACAACGTGCCCTGCATTGCTGCAGCCACTTATTGACCACGGAAGGAGACGTCATCACTTGTGTGTGTCTTAAAGCATCAAATAGATGGGAAGAGCCAGAGCCCTTGATTATATTGTTAAGTTGCTGGACCAGGGCCTCCCTGGTGGCATAGTGGGTTAAGCAACACACCATGAAGCAAACTGCAGCCACTGCAGCACGAGTTCGATCCCTGCCGCCAGCCAGGAAGAGGACCCACATAGCATAGCAGACCTCTCCTGCCTCACCTGCTGCTCCCCTCAGCAGTGTGTTTCAGTCAGTCTGCCTGTTCTGTTCCTGGCTCTGTCTCTGGTGAATCTTCTCACCTCCCTGGACTCTGGCCTGTACCCCAGCTCTTATATGCATAAATAAAATCTTTTTAAAAAATGATAATAAGTTGCTGGACCAACTCTGTCACCGTCCACCTCTAGACTTCTTGCTATGAACATCCACCTTAAAGAGGGAGGGTGTTAGGTTACTTGCAGCCAAAAAAAAAACAAACCCTAATTCCATTCCCGATGCTGCTCATCCATCACGTCCTCCTGTTTAACATTTTCTTGGTAGGATGCCTTTAGGATGAGAATACCAATATGTCATAGCCCATACAACTTGTTCAATGCACCAGAAAGAAAAACGTTTGAAAAGTTAAAAAGTTGTCACACAACTTCATTGTGATACTCTTTAAAAAAGCAAGGAGTGAGAAGACTCAGCTCACAGCCAACTACAATTGGTAGCCCATCAGAACCACATGCAAAACTGTGGCAAGCACAGCCGAGGGCCACAAGAGGGAGGGTGTCCCCCAAAGAAGTTTCGTCACTGAGCACAGACAACAGTTAACAGTCCCATTTATCATTTAATGACAGAAGGAATCTTGTGAGCTTCTTTAGAGTCTATTGTGATAGTTGGTCATTTAAATCTATAAAGGCATTTGACTGTGTTTTAGTTAATTTTGGTTGAGGAGTTTGGGTTGCACATTACACATTGGATTTTTTTCCCCATTCAAAAGAATGTAAAATGTGCTGATTTTTCAGGAATGGATTACTGAAAGTACAGATGCCTTTAATTTTACATGGCAGGGAAACTGAATTTGAATTGCTTTAAAACCACCTTCACTGAACTGCAAATCAATATTCCTCTTATATTAAGAATCAATACGGTAACTGGTTGTATTAAGAGTTTCTACATCTTCTGTAGGACAGCAATTACTCACTTGTTTTCCCTAAAATTCTACACCATTAAACCACAGGCCTGGCTGTGCATCAACACACTGAGGAGCTTTTAAAAATAGACAGATGCACATGCCCCAGACAGACAAATTAAACAGCATCTCTAACAGCAGGGTCCATGTATCAATATCTTTTTAACTCCCCATATCATTCTAAAGTGTACTTCAGTTTGAGAACCACTGCTCTAAACAATAAATTCCTCCAGGAACTTAGGAGTAGGAAGATAATAATATGACAACAAGAATTATAAAATCCTCTAGTATCTTTTCTTATCTTGGCTACCAGGAAGCTCAAATCAATTTATAGTAACTTTCTTGTCCCTGAATTTTACTTCATTTAACTCCCTTTTTTCCCCACACGTCTCGATTCTGCTTCTTTTACCTTAATTCACTTGTGTTACAGTAAAATCCCAAATCTTTTACAGCTTATCATCAAACTGTCCACGCACTCTGACCAACCATTTTAGCATACCAGGCATATACAAACCAGATTTTAGCTTACGCTAGGAAATCACACCTCTTGCTTTTGACTTCATTTTCCCCCCCTCCCCAAAGTTTGATTCTCTTAAGCATGTTCTACAGTGGTTTAAACCTTGACTAATCCAATTTTCTATGAATCAGGGCTATCAAATATTTATATCAACCTACTTTTTGTGGTTAAAAAATATTTTACTTTGGAAACAAAATAGATGGTCTCATTTATGCCTGAGTTCATCAACCAGTTAAAATTTTTTGTTGTTCTTTTCATCAGCTCTGACAAAGTGATATGGAATTAGACACCCTGTGAACTGTTTCTTTGCTCTAATGTGTGAGCTGCGCTTCACTAGAGGGAATAAAATAATCCACTGTCATTTCTGTTTTTATCATATTCATTTTTGGCAGAGAATTTATTCACTCTTCACTATATAGTTATTTATGTGCTACAATCTCGCGTTTTTGCATTCCCCAGAGAACGCACCATTAAAACTCTTAATGTGACACCTCATATTTTTAGTAGACTAGAAAATAGTTACAATTTTAATTTAAATTGAAATGACTATGTAATAGCTGGACAAATCAGTTTGAGATCCCCAGAGCTCTTAATTGTAATTCTCCATTGTTTTCTATGCATAAATTTCTCTTTCAAAGTGCTCATTCTGAAATACTCACTCATTTTTTTTTCAGCTGTTCCATGCTCATTCCAAACTCACTTATTTAATAATTTTCTATGGTTAACAACTTCATGATTAAACTTTAATGTTAAGTATAAATGGTTGAAATAATAAGCTTATTAGAGTGTTTAGAAAGGAAAGAAGATTCAACATTTAAGGAATGATGAATTTAAGTAGCCAGTGTAAAAATAGGAGAGCTATTTGGTCTGGCCAACAAAAAAGCAGAGACAGATTTTGATAGTTCAATATATCTACATATTTTATATATTTCTATATGTAAATATATATGTGAGTTATATGGTAGCTATGAATGTCTGCCTGCTCCAAGCAGTGGATGGAGGAGCCTTAGCATAATGGCATGAATTCATGGTAAGAGCTAGGCCCAGCTGTGAGAGGATCTAATCTAACCTGCTTACTCTACAAATAGGAGCACAAGGTTCAGAAAAGGGAATGATTTTTTCAAATTATTTTTAGCCAAGACCAGTGAACTAAAAGGGAAAGGATTTTGCTAAAGAAGTCAAATAGCTTCTTTTCCAGAATCCCCACCTCTACCAATGTAAGTGTCAGATCTCTGTGCAATAAATATCAGCTTCCTATTACCTGCCATGCTGAGGACGTGCTTGGTAGGATCTGATTCTTATTAAAAAAAAAACCCAAACCTGAGTTACTGTTGGATCTGATATTATCTTAATCAGCCTGCTGATGTAAAGAAGGTGAAAATCTCTCCAGCAGAAAACTGGTTTGATGGTTTGATGCCTCTCAAATAAACCTGGAAAGGTTTGCTCAGCTCCTGTGAACATAGTTAGAGGCAAGAATTTTCTTCCCCTTCTACGACACAACCCAAAGCCCCCAACACACACAACACACACACACACAGCCTCATGAAGACTGATTACTGAGCTGTTCTACTTAATGAAGAGGTTTAAACCTATAAAAGAGCTCCAGCTAGATTCTAACAGACCTGGAGTCCAATACTGACCATGCCACTAACTTACCATGTGACCTTGGTCAAGTGCATTCACCATGCTGGGTCTCAATTTCCTCATGCATAAAATCTACTTCCGGTTCTAATAACTCTATGGCTCCTGATTCCATCCCTGATTGCCCACGTCCCATCCTTTCCTTGACATAGAATATGCATCTTTAATAGGTCAGACTCTGTGCTTGCCACTGAATAACACACTGCTGATCTTCCAGGGACTCAGGGCCTACTGGAGTGAGATGGGCTGTGTGAGCTAAGCAAGAGATTAGGATAACTATGCAGTTTCTGAGGTGGGCATGTAAGTGAGTGGTGATGCCATTGTCCAAAATGGATAAAGTGACCAGAAATGTATCATTCAAACCAGGACACTCTTCGAGATTGAAAGGGAGAATCATTAATAATTATCCTGGGACAATGGGCTTAAACTGAGACTATCCAGATAACCTGGGATGTCATGAAGATGGGGAATGTAGGAGAAAATTAAAGTTGGGGGGATAGTAAGTTTGAGTCTAAAAATGTTGGCTTTTAGATGATTATGGAGCAACCAAGTGAAACTGTACATGGGAAGTTGGACTTGGGGGTGCGGAGCTGAGCAGAGAGGTCTGGGTCAGAATACAGATTTGGAAGCGATCTTGGGTCACAGAACGGATGAGAACATCTAACCAAAAAAATACTTAGAGTAGGGAAAGAATCAAAACCAGAAATCTGGACTCCTTCACCTCTCAGGGGCAGACAGAAGAAGAGGTCGAAAAGGAGACTCAGAAGGTGTGGTAAGAGAATCGAAGAAGAATAAAATTAAAAGCAAAGGGAGTTTTAAATGACAGAAGAGGTTGGCAGTTTTAGGGGCCAGGGAAGGTAATGTGGCAACTGAATTCAGCAACAAGCAAAGCAATGGTGTTTTAGACTCTCTTTACTTCTGGATAGTTTTCTCCAGTCACTCTATTGTAGTCCCTTTAGGCCAAAAGATGTCTGACTTTCCCTTTAGACTTAGTTCCACCTGCATAGAATCTTCAAGTCTGAAAAATGGAGATGATATCCAGTCTGTAGTGTACTATTTAAAAGATCACACAGCATCTTAGAGATAAAAATGGACTTTGCAAACAATAAATGCTACTGAAGTTCTCTTCCTCCTACTTCCCTCTCTTCCCCCTTCTTTCTCTCTCCCCTCCCCCCTCCGATATCCCTTTAGCCTCCAACATCAGCAACCTCTCCATCTCTTCACTCTCCTTCCCTTCTGTCTGCAGTTTTTATTTTCTTAGGTCTTACCTATCTATTCTCCACCCCAGCATGCTGCAGCCCAATCCATGAGCATGTGATCTAAACTTCTTGCCTCTACTTGGCAATTCTCTTGTCTTCCTGAGGTCAAGCTTCTACCCAGCACACTCTTGGAGCCACTTCTTGTTCCTCCATGTCTGATCGATGCCTCCTTCTCATCCCTTAGCCTTCTTGTCTTCTCTGAAGCATCCACTAGTGCTAGCTAGATCTCCAGACAGCTCCTTTTGGCTTCAATGACTTATTGTTTCTTCTCCCATCTCTCAGTTGGCAATGGCGGGGTCCAGCTACCGTTTCTGGGGCTTAGATGTAGTTATATAAAAACCCTGGGGCCACATATGATGCTGGGCCATTGGAAAGGGCCCAGCGTACCCTTCCTAAAGCCAGATGCTAGACTCAGCTAGCACCTGAGCCTCCCCTGGGCCACCCTTCTACAGTGTAAAATTCAGAGCCTACATTCTCATGCCAAGAATCTCCTAGAATGATTGATTGCATGTCAGTGTTAGAAGGGAAGATCAAGAGATTTAGTTCAAACAACGTCTAATCCTGATCACACTCAATGTCCCATCAAGGGTCTCTCCTGCTGGGCTGAGCACTCCAGGGGAAGGGAACTGGTCCCTCCCCAGGATGCATCTCTCCTCCCCATACAGCTAAGAAGAAAATCCTACCTCATATCAAACCAGATATGGTTTCTTATTATAACCAGGTATTTGGACTTTTTATACCACCAGTGGGTCTACCCAAAAAAGGTCAAATCGCTCTTCCACATATCCTCAGGTTTTGAAGATGTCCATTGCATCCCCTCCTTAGTCTCAACCACCATTTCTCATATCACAGTTTCAAATCCCCTCATCACCCTGACTTGCTTATCGGAATTATCTCCAATAGTTAAGTCTTGCGTGTGCGTATATGTGTATGTGGACAAAGGGAATTTCTTAAGGAGTTCATTTTTGCAAACATCAGGGAACAATTTCTGAGAGGCAGCATGACATATGATGACATAGGAACAAGGTTATCCAGAGCCCAGCACAGCAGACAGTCCGGAAAACCCTTAAGTGAAGAATGCTTCTCTCCATGAAACCTTTATAATTTAAAAGGGACAATGACTATCTGAAGCAGTCAAGGTCTCCGTTAAATCTGGCAAAGCTAGGCAATGGAAGGGGGGGCTTCGCATGCAAGGGGACCCTTTGGTCTTTAGCGACATCATTATCTGTGGGTTATTATCATTACTACAAATACTAATACACTTTTATTAAGCACTGGCAATGACCCAGGGCAAGTGAGTTTAAGTTCATATTATATCCATTTTCATTATCGAGAGAAAAGAGGAGAATGAACAAAGGACTATAATGTGAAATTCTAAAGTAGGAAAAATGAAAAAAGGTTAATTAAAAAAAAAACCCACAGAGTAAAGAGAAAGGCTCCAACTGTTCGTGGTCAGGAGCCATGATGGATGGTGGATCTTGTCACCCTGGACTTGTCCCCTATGATTTCTTTCCATCTCTCTCTCTAAAAAAAGATCCTCGTCCCAGCTAAGGACATGGCAGGGACAGACTGGGGGTAGGAGAAGGGCAACAGACTTTTATCTCAAGGTCCCCTTTGACTCTGAAATTCTGTAAACCCTAATCCTCACAGCTAGCCAAAACAGAATCAAATTTAACATTAAAATGTACAAAAATAAAATAACTAAATCCTGAGAGATACCCCTCTCCTCCAAACACTTTTTAAAGTATCTTTGACAATGAAAAACCCAAGTAGACCACTCTCACTTCCGAATGCCCTGGCCTTCTGTATGGTTTTTCTCTCTCAGGGCAATGTAAGAAATTTTCCATTAATGACCAAACCTCTTTGAAAGGCTCCTATGGAATAATATCCTCTGCTCTATAATTCTGTGCTTAGTAATTTGAAATATTTTTCTGTTATTTCTTTCCATCAAGCGAATGCCTGAGGTTTGTCAGGGTATAAACCAGACTGGGCATTCAGAACACCCAGGTGAACCAAATGGACACCTAAATACAGAGGCAGTGTGTTGTCCAAGCCGGAGTTCCTGTTAGACTGAGTGCTGGATTTTGAGTGTATGATTATATCACAAAGTGAGGTGTGTGTCGCTACGTTGTTGGAGCTGATTCTCTTGCATGAGAATTAGTCCATCTTCAGTTCAAATTATACGTCAAACCCTGATGTCATTTGTGGTGTCAGCTGGGAGGAACCCGATGTGTGTGTTCGCACGTGTGTCATAATTACAGAAACTGACCGAGAGATAGGCAATGACTTACCCAAGGTCACACAGTTGAAGCAGGTCTGCAGTCCAGGTGCCTGAATCCTAGTCTCCAGTGCTCTTCCTGCTAAAGTGCAAGATATAAAATGTCACAGATGGTTCTAGTAAAGTCTTTACAATGCCTCAAAGTTAGAATAGGAGATCTCATATGCTGTTTCTTGGAAAGTTGACAGAGAGTGAAGACTGTATGAAAACATACCAAAAACCCACGTGTGAACTATCACATTAAGTGCTGCCCAGTATTTCTCATGGAGCTCCTTGATGGCAAGATAATAAACATGTTCTTTCCCACCTCCCGCCTACTGCCAAATATGAAGTTCATAGTCAACAAATGTGGACTCAGTTACTGAATTAAATGGAGTTGGAAGTGAGTCAAGAATGAATATTCAGTAAGTGGCACTGGGGCAACTGGCTGCTCATTTGTGGGGGTGCACAGGTTGGTATTGGAAGGACTGGAGGACATACACATCAGACTTGTGTGCTGTATTGAGACAATGCTCCACCTGGTGAAGCGTTGCAGAACCCCGTTAGAGGAAACGTCGAGAAATTCATCTTCTGGGGTTCACTTTGGGCTGACCCTGTGCTGAGCTACACACATATTCTGACAGTTCTTAAAACCACTCTCTGAGAAGGGCACTATTTTTCCTGCTTTATAGTTGGGAAACTGAATCAGAGGCCAAGCTTTTACAATAACTGCCATTTCAAACATCTTAAATGTTTTTAAAAATCTGCCAACAATCACAAACACCCCTGGTTCCTTTTACTGAAGAGCGGTATGAGAAGTGATCTGGGCATTAGGTGTGCATGTTGCTACTGGGGTGACCTGTGAATCTAAACGTATCTATAAACATTTCTCTACGTCACCGCCTTTATCTACATTCAAGTGAAGATGAGTTCTTACTGATGGCTCCACTCCAATCCATCATGGCATGGATCATTCTAGCCTCCTTCCCTTGAATATAGGTAAAACCTCGCTCCAAGAGTAGTTTTTACCATACACCAGCCATTTGTTTCAGTTCTAATGTGCAAGCATCAGAAGTGTCAACCTGTACTCCAGGGGGGAACTTGTTACCATTCAGAGTACAGTGCTTATGACTGGTTCCGGTTGCCTTGAGTCTTACTCTCCTCATTGCTACAATTATTAGATAAGCAGTGTGTACCCACCCCCACTCACCCTCCACTTCAGTGAAGTTGTTTTCATCCTTTGGCAAAACATTCTGTTGTCACAGTGCATTTCCCTTTCTGGGATACACCAACTTCTTAAATTATTTTTTTTTCAATTCATATATGCTATAGACTGAATTTTTGTCCACCCCCAAACCCTACAATTTCATACACTAAAACCTAATTTCCAAAATATGGTTTTTGGAGATTTTGGAAGCTGACTAGGTCATGATGGAATCTTCATGAATGAGATTAGTGCTCTTATAAGGGATGCTGAGAGCTCTCTCCTCCCACCATGTGAGGACTCAGTGAGAAGATGGCTATCTCTGAAGCAGGAAGTGGTCAACTGTTTCACTATCTTCCATATTGTTTTTGAACCACAGGTACTAATTAGACAGGAGCTTTAGGAAGATGTGTCTGGCTCAATTCCTAAACCCCTTCAAGACCTAGTCCATGAATGATGTAACACGTCTAAACTTACCTCCAGTGGCAGGGAAATCACTGTATTTCTAAGCACCCTTTCTCATGCCAGGGTACCTGAGAGTCCTTCTGAAAGCTCTTTACTATGAGTTTCAGTTTAATGGGGTTCCACTTTGTAAATGCATAGTGTTGATGGACATTGGATCCAAAAGTAAGATGTGCAGCTTACTAGGTTCAGTCAAAATTTCAGAATGACTGCTCCAGACCATGACATCAACCACAGAGACTAAAAAGTGATTTTTTTTAAAGATTTATTTATTTATGCATACAAGAGCTAGGATACAGGCCAGAGGCAAGGGAGGTGAGAGGATTCAACAGAGACAGAGTGGGGAGCAGAACAGGCAGATCAACTGAAATACACTGCTGAGCGGAGCAGCGGGCGAGGCAGGAGAGGTCTGCTGCACCATGTGGGTCCCCTTCCTGGCCAGGGATAGAACTCATGCTGCTGTGCTGCAGATGCTTCACAGTGTAGTGCTCAACCTGCTGCGCCACCAGGGAGGCCCTAAAGAGTGATTCATGTGTTTTATAAAAGTAGATAAATAGAACTTTAGAAAATGTTTAACTTTTGTTCTGCAACATATACCATCAAGAATGTAAAGACATCTGCTTGATCCAGTCATCTACACAATACACAGCTTAAAAAAAATTGCAATTCATGTTTGATAAATTTATAACTAGAATTCTTACAATAAAAAACCACCCACTTAAAAAATGAGCAAATGATCTGAATACATATTTCTCAAAAAAAAGATATACAAATGCCAGTAAGCACATGAAACATAGATGCTCATATTAGTCATTAGGGGAAAACAAATCAAAACCATAGTGAGTTACTACTTCACATCCACTAGGATGGCTAAAATAGAAAAGACAATAACAAATGTTGGGGTCGTAAAATGGTAAGAGGTTGGCAGCTCCTCAAAATGGTAAATGCTTGAGCAATTCCACTCCTAGGTATACATACAAGAGAAAACATAAGTCCACACAAAACCTTACAACAGCGTTTGTTTGGTTGTTTGTAACAACCAAGAAGTGGAAACAACTCAGTGTCCATCAACTGAAAGATATAAGGCATTGTGACATACCCACACAATGGAGTATTATCCAGCTGTAGAATGGAATTAAGGACTGACACAGGCTATGACACAGGTGAAAACATTACGCTAAGTGAAGGAAAGCAGACCCAAAAGCCACATATTATAATGATTCTACTTATATCGAAAGTCCAGAATAGCCAAGTCCATAGAGAAAGTATATTTGGCGCTGCCAAGGACCATGGGGTAGGATAATTGGAGTGACCACTAACGGGTACAGGGTTTCACTTTGAGGTGATGGAAATGTTCTAAAATTACAGCGTGGTGATAGTTGCGTATCTTTATGCTAAAAGACACATAAAAGGGATGAATATTTTTATGGTGAGTTATATTCACATATATACTCAGCTTATATACTCACACATAAGCTGTTACAAAAAAATGTAAAACCCTTTGACAGATCTTCTTTGCCAAGACACTTCAGTAAGTTGAAACATTCAAATTCTTTCATCACCTATATCCAGATAAACCTTCAACTTTGGTCTCCTGCTATTTTTTTCTGCTTCTGCCCTAAATATAGCATGCCTTTTTATACCATGCCATTGCACACATTATTCTTGCTGTCAAGAATGTTGCAGCCCCTCTTCTCTGTTGAACTCTTATATATTCTTTAAGACCAAATATTGTTTTCTCTAAGAATCATCCCTTCCGAGCTCATCATCGCCCCAGCGCTATAAATACTGGTTTGTGCATCTGCCCCTACTAATAGACTCTGAACTCCCCAAGTTAACTAGACAGCATCATCTTCAGCACCAGGATCTAATGCTTGTAAACACTTAGTAAATGTTTACTGAATAAATGAATAACAAAACACTCCCTCACTATGGCTAGAAATAGTGCTATTTTTTCCTTCAACTAGTTTAATTGGTAAAAACCATACAAATATAACTTGAGTTCTGGCCTTTAGAGACCAATAAAATGAAATAATAATACAAATTTGAGGCCAACATTGAGACTTAAGGAAAATTACCATAAAGTAACATTTCATGAGGGTTCATAGTTCAGATACTTATCACTGTTGACCGAACACACTTACCGAAGTCAATACTCTTTTATTCAACATATTAAATGTGTTGTTTAACTCTGGTAACCACAGCTGTGACTTAGTTAACGATCTCAATAAATCCTACTTAAATCAGAGACAGGAAAAAATTATGCAAATGAATTCTTATCTGTTTTTCTGCCCAAGGCATATTTGATAACAGATAAAACATACTCCAAATAGTCTCTACTTAATAGTCAGGAAACCATTTGAGGCTTTATTTGGATCAAAATCAAATACAAAGAAGAGAAGATGCCTGTTACATTCATAAATGCTTTTATTTCAGAAAGAAATTACACATTAAAAGGAGGCGTAGTTAAGAGCTTACAATTACATATGGAAGTGAATCTAGGAAAGTCAACAGTTATTAATATACAAAGCCACGTGATTAACAAAGACAGAAACAGAGAATGACAGATGGGCTTGCCTTAGACTGATCTACAAAACAACATCTTTTGTTTAAAAACAAGATATTGGTCCTTAAGACAGTGCCTTAGAAAAGTATCTGTCATTGCAATGGACTTTAAAAATCAAATTATCACCCTTGGCCTCCATGCAGGCGGGTAACACCCACTCTCCCAGCAGGATGGAAATCACCCACCGGTCACACCTGGCAGCTAGACAGGATGTCTTCCACTAATCTCTTATAAACCCAGGCATCACCCTTAAGCCGCTGCCTCCTGATGCCCACCACATCGGGTTTCTGAAGCTGGCACACTTCTAGTTCAAACTGCATTGTCACTTTGCCAAAATCTGACTGTGTTTGACACTTCAGTGTATAGCTGTGAAAAACAAGATAAGAAGCCAGTTAGTAAGAGAATCATGAATATTCTGTATGATACAAGAGATTTCTAAGCCTGTAGGAGGTTGGTGAAGAAAATGAACCATTATGTCATGTAAGTAATGTATCACTGTTTACAGTTTCCAAATGACCTAGCTATGCATTAGTGGTGGAGTATGACTGGTGTTTTCTCAGAAGCTGAACTAGGATCTTAAGAAAGAACAAGGATGAAAAGGCTTTACCAGAATCTTCCCTTGCTCCCAAGAAAAGCCCCTCTTTCATAGCTACACACGCCATTCATGCTCAAGAAATCTTCTGGCATCCTTTATGCAATTCTTTCAACAGTGTAATCCGAGAACATTAAGCCATTTCCACAATGTTCACAACAAAAGAAGGCACAGGAAAGATTATGTTTTGTATGCACCTCTTCAGAAACTTGTCTTTCATACAAATAAACCTGAAGCCACTCACCTACCAGGACACGTGCGCTTCAGTTATTCTAGTAGTAATTAGAGGTTATGATCATCAAACCACTTTATGGCAGTTACAAAAGAAAATCCAGAGATGCTACATTGGGAGGTATGCATTTATAATTAAAACTGCCATGTTACTGACTTTGATCATGGAAAGGGCCAGTCTAAATGAAGCCTTAAACTCATCTTATGAAATAGGTGTGTCCCTGAAAAGTTGTATAAATTGATTTCATGTAAATCAAACTGTTTTTTAATTAGTTCACATTATATTAGTTTTATTTAATTGCCTTACTGACCTCCAATAAACAAACAATAGAACTAGAACACCAGAAACAATAGAATTGAGTTTAAATAACAGATTCCTGCATATGATGAAGAGGTGTTCTGTAGAAGTTTGAAGAAGTTACTATGTATCTGTTATAAAATATGAGGATTCAAAAATATCATTCTTTTTAATTGTATGTTTTGGGGGTTTGATCTCTTAAAAATATTCAGCATCCGAAAT
The DNA here is from genome assembly GCA_019455555.1 of Galemys pyrenaicus. Lineage (NCBI taxonomy): Eukaryota > Metazoa > Chordata > Mammalia > Eulipotyphla > Talpidae > Galemys > Galemys pyrenaicus. Next base: position 2,993,802 of record JAGFMF010011802.1, on the reverse strand, counting down.
GCTAAGGGTAGTGTCCTCATAAAGTTCCTGATGGGAAGATAAAGCATATTACTGGTATGGAAGATAAAAAGCCATTCTTCCTGCCCCCCACCCCAAAAATGTTAATGGAATATAAGCAACATCTCTCTACTGAAAAACTTTTCTTGTTGTTGTCCTGTTTTGTTATAAAGAAGGTAAAAACATAGATAGGAGGGGGAAAGGATAAAGGCAGAGACCTGGTTGATAAGGAAGTTAGAAGAAAGTAGCAGTTAACAGTTATCTGATAGAGAGATCGGATGCTGAAGGAAAGACAACTGAAAATTTGAAAATTTTCTAATACAGATTTGGCTAGAGGTTCTGGAACCATAGAGAAGCCCCAAGAACAGAGACCAGGTCACAGTGCCTGAGATGTGTTCCAGTAATACCTAGTAAAGGGTTCCCCAAGGTGTACTTGCCAACATTCACGGATTGAAAGTAAAATTACTTTTGCAAAACACTGCTTCCTACTTTATACTAACTATTCTACTTAGATGTTTTTGTTAAGTCTATTAGCAATTCTTCATAGTTGCTTTAATAATGAATTTTAAAGATACATTACTAAGTGGACTGCTTAAAAATATGAGCATCTTAGGTAACCAGAAAGTTACTGGCTAGTCAGTCAGACCAGGAGATCATAACCAAGAAAGTCTGGATGGAAGTTCACTCAACAGTGGGAGAGTGTTCAGATAAAATAACTGCTTTAAAGTACTGAAAATTCAATCCTGCAAAATAGCAAGTCATAAAGAGAAGGATTCTATATAAATGGTGTATTTGTTTGAAGTCTCATAAATTTAGATTATAATTTGTAAATATAATTGTAAAGCAGAATATCAATTGAGGATGCAAAAGAAATCTGGAAGAAGTTTTAATTTTCTTATTTTCAAAAATCTAACACTGAAATTGGTAACCATATGGGTGCTTGAAAACATCTATAGCTTCTACAAAGCAAGAGAATCAATTATGGTGCTTGAAAACGTCTATAGCTCATACAAAGCAAAAGCGTCACTTATACTACTACTATAAAAGATTTTTAGAATACAGTGGGAGAAATTAAATTTTTTAAGATTTTTTAACTGGAAAAAGGATTTTCCAGTTTTCTCAAAGCTGAAAAGATAACAAGTTATAAATGCAACATCCTGTAAATGTGCTTCTTACCCCTTTTGTACAAAGTCAACGTGCTTCTTTGGAAGAACAGACATAATTTCATTCAGGAGTTGATCTGGATTCACTAATCTGGTTGTAGTCACATTGTAGTGAAGCTTAAAAAAAGAAAAAGGAATAAAAATAAATCTTTACAAAGATCATCCTAGCTGATAGAGAATCCAAAAGCTCTTTAATGTAGTACCATTTCAAATGGAAATATTTTTTAAAATACTAAAAGAATCTGCACCGAATGCTTAGTAAAGTGGATTAAGTTTGATCCAAGTGCATATGTAATGCACTGGGAAAGCTTAGAAAAATCATATATATTAGTAACTACATGCAGAGCATTCTTTTCATACTTTCACTTTTTCCCTACTAATCTAATCTTTTTCAAGAAATTAGTAAATGTTGAATAATATCTATGTTTGAACTTTATATCTTTCTCCCTTCTTATACTATGATAAAGACATTAAGTCCTGAAATGTAGACTGTGGGATGGTGAAACAAATATCCTAGAAAATTTGGATTATGTATAGTTGGATGTTTCCTTAATTCTTTCTGATTATTTAAAGAATATTATAGAATTCTAGGAACCAGTTCCATGACAATTATGAGAGAATTAATATAAAAAGTATTCTTTAAAAGGAAAGACAAATCATTTTTTTCTCATTTTTTCATTCCTAACTGGACTATCCCTCCATTCATTCATTCAACAACCATTTACTGAAGGCTCACTGTGCATCTGGCACCATTTTTATTTTTATTTAACGATTTATTTATTTATTTTTGCATACAAGAACTGGGGTGCAGCCAGAGGTGAGGTGGCAGTGAGAAGAATCACCAGAGACAGAGTGGGGAGCAGAACAGACAGATCGACTGAAATACACTGCTGAGGGGAGCAGCGGGCGAGGCAGGAGAGGTCTGCTGTGCCATGTGGGTCACCCCCCTGGCTGGCGGCAGGGATCGAACTCATGCTGCAGTGGCTGCAGTTTGCTTCATAGTGCGTTGCTTAATCCACTGTGCCACCAGGGAGGCCCCTGGCACTGTTTTTAATAGGTGCCAAAGAGAGGGGCAAAAACCCTTACCTTCCTAGTAGTATCTTTGGTGTCACATAAAATCAGTTCTTTCCATTTTAAGCTTTTTGATACATAGAAATACATATATAAGCTCTTTCATACTCTTAAGTGAATCTGCATTTTAAACCTCTTGATTATGGTGATGGCTTGTTTCACAGATATGTACATAATGCCAAAGCATATTAATTGTGCACTAAATCTGTAGTTTATAGTGTGCCAAATGCACCTTTTGTAAATATGTACTTTTTAAAAAATCACTATAAAGAAAATACTAAATAAATAATAGCACAGGTGAAATCTGACATGGAGGTGTGTTAAATGAATGGAATTTGGGGACCCCAAGTTCAAGTGATAAAGGAACAAGTGGCCCAGCTATGACAGGGTCCTGGCTTCTGACTCCAGATCCAGGGCTTTCGCCAAACTAAACTGGCTTTGTCAAGATAATAATAAACTGAATTTCAAATAAAATAACTTATTTAAATTTCAGATTTTTATAAATTGTTTCCTTAAAAGAACTGAACTACATATGATGTTACCTTAAAAAAGCCAAGCTGTTCTTTGTACCACCCTTTCAATTTTTCTGTAATTTCGTAATTTTTTTATAGAAGTGGAAAAACTGAGGCTCTTTTCCTAAAACAAATCCTTCAGTTTCAAAAACACCTCAAAAGCATTACATAGAATTAGACTGTATTTCAGATCTCAGGTCTGTGCCTATCAGGACTATGACTCTGTTTCCTTGGGGTTAAAATGCTTAATACCGATAATTACAATGATACTCGACATAGGAACACCTTCTGTATTAAAACAAAGCACTTGATATGCAATGTAGCATCTCATACAGACATTATTATACATACCGGCTTGGTCACATTGCCAGGGTAGGCATTAGCTCCAGTATTTACAAATAAAGAAATTGAGGGAGTTGGGGCAAATCTTACTTGCTTCCACTACATAAATGGGATCTCAGAACATTCTCCCATGAAGCAGCCTCTACCCAACAATTCAACATTTTCCTTCTCACAAACCTGCCAGGTTTGTTCAAATTGAGTATCAGTGCAAAAATCCACATAGATTCAGTCCCCAAAGCACTACCATTTTCTCCGACCTCTTGGGTTCCACACCTCCTGAAGCGTGTTTTATCACGGTGCTGAGCCCAGTGTGTCTGAGCAACATCCATGCCTGTTTGCAGGGCCACTCTGAATTCCTTAGACATGGCTGTGTCTTTTTTTTTTAAAGATTTTATTTATTGGGGCTTCCCTGGTGGCACAGTGGGTTAAGCACCGCACTGCAAAGCATTCACGGCACAGCAGCGCGAGTTCAATCCCCAGCCAGGGAGGGGACCCACATGGCACAGTAGACCTCTCCTGCCTCGCCCACTGCTCCCCTCAGCAGTGTGTTTCAGTCGATCTGCCTGTTCTGCTCCCCACTCTGTCTCTGGTGAATTCTCTCACCTCCCTGGACTCTGGCCTGTACCCCAGCTCGTGTATGAATAAATAAATAAAATCTTAAAAAAAAAAAGAAAACATTTTAAAAAAAAGTAGTCATCATACTCCAGAATTGGTCACATACTGGGCCACAAGAACAACATAAACAGATACAGCAAAATCAGAATCATCCCAAATGTATTCATTGATCACAAAGGTATCAAACTAGAAGTGAA
>JAGFMF010011802.1:2972755-2986916 GCA_019455555.1 Galemys pyrenaicus | reverse complement strand
AAGGGACTGAGGTGATGGTGCACGGGTGAAATGGTGGTGGGTACTCCCTGGGGACTACAAATGATGTCAAATATAACTAATAATAAAAAAAAAAAAAAAGTAGTCGATTCCATAGTCAGCTTCTGAAATCCGCATTAAAGAAATCCAGTCCACTTACCTTTCGTTTTCTTATCCCGTCTTTGGCAGTGCCCTTCCTTTTGTTCCTGGTAAGCACAGTGATAACCTTATCCAGCCCCCTTTCAAGGCTCCCAAACACTTTTGTTCCTTTTCTTTTGGGCGTATCCTCTACATGCACTTGGTTGAGATCCAGTTCCACTGAACGGCACCTTGAAAAAGAAAAACCAGAGTAAAGCTGGGCTTCCTGGCTGTTGGGGCCCTTGAGGGGCTTTCTGTTCTGTTCTTTAAATGTGCCTCATTCTGGTGTACCAGGGCCAGACCGTCCCCTCCTCCTCAGAAGCACGGGCACCATCTCCCACTGGAACACAGCCATCTCCTGCCCCCCACCCCACCCCAGCCAACTGCCACTTGGCAAAATTATTCCCCCCCACCATTTTTAAATGTGAAATATACAGAAAAGGCAAAAATAGCACAGTGAATAAGTGAACTATCATATATCCTCTTAGATTCAACAATTGTTAATACTGTGCCATACTTGCTTTGATAGACAACATGTGAAGTGTATGCACAGCTAAGCCATTGGAAAGTAACCTGTCTGAGGATTATTGCAATTCTTCATTCTCAAACACCTCAGCATACAAATTAATGCACAAGGACATTTGCCTATATGACCACAATACCATTATGACATTAAGAAAGAAATAATAATGCCATAGTATCATCTAGTATACTATTCACGTTCTAGTTCCACTAACTGTCCTCAAAATGGATCCTGCTTTTAAAAAACTTGCTATAGGGGCCTCCCTGATGGCTCAAGGGGTTAAGTTGCAGCACTACAAAGCTATCTGTAGCCACCGCAGCATGAGTTTGATCCCCAGCCAGGGAGCTGACCCACATGGCACAGCAGACCTCTCCTGTTCTCACTCACTGCTCCCCTCAGCAGTGTATTTCAATAGATCTGCCTGTTCTGCTCCCCACTTTGTCCCTGGTGAATTTTCTTACCCCCACACCTCTGGCCTGTACCCCACTTCTTGTATAATAATAAATAAATCTTTAATAAAAATAAAAAACTTGCTATAAAAGGCAATGAAGGGTGACCTTTCCTGTAGAGAAGTAGGTTTTCTTAAAACACTACTTAGTATCTTCACTCACAGGCGACAGTATACGTGGGTGTTTATACCCTAACGAGCGGAAGTGTAGAGAAAGATGGGCACTGCAGAAGGAACTATGTGGCTGGGGGCAGAACCACTGTCATCCAGCCTGCTGTTAAAATGCTGGCCCCACTGCAGATGAATTTCACAATCCCATCCCATGAGGAAGGCAGTGGCCTTCCAAGAAGGGAGACAGACCTCATACAAGACAGATATTCCTACAGTCTCTGACAGATCTAAGTGATAGTTTACCTTAATCCAATATATCATATATGAAAAAAGAAATCTGGTTATAATAAATAAAGATCAAAAGTCTAAAGAAAATGCAACACTTACCGCCTCTCTGGGCTAATGACACCTGTCATTAGCTTCTCTGTTCCTGCTGAATTTAATGGTGTTTTAATTGGGGTTTCTCTCAGGCACTGGTTTCCAACTATTAGAAAACAACAAACAAAAACCACAAGTAGCTGACAAACTATGATATGAAAATCTCTTATCAATAATCCATACAGCATCTAATTCATTCACTCAGAAATTTGGCTGGTGGTCAAGGCTCTCATTCTTTAAAGAAATATTTCCTCATAATCAGTAACAAAACAAAATCATTTTCCTTACTGTAAAACTGAGGTCATACTTACGGTTTTATTATAAATAACATGACAAATTTAAATAGATCATATGAATACTGATGATACTTATTCTCCTCTCTATAAATAAAAGTCAATCTATATTTAAACAAGAACACAATTTATCCCTCTAGTTGACATAGTATAGAGAGGTGTTAATTCAGTCGTCATCCTATTAAACTCCTGTCAGGCAAAGAGAACAGTCTCCTATGAACGTTTGACAAAAGTTATTAAAGAGACATGAGCTTTAGTCATTTTTATGTTCCTTGTTCCAGAATTCTGCTTTATTCTAGGTTGGGTTTTTGTATCCCACATAGTTTATCATAATTTTGTATTAACAAATCTGTTTACCAGTGATTAGTTAACTTGTTGTACATGATTAAAAAGGCATGTAACCTCTGGGGATAATAAAATGCACTCAGCATAAATATATATCAAGTTTAAAAAAAATACTGAGAATTCTGGTTTTGTTTATGGCTGTTCAGCATTATTATCACTGATTCTACAAGAAAAAATAAAACCAATCAAACACATTTTTGAAACCAGTTTTCATTTTGTATAAAGGATCTACTGCCTTATATTGTAACCCGCTGACAAACTGTCACTGACTAAATTGTACAGGATTCAGAAAAATGAAATTAATGCTTATGTCAAAAATGACTAGAGAGAAAGTAAAATGCAAAGCACTAATGGAAGCTATTGGTTGGGCTCAGTCATTTGCATCCTGTAGGTGGCTCTTATAATTTAAAGGAAAATAGGCATTAATAGTTTTTGGCCAACATAATGTTTTCTTACAGGAACAAGATATGCAAAACGATGACACTTTAAAATTATTAATTCCTAACTTCATATTTCAAAACCTGATTATAAGTGGGGACAACAATGCAAGCAAAGTCTAAACCTGGATATATGATCTTGGGCAGATCACTGAGAAAAGGCAGGAGGATTAAGTGAACTCTAGGCTTGACTTTCAGGTTTGATGTTCTATGAGGCTACGATTCAACTTTATGAACATGAAACAGGAAAGCACTTAGTGTCCTTTGAGAAAAACCAGAGGTTGGTTAATATGCTTTCATTTCAACTTAAGGAAATAACATGATTTTTAAACATAAGCAGTTTGAATTCAAGTAATTCCCGGGAGCAAGTGCTAGTCAACTCTGACCTGTTGTCAGCATAGCAAGAAGACTGAAATTTGAAAGTATTTTACCACTGCTTAACCCAAATAGCAAATACCTTTTGAGGGTGTAGTGTAATGATTAGGTGTAGTGAGTACTTCTCTTTTATGCTGATTCCTATTAACTGGAGTCTTTGGCTCAGGAAATACAAAGCACTCTTCATTCTTTACAGCAGACTTAGGAGTATATACATTCTCTTTGTTCTTTAATTTATTGGCAGATGCTTTGCATAATACCGGAGTTAATGATTTAGATTCCAGACCATTTGATTCTGTCCAATGCTTGGCAAACTGGAAAAAAAAAAGTTATTGAATAAAGCACACTGAAGAAAAGAAGTCAATTTCTTTACAACATGCTTAATTATTTGTAAATTACCTTGTACCATCTTTATTAAAATTAAATACTATCAAAAGGATATTATTGGCAATACCAGCAAATTTGAAAATAAATATTCAGTCCTTTTTAGTACGTGTACATCATTTTAGTCTGTTCTAATGACAGTTAATTTTCAACATGATTCAGGCCAAGTGTTTAATCAAACATACCCAGATGCTAGACAATATTGAGAATAACCACAAATCCCTGAGAATTGCTTTCCATAGCTTGATTGATATGGTTTGTACCCAAAAATTTAAATTTAGTCAATGATTAGGGTAGAAAGCATGCTTAAACACTCTAGCAGAACTATTGGGTAGAAAAAATCTTTCTTTGATCCTTTTGAATTTGAGCTTAGAGTTGAGCTTGCAAAGAACTAAGGAAAATCCTTAGAGGCCAAAATAAAAACAGGATCAGGAGTCCACAGATTAACCAAGAATGAAACCGTCTGGCCAGCCTAACTACTAAGCAATCTGCAACTTCCTGTGGTGCCTGCAATCAGCTGAAGCCCACAGACCCCTGGCCACTGCTTGAGCCTGAGACTCAGAAGAAAGACACAGTCAACAAAACCTGCTGAGATCGGAACTGGGTGACAGCTGAAGGGTCAGTTGCAGTTTGGGGGCTTGGGGAAAGCACCACTAGTAGAATAGGCTGTCACCTGCCTGGACTGCACGGTGACTACATCCCTCCCTCAGCTCAAGGGGCTGAAGCACCAAGGGGTTTTACGCTCTTGGCAATCTACTGCAGCAACCTTCATGCCCTCCTCACCCCCCACTGCAATACCCCCCCCACACAAATAAAGCAGATTTCCTCCTGCGATCATGAAGTTTCAACCAACACAACAGAAAGCACAGCACCTAAAACCAACACCAGGGGCCATTACCCTGCAACCTGAAATTCTAATTAATGTAAGATGATCACAACAGGATTGGGTAGGAAAGCAGTCGCGCGCAACCCATAAAAATAATCATAGAAAATCAAACAGGGTCTCCCTGGTGGTGCAGTGGGTTGGGCAGCACACTATGAAGCAAACCGCAGCCACTGCAGCACGAGTTCGATCCCTGCTGGGCCAGGGAGGGGACCCACATGGTGCAGCAGACCTCTCCTGCCTTGCCCACTTCTCTCCTCAGCAGTGCATTTCGATCAGTCTGCCTGTTCTGCTCCCCACTCTGTTTGGTGAATCCTCGCACCTCCCATGACTCTGGCCTGTGCCCCAGCTCGTGTATACATAAATAAATAAATCTTAAAAAAAAAAAAAGAAAATCAAACAGAATCAAGTAGTTGAGGAATTGACCCCCAATCAGTGGATCAAGACAAACCCTGGGAAAAATCCCTAATACGACAGAATTAACCAAACCACTGAGAGAAGATTTCAGAGCAAGAGTATTGTTGAGGCTTACTGAAACTAAGAGAACAATGGACGGATGAAACAAGAAATATAACAAGAGCCAAATATGAAAAAGTTCCAAGTAGATGTCACAGAGATAAAGAATATAATAGTGGAACTAAAAAATATAATATTAGAGGTTCAACAGCAAACTTAATGGAGCCAAGGAACAAATTAGCAAGATGGAAGACAGGGAGTGAAAAGCATCCAAAAAGACCAACAAAAGTAAAAGAGAATTTAAAAACATAAAGACAATATAAGAGACAGACAATATCAAAAGGAAAAACATTCACATCACAGGAGTTCCAAAAGGAGAAGGGAGAGAGAAAAGGGGCAGAAATCTTATTTGAAGAAATGATAGTTAAGAACTTCCCCAAAGTAAGGAAGGAAACAGACATTCAGATCTAGGAAGCTCAAAGAGTTCCAAGCAAATTAATCCAAACATGTACACTAAGATATATTACAATTAATTATAATGACCTTTTATAAGAATTTGAAAGAGTTTCGAAAGTTGTTGAATACAAGATTAATACACAAACATCAGTTTCATATACACTACTACCAAATAGTTAGAAAACGTAGTCTTAAAAAAATGACCATTCCCAGTAGCAATAAAAAATGAAAGCATGCAAGAATAAATCAAGTAAAAGATATGGAAGACCTTTTCACAGAAAGTTATACAACTTTATTTAAAGTAACAATAAATGGGAAGGTATATCGTGTATATAGATGGGGCAACTTTGAAAGTCTAGATTTCAATTTTTCCCAAATTAAATCTTAAATCAATGTAATTTCAATTTTTGAGTGTATGTGGAATTTATCAAAATGAATCTAAAATGTATATGAAAACACAAAGGGACAAGGACAGCCAAGATATCCCTCAAGAAAAATAAGATGGAAATTGCAATCAGATATTAGAACTATTATAAAATTATAGAAATTAAGATGTGTGGTATTGGGGCAAATAAGCCAATAAAACAAAATACAGCACAAAATAGATGTATCCATATGGCAACTTGATAGATGGGAGAAATGCCATTGTAGGTCTGTGGGAAATGAATTTTTCAATTTCGCTAGCACAACCAATTATATGAGGGAAAAGATGGTTCCCTCCATTATACAGAGATTTAATTCCCAATAAATGTGAAAGGAAAAACTTAAGACAAAATATATGTGAACTGCATATATGATGTTTAAATAAGAATTTTTTAAAAAAGATAACACAGGGCCCTCTCCTGGTGGCGCAGTGGGAACACACTGTGAAGCAAACCGCAGCCACTGCAGTTCGAGTTCGATCCCTGCTGCCGGCCAGAGAGGTGACCCACATGGCATGGCAGACCTCTCCTGTCTTGCTCACTGCTCCCCTCAGCAGTGTGTTTCAGTCTATCTGCCTGTTCTGCTCCCCACTCTGAATCTGGTGATCATCTCACCCCCGGCACTTCTGGCCTGTACCCCAGTTCTTATATGAATAAAAAAATAAATCTTTTTTAAAAAAAAGGTAACACAAAACAATAATTACAAACCATAAAGGGAAATTCTGACAATGTTAACTCATTAAAATTAATGACTTCTGTCATTAAAGTAAAAAAGATTAGTGATAAACTCAGACAGTACAATTCTACCAAATAAACCAACAAAGGGTCAGAATTAAAGTTAAATGAAGAATTTCTTCTGAAGAAACAATTCAACAGAAAAATAAGCAAAGAACACAACAAAACTATTTCATCAATTAGGAAAAACCAATGACCAATGAATATATGAAAAGACCAATGACTATATGAAGCACAAGTAATCAGGAAAGTACAAATTAATTTGTGGCTTTAATTTATAGCCACAGTGAGATATCACTTTATACTCACCAGATCAGAAAGTATTAAATAGCTAAAAATGTCAAGTATTGCTAAATATGGAATCAATGAGAACATTCATATATTGTTGGTTTAAACAGAATCAATACAACTACTTCAAGGGAAAAGTTGGCATTATTGGTTAAGGTTGTAGATACTTTCCCCACTCCTAAACGTATACTCATAGCACCTCTGCACACAGGGCGCAGGTTCTGTCGGCATCTGGGAGCTCAGCTTTTAAAAAGTTCTCAATGCTAATAAGTCTGTTTGTATGGCTGAGGCATGGAACCCTGCTGTACAGGTTATACAGACTGCAGAAACAGTGTGATGTATGGTGAACACCTGCTTTCCTTCTGGAAGTCTAGAATTTATATGACTGTGACTAATCATACCAGCAAAGAGTGTATGTGTAACCAGCCCTCAATAAGCAATTTGGATTCGGAGTCTCTGGTGAGTGTCCTGGAGCAGAAACACACATGCCTGTGTCCTCCCTCACTGCTAAAGGCAGGAACACACTTTGTGTGACCCCTCAGAGTGAAAGGGGTAGAACATTAATTATACATCCAGTAAGTTCCACAAACTCCAGGTAGGATGAAAAGATTACAAAAGGGAATACAGAAAGATTCAAAAGAGGATATTACACCTCATGTTTTAAAAAGAAAGGGAACAATAATGTTTTCCAAAATGGAATCTTGATTTTCTTCAACTTGGAAATAATTGGCTTCCATTTCATTCATACTCCAACAATCTCTCATTGGTTTTTTCAGTAGCTTAAGAATTCACTACATTTGTAAGTATATGAGCTCTCATGTTAGAGTTTAGATTTTTCTACAATTGAGACAACATATTCTGCTTGAAATAGTAATTAAAACAGCCAACCTGTGGTGTTTGGGGAGTAGCCACACCTGTTGATGAACTTTCTTCACACCAGTCATAGTCTAACAGCCCATTTGCATCATTTTCATCATTTGTGGTCATATCTTCTAGACTCAGATTCTTTGACTATTAAAAAACAGAAGAACGTAGAGACATCACCACCGTGATTCAGGTATTAAAACAGTATATTTCAGGCACAGGTTAGGGTCCAAGAAGCAGAAACAAAGGTGATATACTATACTGAAGGAGCTCACTATCCAGTACAGAAAATAGGAAGTCAAAAATTTTAATTTAAACTACTAGATTGGAGAAATCTCTGGCTCTGAAACATTATGTGTTGAAACATTCTTATCTTATGTGATATACAACTTAACGGTATCTAACAATGGCCTTTATACCTGACAAATAACTCCTTTTATAAACCTTTAAGTAAAACTGTTGTAAATCTAAAAAATAAAAAAAAGTAAAAGAAGGGAAAGGACTTTGAAATCTAGGTTTCTCCGCGGTAAGAACATGAGACTTTCCCTTGGCATGAATTAGCCTAATAAAAGGTCTCCTGGAGACAGGACCACCACAACAAAATCACTAGATTTTTCCCTCAGTCACCCCCATAAACATTCTTCATAAATAAGGGAAACTTACTCTAAATAAAAAAGGGGAAACTAGATATACCCTATACCCTAAGGTTTTGGAATATAACTGGGTTTTTTATTTCTTCTTCCCTTTCCCTCAATATCTAGTTAACCTAGGTAGACAATTTTACTTTTCTTGTACCCCATCCTTTCTTTTCCAGTCCTACTACCACTGTTGTAATTTAAGGGCAAATCTGCCCAGATCTGAAACACACAAGCAGACAGTACAGTTTCCACCACTAATCCTTTTACTCTTCAACCAGGGATGACAAGAGATCTCCAGGACTGCCAATCATTAACTAGAACTAGTTATATGGAGTGCTAGGCTGAAAAAAATACTAAAGCTAATTCTAGGCTCCATGTGGAAAATAACAGTGTTATATGAATGGCACCGCTTGGGTACTGCAGTAGAGAGTAACAGTACGTGACACACAGCCCTCACTGAGCAATCCTATACACCACTGCATGAATTTTTCAAAATTACAGTTGTGTCAGTGACATATTATGCCTTGCTCACAAATCCATAGTTCCCATTACCTAAAGTATGAAGTCTAATCCCTCTGACATGACATTTCAAGGTTCTCAGCAATCTAACTCCACCTATTCCAACTTACCCCTCCTTCTCTTTCCCTTCCTCCAGCCCTTCTTCCCTACTTGAACTCTTCATTTTAACTAATCACTCCAGCCACCATATTTGGTGCTCTTGTTAATTCCCTGATCTTGGCCTGAATACTATGCTCCTTTTTCCCCATTTTTCTAAACTTAATAGGTCTGGTCTGGATTGCCCATGGTGATCACTCTAAAGTTGTCCTTTAAAGTCCCAATAGCACAGCATTGTTGCACCTTTATCTAGCATCCAGTATCTCCTCTGAGAGTTACCTGTTTGGACGTCATGTTTCAACTTAACTGTTACTGAGCAAGTGCCACACTTTACACAGACATTTCCCAAGAGCCTAGCATGGGGCCTGAAAGGCTAATAAGGTTGACGATGATGTGGGTGGGGTAAAGAGAGGCTGGCTGGGCCTGGCAGGGGCAAATGACCCTCTATTCCTGCATGATTGACAAGTGCTAAAAAGAGACACCTAAATGAGGTGTTAAAGAAAGTCTGGGGGAAAGGGAGAAGCTCAACAAAAAATCATGAAAGAGTTGGCATTTTAACATTTTTTAAGTTTTGAGACCTAAAAAAAGGAAAAATACCCTCATCCACTAACAATATGGACTATTGCAGGTTCCATAAGGAGGGCCAAGTATATCTTTCTGAAAATAATATAAGTAGTTTCCACATTAAATTGCAATTTGAATTAGCTAAGGGGAAATTATATCACAAAGTATCACTGGCAAAATATTTCGAAAGCAGAATTTTAAGCTATGGGAAATACAAGGAATCACATAGAAAACAGAAACTAATATGAGCACTTAGGAATGACACAGCGCTTCAAAATACCTAGTTTCTCCATTATTTTAAATATACATGAGAAAGGAAAATTATATAAATAAGACAAACTAGAAAAAAGGTAAGTTGGCTACAATTCATTCATATAAGGAGCTTGAGTGGTAACAGCTATACTACTGTTCAAACAGAAACCTAAATCCTTATCATAAATGAGTATCAAAATAGTCATTAAAATAATTAATGTCATATAAGATATAACTTATCTTGTAGTCACAGAATCCCAATAATTTTTAAATATTATGTGCAATTAAATATTTTAAGTATTCTGTCCTTTACATGCTCTTTTGTGTACGTAAATTCTATAAACACTAAAAGACTAGAAAGACAGTAAAATATAAGCCATAATTATGTATAGGTAGGAAGCGTGTGGATAAATTCTATTTTCCTTTTGTTTAACTGTGACTTAAAAATATTCTACAACATTGGGCTTCCCTGGTGGCGCAGTGGGTTGAGCAACGCACTATGAGGCAAACTGCAGCCACTGCAGCACGAGTTAGATCCCTCCCGCCAGCCAGGAAGGGGACCCACATGGCGCAGCAGACCTCTCCTGCCCCGCCCGCTGCTCCCCTCAGCAGTGTGTGTCGGTCGGTCTGCCTGTTCTGCTCCCCACTCTGTCTGGTGAATCCTCTCACCTCCCTTGCCTCTGGCCTATACCCCAGCTCTTGTATACATAAATAAATCTTAAAAAAAAAAAAACAGATAAAAATTTTTTTAAAAAGTTTTCTACAACAACTAGGAATTACTTGTATGGAACTAAAAGAAGAGGGAAGGATTTTTTCCAGTGCCACTGAAATTTAGAGTTTTAGAGCCCAAGTTCAGAACTTCCCATTTCCTAATCAAAAATGTTGAATCAACATGTCTTGCCTCTGGCTCCCTGTCACCAGAAAGTGAACTTGACCAATGGTGTTTTCCACTCATGAGCAAGATAGGCACGTGGCAGGAGCAGTAACAGGTGTTTACCTTAATGCTTTTGAATGGGGTAGTGTTGTCTTGTCCACAGGAAAAAGAAGGAAGCCTTAAGCGAACTGGTTTTCCCTGAGTCTTCTTGGTCAGAAGCAGAAGGTAGGTAGCTGTGAGGTGATCATACTGCCACTATAAGAAAATGAAGTCAATGTTTTTGAAGTAATGCTCTATTTTAAATTAAATTTTCCCTCAATGTAAGAGACTTTCAGAATTAATTTTTTTAGATTTACGAGGCATAAAATGAAAAATAGTAATCCCCTACCCACCCCAAAACATGGGATCCACTTTTAAACATGTTTAGTTATTTCTCCTATATTTATAATTAGATAAATAGACATTTTAACATTTTTTTCAGCTTCAGATATTCAGCTTCATATTTCCCAGCACAGAAAATAAGAATTTAGCTCTACTATAACTCCTTCCATCTCCACACATTTCCTCCCTGAATTTTCTTACTATACTTGTATCACAATTTTTAGTTAAATCAATATTTACCTTACTATGATTATGTAAATAGTATTCACAACTAAGTAAAGGTAATGTTTAAAATATCTACTTAGTACCCTGACACCAACTAGTAGAACAGATGCCAAGAGGTAAGTGGGTCCTGGGAAATCCTGCCATGCCAATAATTAACCTTTTAATTGCTAGATGGGGAGAAAAAACTACAGGGAGGTACCCAGGGACCCTAAGTGATATAACAGGGCAACAGGAAGGGTACTTGGGGTTGTAGCTATTTACCAATCAGTACATAAGTATTCTGGTACCTTAACAGCAAGTTTGGTCATGCTGGTTAGCCCTACATCTAAATGACACAGGGTGCTATCTTTACATTTCCTTCTTTTTCTTAACTCTTTTCCCTGAAGTTAAAAATAAAACAGGCAGTTATTCATGTTACTAATTCAACTCTCCAACACTATTCACACCTCCTCTCAACATGTTCACATACATCAGCTAAACTGTTTGCTCTTCCATCTCCCTTTTGGAGACATTCTACCTGATGATGCTCCACTGAAATGGGAACTCAGCCTGAAACTCATGTCAGGCTAGGAATTCCCTTCAACTCTATCCTACCTACCACATATTCCCATTTTCCAGGATCCTAAGTATTCTTTCTTGGTTTACATTGTTGTTTTAGGGAAACACGCCCTCAGAAACTTCCAGAAGGTGGATGAATGGGAGGTAAATTTTTTGAGATCTTTCGTGTCTGAGAGATGACTGCATTCTAACCTCACTCTTGATTTTCGTTTGACTAAGCATAGAATTCTAGGTCAACAGTCACTTTTGGTTTGAATGCCCTGTTCCATGGTCTTCTTGCTTTTAGTATAGCTTGCTGAAAAATCTGAAATCTTACTTTACTTGATTACACCCAACCCTTTAAGCACGATCTTTTGGCTTGTATCTCAAGAAACTTTCAGGATCATATCCTTCCCCCAGTTTTCTAAAGTTTCACTCAAACAGACATTCCTGTGAATCTACTTTCAACCATTTTGCTAAGCTTTGGTTAAGTTACTTCATTCTCAGAAACTCATATCCTTTCATTTTGGAGTATTTCTTTTTTCATTATTTCTTCTATGGTTTCTTTCCTTGCTTCTCTGTTTTTTCTTCCCACAACTTCTATTACCTGTTTGTTGCACCTTTCCTATCCCTTCTTTTCTGTATATCTCTTTGTCTTTAGGGTTCCACTCTTGAAAGATTTCCCTTTAATTTCATTTTCAAACATTTCTACTGAGCTTTTCATTTCTGTGGTTATATTTAAAATTTTCAAGAGCTATCTCTTCAAATGTTCCTGTTTAATCATCTTGTTCCTATTTCAAGAAAGAAATAGGTTCTCTTATCTCTGAGAACATTATCATTTTTAGCTATTTTCTTTCACTTCCCGCAGTATCTGTTTCTTTCTCAGTATTTTCACTTCTTTTTCCATCTTCCCTCCACCCCATGCCATTTGTTTTGAATCCTGACTTTCACATTAAAGATTTTCCTCAAATGTCTTGTGATCTCCAGCTGTCTATTTTATTAAAAAGTGAAGTGAAGAATTACACTACCAGCTAACTAAAGTGTGACTTTTGGCACTGCTCATTACCCTGGAGGCTTTTCTCTACAATGGACAGACAGGAACCTGAATTCCCCACAACTGATATAGTGGGCTTCTTAACTTTTCTCCCTAAAGATGAATCTTCCAATCTTTCCCTTGGCAGTGGGGACTCCAAGAGGACAAAATCCTGATCCCAGTATTCTCAGAGTTTGAATAGGAAAGAGACTGGGGGAGGGGGAGGGTTCACTGATCAATTATAAGGACTATTGGTACCTGTGCATCCAAGTGGCTCATCACCCCAACCTGAACTGTGACTGGAAGAGGGGTGTCCCTGTCCAATGTCTCTAGTCTGTTAGCTGTCAGTCTGTTAGCATAAGGAAGAGAAAGGGACCGTAGTGCTCCAAATCAGACTTTCAACCAATCTTCCTGTTTCCCACACAACTCATCAACCTGACTTCAGAGGTTCCTAGTATCTCTGATTCCTGAGGTTTCCTGGAACTCTAGAGTTCTAATTAATTTGCTAATTGCCTCTTCCCACTGTAGGCATGTAACTTTAAGCTTTTTCCAAAATGCTATGGCAGTTGCCATGTCTCCAGTTCATAATTTCCAAAACCATACTGACACAACCTTTGTCTCCTGTTCCTTCATCCTTGTGAGTGTTTTGCCTGTTTATTGATATACTGTTATTTTAGTAAGGTTTTAGGAAATGCTGGATGTAAACAGATCTGTTCGGTCTACTGTGATTAACTGAAAGTTTCTAAACAATACACTCATAAGACTATGAGACTCTGCCCTGCCAGTGTTAAATTTAAATTCTATCGAATAGTATTTAATGCTATGTACCTCCTCATAGAGTATGCGACCCAAGGAAGCCTTCTGACACTTGTTTTTACGAATCAGTTTTGTCAATATTTCAGATGGCCATAATTACAGTATATGCTCTGAAATGTATATAATGGGCATATGAAACTAGTGGGAGAAGTATAAAATACTATGATAAATTATCATAGAATGTTGCCTTTAATCCACACAGAGTGGAGGGAAGGAACGAAAAGGTGCTTGGAAGTAAGGTGACAACTATGTAGTCATAATCATTCTCTACTTCCCCAAAACTACATTTCTGAAAACTTTATAATTTATTTTTTTATTTATATCTTTTACATCATTGTGTATTCCCCGTAAAATTCCCACCACCAGTTCACCCTTAGTCCCTTGTGCTCCTCTCTTCCCTGTTTTGATCCTTTTTCCTCTCCTTCCCTCGCATCATGTCTCTTATTTATGGTTGCCTGTTTATTTATTATTGTTTTTTTCCCTTATTTGGTTCTCCTATATTCCTCCTATAAGTGAAACCCTTCGATATTTTTCTTCCTCCTTCTGACTTATTTCTTTTTTTTTTTTAAAGATTTATTTATTTATGCATACAAACACTGGGGTACAGGCCAGAGGTGTGGGGGGTGGTGGTGAGAGGATTCACCACAGAGAGCAGGGAGCAGAACAGGCAGATCAACTGAAGTACACTGCTGA
>JAGFMF010011802.1:2942817-2972705 GCA_019455555.1 Galemys pyrenaicus | reverse complement strand
CCCTCCCTGGCTGGCAGCAGGGATCGAACTCATGCTGCAGTGGCTGCGATTTGCTTCATAGTGTGTTGCTTAACCCACTGCGCCACCAGGGAGGCCCCTTCTGACTTATTTCACTGAGCATAATTCCTTCTAGCTCTATCCATGTTGCTGCGAATGAAATGAATTTATCTTTTTTGATTGCTGAACAGTATTCCATTGTGTATATATCTTCTTGATCCAGTCATCTATTTTTGGGCATTTGGTTTGTTTCTATGTCTTACCGCCAAAAACTACAGTAAAGAATTTTTTTACCCGTTTTTGAAAGAGATGCCATAGGGGTTTTTAAAGACAGTAGTTTAGAAACAAATTGCCACTTGCTTATCAATAACAGCACAACCAGGTATTGTAAAGAATATCTACATAATGCTAAGAGTCTTAGATAGTTTTCTAGCCATATCTGGGAGTTCTACAACCACCTTCTAAATCCTCTTTCCCAAGAAAACTGCTTTTTGTTTCCCTTATTTCTGCAGCAGGATTATGGTCCATGTTGGAGAATTTAAAGTAATCAAAATCAGAATTCTGCCAATTCTCTGGACTAGTTTGTTCTGTTTCTTTATTTTTTTCTCTGCCATTCTCCTTAGTAAGTATCATTTTTAAAAAGGATAACCAGCAGGCACCAGACACAATGTGAGTGGAAATCATACTTTCACATAAAATAAGTGCAACATTTACAGTCATGATAGAATCATAAAAATGCTATACTATTTTTAATGTACACGTAAGATAAAGAACAAATTCATATGGTATTTCTTACCAATGAAATTAAATCCTCCATTGCTTGTCTAGTGTTTCTGTGATGTACGGAAAGTTCTGTTACACAGTCTTCATCAAGGTGAATAAGCTACAAAAAAATTTTAAGCTTTATTAATGAACAACTGAAAATATAATTATTGTTTTGGACTATTTAAATTAGTGTGATAACCTTGCAAAATTAAATATCAATATGTAAAAACAACAGGAGTCTGTCAAACTCTTGGGTAAAAATAAGCATCCTGCACCATTTTTATGACATCAGAAGGTGACAACAGTAGTTCAAGAAGATGGGCTCTCCCCCTGCCCTTCACACGCTCAGTCATCGTCTACCCCATTATTAAAACTCTACAGTGTAGTCAAGGGACAAGATACTCCCTGCTGCAAGGCCTGCAGTGGACTGTCAATTAAGAATATCTAAAATCCAGGTGTCTAAAATCAGGGGCTGTGTACCAGCCTGGCACAGTAATGAGACTGGCAGGACACTGTCCCCAGGCCGTCTGGGGTCAGCACAGCCCAAGGAGTCCTCACAGTGATACCATGGATGCTGCTCAGTCGTCATCACATTGAAGTTACTAGCAAAGCGCCATCGGGAAAGAAGTAAGACAGTCTCTATATAAACATCATTCTGAGGAACTGAAATAACCCTAGTGGTCTGATCCCTGCAAGACGGGACTCACTAAAGTGATCAAAATTGGGCTCTAAGAACCAAACAAAGATCACCAAGAACAAAAAGAGCATGGCCTAAACCTGGAATAAGTACTCAGAAGATCACACAGGAAGAGAACCATAAAGTAATTTTAGAGTCATCTTTTCAATGAAAAAATTCTCTTTATAACAGTCCCAATAAATAACATTTCACTTTTGCTTAAAGTCTTCCTCTCCAGAGAATGCAGAATAGCTAGTTCTGTCCCTTCTCCTGTCCCGTAAGGAACAGCTGGCTGTAACCTCTATATCCACAGCAAGTCAGCAAAATCTGACAGCTAAAAGGCTTTGGAGTTATACAGACCTTGGTTTTAATTGTGACATCACTAACAATCATGTGTCCTTTGAGCACGTTACTCCTCCTCTCTGAGCCCCAGTTTCATCATCTGTAAAAGAGAGATGGCACTGGCCTTGCAACAGACAAGCCTCTGTGGAATGCAGCACCTCTAAATAGGGTGTAGCCTCAAAAACAGGTTTTTGCTAACAGGCATAATTCTATTTCCCCTTTAGTAAAGAAATTTAATTATTCTTATGCTAGACAACCATTCCTCTCATTTTCTCTTTAACCACCTTTATTAATTCCCCTTACCATTCTGGTCCTTTCTTTAGATCACACAGTTTAGATTGTCACTGACCCACAAGGTAACACTAGGAGAGGTGTGTGCCCAGTATGGAGCAGAGCACTCCACCATGACCACCCGCTGTTCTGTGCACCACGCCGGTAACAAGGAGTTCATGAGAAAGTCATTCTGCCATCATGAAAACAGAGTAAGAGCAGAGACAATGACTCATGTGCCTGGCTGGTACAAGAACAAATTCATGGGCCATGCAGAATGTGGACACCACAAAGGTTTATATTAACAAGGGATGAAAGGGTAAGTGTTCAGTGTGTTGCTTTGATCTCAGCAATTCCCAGATCTGTAGATTCCAGAAGTCCAGAAACTTCGTATCTAATTAGGCATCTTGTCACTGATGCCATCACTGCTCAAAAGAAAAGTGAAAGATTTCTGTGCTCCCTCCATAATCTTCAGCTGTTCTCCAAAAGAAAGTCAACAAAGAAAGACAAAACATCCCCCTCTCTCATGGCTTCCTGATTTGTACCTTTACCACAAGGTGTGTGTGGGGAAGGAAGGGTGCTACCTGCTTTGCTAGACTCCTGAACTAGAAACAGTGAAGAGTAGGATGGACAAGCTTGAAAAAAGTCAGCAAAATATGGCTTACCTCAAGCTAGGTTTTCCAAAGAGGCTCAATATTTTAAGTACTCTGAATTCTTAGCCACACATATGCAAGTTAAATTAAGTACAAAAATGCAAACCAAAAGCTAGCCAATTATTTTGGATTATCCGTGCCTACTACATTTCCTGTTCAGTAGGGCAGAAAATAGAACCGAATATAACTTCTATTTGATACAATACTTGGGTACTAGAGCTGTGTGTGAAAATGAGAGAGAGAGATCATGCATAGAGTTATAGAATAGAATCTGTATCTTAAATATCCAAGTAAATCTGAATTACTCTTTATAGTTCACTCTTGATGAAACACAACACTGAGGGGGGAAAGCAAATATTTCAAAAAGCAACTAATAAATCCTTATAGCTCCTAGTATAGAACTCATTTGTCCCCTCGTTGTTTCTGTAAGGCAGGCAAGACAGATGAATGATACATGCAAAGGCACTCTATAAATGGGAAAACAAAGCTCAAACATACATAAAAAACTGGTATTAGAATATCCATAGCAGAGGTGAGAAAGTGAAGATTCAGAAAAACTTATGCAATGTGCCCAAGACTGTCGTTTTTCATTCCGAGCCCAGGGATTTTTACCACACCACAATGTCACCTTTCCTTGATGCTCTCGTCGCTATTCCAACAGAACCTTGGATAACCAATGCTCATCGTAGGGGCTACAGCTACTCAGGCTACAAGCACTGAGTTTTAATTAGTTGACCTATCAAATCCATCACATTCTGCAGTTCTTTTGTCTGGATTCAAATCTTGGCTCTACATTTACTGGTTGTTTGAGCTTGGGAAAGTCACTAGATGATTCTGTGTCAGTTGCTTCAACTGCAAAATGGGGACAATAATATCTATTACCAGGGAGTTGGTATGAGGATTAAATGAGTTAAGAGCTAAAAACAGGGGCCTCCCTGGTGGTACAGGGATTAAAGTCTCAGTGCTATCAAGCTAGCCACAGCCACTGCAGCATGAGCTCGATCCCTGGCCATGAAGCTGACCTATATGGCCCAACAGACTGCTCCTACCTCCCCTGCTGCTCCCCTCAGCAGTGATTTCTCAATCTGCCTGTTCTGTTCCCCATTCTGTCCCTGGTGACTCCTCTCGCCTCTGGCCTGTACCCCAGTTCTTGTATACATAAATCTTTAAAAAAAAAAGTTAAAAACATAAAGCCCAAAGAACAGTGCCAGACTCTTAAAGATATTATCCTAAGGGTTTTAGCCACATTATGTTATAGAATAAAATATAGAAATTTATATTAGCACACTGCTCTATATAGTAAATATTCAATAAGTATTAGCAATTATTATACTAAGAAGTAAGGAAAATTATGTGCTTTTTGGAGATTACTCAAAACAATATATTTCACTTTAGACTGTACCCCAATTTAAATTTTAAATAAGTTTTGTGTTGTTGAAATGAGAGACTTTCTTCATTTTGGCATCTGTTCTACCGCAAACAGTGGGGTACCCTATCCTAGCCTGTTAGGGTCACGGCTGAGCCCTCCCACACATGGAGAAATGATGACCCCCAATGGCTGAACACAGGCATTGACACCACCCACTCTCTCCACATCAAGAGGGGCACATTCCAGCTCCCTTGACCTGCTGTCTCACTGCTCCCACAGCTGCACACTCCGCTGTCCTGAGGCTCCTGGTATTCACAATTATTAGAATTAAGTTGCAGCTCTACGTTGCATTTGCTCAAGACATTAAAGATGTCAGGGAAGGGTGGCATGACGAGAAATTTTAGGACCTGACAGTCACAGCCGAAACAGAACAGTTTCAGTTCAAGTTGCGTCGTGTTAACGATGGCGTAGACTATTGAGCAAGGGCTAAAAACAAACCATGTCTGTTTTCCCAAGACCAGCTGGCCCCTGGGAAGAGTATTTCTATTTCTTGGTGTGACTATACCAGAAAGCAGAAACCTCCCAGCTGAACCATGGCATGTCCGAGACATAATTCCAAGTCATTCTGTTAACAATGCACATATTCTATTCCACTGCCCAAGTTTTGGTGGGTTATCAGAAAATACCCCCAGTTATCTGAAAAAAGCTATTAAAATATTCTCCTTCTAAGTATTAAAATACTTTTCTACTAAACAACTGTATGAGGCTATATTTTCTTTATGTTTCAATCAATATAACATATCAAAACAGAACAAATGCACAAGCAGTGAGAACCACTGTCTTTTACTAAGCCAAACTTCAAAGAAATTTGCAAAGATATAAAATAATGCCATTCTTATGGTTAAATTCATTATTTAAATGGTTTTTATTTCTTGATTTCCTTATCTAAAAATGAGGGCTAAGAATTGTTAGGACATTGAGGGGCACACATTCCAAAGTGGCTCTGGGCTTTCCCATATGCTTTTCTTTTGCCAATGGGACATTAGTACACATGACGCAAACATTTAAAAATGCTTGAATATCTGGGCTTGCCCACTTTCTTGCTTCTTTTGCTAATCCAGCTACCATATCAAGAAGCCCAGAGTAACTGACTGGGGCACAATGTGGCCCAAGAGCACAAATATCCAGTCTTTAGAGTTGAGTTTAGAACATTCAGCCACACGAGTGACCCCAAGAAAGCCTCACAGAGGAACTGCCTAGGGCCTCCCTGGGTTAAGTCTCAGCACTATCATGTTTATGACCTGAGTTCAATCCTGGCCAGGGAGGGGACCCACGTGGCGCAGCAGACCTCTCCTGTCTTGCTCGCTGCTCCACTCAGCAGTGTATTTCAGTCAGTCTGCCTGTTCTGCTCCCCACTCTTTCTCTGGAAAATCCTCTCACCCCCTGCACCTCTAGCCTACACCCCAGTTCTACACAAAAAATAAATGAATATTAAAAAAACCTGCCTAGTTAAGTCAGCCCAAACTGCTGCTCCACAGAATTGTAAATTATTGTTGTATTACATCATTAAATTTTGGAGTGGTTTTTTAACATAGCAATAGTTAACTAATATAATATATACATATCCTTTAGCAAAGCTCACATTTTCTACTAAGTTCAAGTTGTCATTTGTTGCAATGTTAACGTAGGAATAATTATTCAAATAAGGGCTTAAAGTGGCATAGCACTTTATTACTTAAGTTCTTTCATATACATATAAGACCAGTTCGCAAGGTACGGTCCACAGACTCTGGAAGATTCTCCAAGGTCAAAACTTTTTATAATAATACTGTTTTTCATTTTTTACAGTGCTGACATTTGCACGGTTAATGCAAAAGCAATGATGAGTAAAACTGCTGATGCTTCAGTACGAATCAGTGTAGAAGCACCAAACTATACTAAAACACTATATTCTTTGTCATGCACTCACAGTTCAAAATTTTTTAAAAATCAGTTTCAATTAAAAAATTGAAATTGATTTTGATGAAGCAGTAAAAAGTATGAATTGTATTCAATTTTGGTCAGTGAATATACATGTTTTTAACATGCTGTGTGACGAAATGGGACATATGCATGAAACACTTCTGCATACCAAAGCATGGTGGCTGTTGCAGGAAAAGTGCCTGTGTGACTGAGCTGGGAGTGGACTCAGCCATCTTCTTCATAGAACCACAATTTTTATTTAAAAGAACACTGACAGACTATTGTTTTTAGACTTGGATATCTGGCAGACATTTTCTCAAAAATGAACAAAGTGAAATTGTCACTTCAAGGAAAACAACTAACAGTATTTGTTGTTGTGATATAATTTGGGCTTTCAAGCAAAAATTAGAATGTCGGAAAATTTCTATCTGCCACCACGACTTTAACAGCTTTCCAATTCTTTTTTTTTTTAAAGATTTATTTATTTATACATACGAGAACTAGTGTACAAGCCAGAGGTTTAGGGAGTGAGAAGACTCGCCAGAGGCAGAATGGGGAATAGAACAGGCAGAGTAACTAAAGTACACTGCTGAGGGGAGCAGTGGGCAAGATAGGAGAGGTCTGCTGCACTATATGTAGGTCAGCTCCCTGGCCGGGGATTGAACTCATGCTGCAGTGACTGCAGATGCTTCACAGTGCAGTGCTTAACCCCTTGCACCACTAGAGAGGTCCCAGCTTTCCAATTCTTAAGGACTTTTCTGATGAGGTCAAATGATTTTAAGGAAGGTGATTTTTAAATACTGTATAATGAATAATGTTAAGATTTAAAAGATCTGCATAGGAGCCTCCCTGGTGGTACAAGGGGTTAAATCACAGCACTATGAAGCTATCGTCAGCCACTGTAGCATGAGTTCAATCCCCAGCCAGGGAGGTGACCCATATGATGCAGCAGACCTCTCCTGTCTCACCCACTGCTCCCCTCAGCAGTATGTTTCAGTCGATCTGCCTGTTTTGTTTCCCACTCTGTCTCTGGTGAATCCTCTCATGTCTCCCAGCACCTCTGGCCTGTACCGCAGTTCTTGATGTGTAAATAAATAAATCTTTAAAAAAATAAAATAAAAAATAAAAGATCTGGGGCCTCCCTGGTGGCGCAGTGGGTTAAGCAATGCACTATGAAGCAGACCGCAGCCACTGCAGCACGAGTTCGATCCCTGCCGCCAGCCAGGGAGGGGACCCACATGGCGGAGCAGACCTCTCCTGCTGTGCCTGCTGCTCCCCTCAGCAGCGTGTTTCTGTTGATCTGCCTGTTCTGCTCCCCGCTCTGTCTGTGGTGAATCCTCTCACCCCTCACACCTCTGGCCTGTACCCCAGTGCTTGTATGCATAAATAAATAAATCTTTAAAAAAAAAAAAACAAAAGATCTGAATAACTGGGTCAGTCAATATTTTCCAAATGACCAGTGTATAAATTTACATGAGGAAAAGAGCTAAATAGCAGACCAGTGGAGTTAAGTGTAATACAGTACAAGAAGTTCAAATGTGGTTTCAGGTTCTGCATGCAACTAAATCTTTAAGAAACTACCACTCGTCAATTTTTAATGGAATAGCAGAGAATATCCCCAATTATATGAAAAGCTATTAAAATTACCCATTTTCTTGATATGCATCTATAGGTGGGAGTATTTTCTTCATACAGTTCAATCAAAATAACACATCAAAACAGAAGTGTCCTCTATTCAACTAGACTTCAGAGAAATTTGCAGAAATATAAAACAATGTTACTGTTGTCACTCAAAATTTATTTTTCGAAAAGTTGTTTTTCATGAAAATATTTACTTGTGATAAAATGTAATGGTTTACTACTATTACTTTTAAATGATTCGATAAATATTGAGTGTAAAGGGGTCTTCAGAAATAAACATTTGAGTACCTTTATCACCTCTTTACTGTTCTGGGAAATAGAAATCATACACTTCTTTTATAGACATATAAATAGGCTTGGCAATATTAAATAAGCTACCCATGATTCCCAGAGCACTGTTCATAATCCTGACTACACATGAAAAACACTTGGGAACTTTTAAAAATATCCTTTAATTATTCTAGGATAAGTCGTAAGTTACAGACTTTGTTTTTTAGTCCCAGTTGATGCTCATATGCAAACAGGTTAAGACCTACTGTCCTAGCAAATACAAAATTAGGTTTCAAGTCTCCCAAATACTAATCAGGTAAGTTTACAAAATATATTTTCCTTTACATTTAAACACATCATTGTAGGTCCTGAATCCACATAAAAATTACACACTTTTAAAAAAATTCTACTGGATATCATTTTACTTACAGGATTCTTGCTTTGCCACTCTACAGGACAATTGTAATCTTGCATGATCCAGGGATGGCTCAATAGATTTTTCATAGAAATTCGTTTCTTTGGGTCCACCTAGTGGCCAGTGAGAAGTAGCTAGCATTAACATTTCAATTTCAAATAGAGAACATAGAAGTCCTTTCCTCCTGAGAACTCAAAATTCAACAGAACAGATGTAAACTTTATCATCACAAAAATGCTGTCAAAAACCTTAAAGTGGCCTTGAAATAAATTCTTTAAAAGAGTCAATAGAGGCAAGAAAACTATAGCAACCAACAACACAGGCTTTGATGATAAATGTTTAACAAACATGAACTTCATTGGTATGGACATTATTCATGAAGTTCAGTCAATCTATTGTATGATGTAATAGTCTTTTGCTGGAAAACCTATTCACAGGAAATATTCACCAATTTAATATTCAAGCAGCCACAATGGAGGGCATTCATACTGAATATGCAATCTCTAACCTCCATGAGCTTACAATCACATAGAACAAGTTGAAAAGCACACCTTTCTTTTCCATTTGTAATTTTCAAATGTGAGGATAGAAAAATTAATCAACAAAGATTAAGTTTTTTGGAGCTTAGAAGAAAGGATGAGGTGTTTTCAATCTCATTATGGAGATTTGGTGGTCTAGGGCCCTACTTAATCAAGGTGGGTGAGCCTGAGGTAAATTTTGAATAAAAAGTGGAGATGGCTTAATAGATGGAAAAACTGAAAGATATGCTGAATATATAATAAAGAAGATATTACTTATATCTTCAAAGTATATCCTCTTAATCTCATTTCACCCTCATAACTGCAAAGCATCAAGGTCAGGCTCAAATCCCTATTTATACGTCAGAACCAGGTTAAGTGGCGTGCCTACTGATGACTAGGCGAGATACTTAGACGCCAGCACTCCTATTTTCACACTCAGTCACTCCACTACATTTGTGGTTCTTAGATTGTGATCCCAAGATCAGCAGCAGCAGCAGCAGCAGCAGCAGCGGAGCATCCAGAAATTTGTTAGAAATGCAGATTCTTAGACCTACCCCAGATCTGTTAATCAAACACTCTTGGGGTGAACCCAGCATCTGTGTTTTAACAAGTCCATCTAGAAATCTGATACATGCTAGTCAGTGTTGGAGGATCACAGCACTAGATCTTGGGGTCTACTGACTTGTGCATCAGGTCCTTCAAGCATTTATTCAGTACCTACACCTGAACTACACCTACTGTGTAAGAGGAGAAACAAGAAAAGACAGTAGAATAAGAGTTGGTTAGAGAAAACAGAAATGATCAAGAAAAAGGAAGAAACACCACATGAGCAAAGAAACATGGTAAGAGATTTTAAACATGCATTTGCAACATAATTATAAAGCACCCAGCAGAGGATATTTGCATAGCACCGTATAATGAATGGAATTTTTAAGCAAATACATAAATGATGCTTCCCCCCCAAATGTAATAGACTACAGATAGCTTAAAGTTGGATCAAACAATTGCAATGGACTTGTAGTATATAAAAATAAATTAATAAAGTTTACCTGTAGCATTTGTTGAAGAAGCAGAATGCTACTGGGAGAAAGCCACTTAGGAACCTCATACTTCCCTCTCTACAAAACAAACAAAGAAAACGTTCAGAGATTTAGGTTCAATACATTTCTAAGGTAGCAATATACTGGAGGTTAATTTCCAAGTGTGAAGGCTTCATCAACTATAAGATTTGGTAACCATTATTAGTAACACAAAAAATGTATTTCTTGTCTTAAAGAATTAAAGAAAGTAGTGAATTAAACATGATTGTTACCACGAAACTATCCACATATCAGAGTGGGACTAGAACACAGAGAATTTAACAGTGAAAAACATAAATGTTACAAAGCTTTGGAATCTGTGGGAGGAGCATACAGCAAGTACACATTGTAGTCAATCTTTATACAGCTGAAGCAAATTTTAGTTTATAACCTCAGGGCAATTGTCAGAACAGTGTAGCAGAAAAGTTTATTTGGTGGCAGAATATAAGCTGTGGTTAAACACAGGTCACTATCATCCATAAAACAAAATAATAGGTTCATGAAGATAATGGCGAGGGCATCACACACACACACACACACACACAAAATAATAGGTTCATGAAGATAATGGCAAGGGCATCACACACACACGCACACAATAATAGGTTCATGAAGATAATGGCAAGGGCATCACACACACACACACACACACACACACACACACACACACACACCCTCCCTCCCTTCCTCCCAGCTGACAGTATTTGAAGGAGGTTAGAAAGGTGGAGGCAGGTAGGTAGATAAGTCATCAACTACTACCAGCATTAGGGTTCTCTATTCTTTTTTTTTTTTTTAAAGATTTATTTATTTATGCATACAAGCACTGGGGTACAGGCCAGAGGTGTGGGGGTGGTGAGAGGATTCACCACAGAGAGCTGGAGCAGAACAGGCAGATCAACGGAAGTACACTGCTGAGGGGATCAGCAGGCACAGCAGGAGGAGGTCTGCCGCGCCATGTGGGTCCCCACCCTGGCCGGCATCAGGGATCGAACTCGTGCTGCAGTGGCTGCGGTTTGCTTCATAGTGTGTTGCTTAACCCACTGCGCCACCGGGGAGGCCCAGGGTTCTCTATTCTTATGAAATGTCTAGGACATAATTCTTACAGAATCATTCCAGCTTAAAGATGAGAGTAGAAACAGACAGGTATGGGTCACTCAGGGTCCTAAGTCTATATGACAGGATGGATTATGCTTATGCTATCAAAGTAATCAAGAAGTGTTATCAAGCAATGGATTTTAAAAGAAAAGGTGCTGAAACGTCAAAATCACTCAATCATGGACTTAGTCTCTGAGGAGAATAGATAGGCTGACCTACAAAGTCTTTTTCTAGAAAGGGCAAGACCTTTCATTTTAATAAATGACATTTAATTTTATTAAAATTTTCCATTCTCCTTTACCTAAAGTACTTAGTATTATCCAGAGTCCACTCTCATTTACACCTTGCCAAGGTATTAACACTCACCAGTGTCAGGAAGTGACAAAGTCTGCTTCAAAATAGTGATGAAGTCCCTGTTCCCTTCTCCTTATTGTCTCTCACCCAGTCAACTGAACCCCAAGCTGAAGAATACAGTTGCCTGGGCTCTAAGTCTATCCCCAGGAAGGAGGGATTTTCGTGTTTCAGTCAACTCCCTAGGTCTTTGCAATAAGTCACAGTCACTAGAGGACTGGTCCCAACCTAGTTGACCCCAACCTCATATTTAAGTTTTCCCTTATTCCTGAGATCAGGGTCCCTTGTGATTTAAATCCTGGGAACCTCAGCTAGGCAAACTGACAATTTACTTGAGCTCTCAAACATTTCTGCTTGCTCTTGCTAGGGTCTCATAGAAAGTAGACACCATCAAAGGTCTAATCTACCTGTATCTCCACTCACAATCCACTTCTGCGCATCCCGTCATATTTTGCTCCCTGGTAAGAACATGTCTCCAGGGCACCTCCCCTTATGCTGAGTCAGCAGTCATTTGCTTAAGCCCTGTACCTTTTGCACTGGGTCAAAAAGAACCCACCTCCCATTCCATGGCTCCCTGGAACGTGCGAATGTATCCTTATTTGGAAATGGGTGTTTTACAGATCTAGTAGTCAAGTTAAGATGAAGTCATACTGGGTTAGGGTGGGTCTAAATTCAATATGACTAGTACTCATACCAGAAGAGGAACATTTAGACACAAACACATAATGGAGAAAGTAATTTGCAGAGAAGAGAGTGATACATCTACCATACAAGGATGTCATGGGTTATCAGCAAACATCAGAAGCTAATGAAGAAAAAAACAAGCAAACAACGGAAACTACTGATTGAATGAGGCAAAGAAGGATTTTCCTGTAGAGCCTTCAGAGAGAGTGTGGCCTTGCCAACACCTTGATTTTGGAGTTCTAACTTCCTAAGAATCAATTTTGGATATTTTGAGGCACCATCTTGCAGAATTTTGTAACAACTCTAAGAAACATATTATTCACAATGGTTTAATTTCCCTAAACTGCCTCTCTCTCACCAGTGCCTGCCTACTCCAAGGGTAAGGCTGGTTCCAGATTCTATCTAGTCCTTAATTGTCTGCCCCAACACACAGATAATCAGACCTATCATAATAAAAGAAATATTAAGCCTTTAAATTCAGAAACTACCATCCAAAACAAAAGTACTCAATTAAAAGTAGCAGTATTCTACAGAAACCAGGTTTAAAAATGAATATTTAAAGAAAAGTCTGAGTAAGAAGAGCACCACCAGACTGATTGCACGCTCCTTTCTGCCACTTTCTATCACTCCTTTTATCATCACATTTTGAATTCATGAAGAATCTTTTAAAAGATTCCTAGTGCTATCTTTATGATAGAAGCAATTCTATCTAGATAGAGGCAGAGAGAACAAGTGAATGAGAAAAGTGTTGAGAAACAGCAATGGACTGAAGTCATAGATTAGATTTTCGTCCCTGTTCTGCCTCTTGTTAGCTCCATGAGCATGTATGAATTATTTAATCTCTTTGATCCTGCTCCTAAGAGAGTAGGCTTCTAGCAACAAATTTCCTAGTGAGTCGATATCCCACTCACTAGATGAATACACTAGGGTATACCACTTACTAGATGAATGAACGGGTTATTCAGTCTTGCTGTAACTTGCTTTCCTCAATCATAAAAAGTATAGCAATAATACCCATTCCATAAAATGTTGCTAGGATTCAAAGAGCTAATACACATAAAGCACTCAGCTCAATGCCAGACACATGTTAAAAACTTCATGTTTCTGTTACTGCTGCCTCTATTACTACTATTACTACAGCCACTTTCGCTCTGCACAAGTAAAGCCACTTACGAGATAGAAAAGGAATAAGAGAGTGCACTCATGTAAGAGACAAGAGACATGTTCAACTGGAACTAAATAGAAGAGGGAGAAGTGGGCCAAAGATGTGTTTGTTGGTCAAAATTCAGGCATGCCCAAGTGCTAAATACACAGCATCGTAAACAAGCTAAAGTCATTCTGAGGAATGCCACGTGCCTCCCAAAGGAGCTGTGCCTCATGGCAGCTGCCTTGGGATCTCAGGATGGCCCGATAAGAAACAATACATCATTGAGTCAAGTCCTGCTCGCATCTCCTGTTTGAACTTAGCAGGTCTATGAAAGGCCATCCTTAAGCCACAGGACTTGTGACCATCACTGTGACCTGACGTTCTTAGCTTCCTACTCTGCAGTGAAACACTGGCAGAAATAGAATACAGAGTCAGCTTCTGGTGCTCACTTAACCTCACCTCTTATTTGTACACAGTACTTTAAAATACCCAAAGCATTTACACCTATATTTTATCCTACAAAATCCATGCAATAGACAGGGATTATTAGCCACATTACAACATAGATGAGGAAACCATGTCCCAGGCAGGGAAATCAGGAGCTTGCTCAATTCATCAAGCATTGGT
This sequence comes from Galemys pyrenaicus, assembly GCA_019455555.1. Classification (NCBI taxonomy): domain Eukaryota; kingdom Metazoa; phylum Chordata; class Mammalia; order Eulipotyphla; family Talpidae; genus Galemys; species Galemys pyrenaicus. Next base: position 2,958,841 of record JAGFMF010011802.1, on the reverse strand, counting down.
GAGCACCCTGGGATGGATGTTCTACCTGCCCAGGGACATCTGACAATGTCTCAAGATTTTCTTTTCAGTATGGAATGCTTCACAAATTTGCATGTCATCCTTGCTAATCTTCTCTGTATCACTCCAAATTTAGTAAATGTGCTGCAGAAGCAAGCACTGGAGACATTGTTTTAAGGCTTACAACAGAACGATTTGATATATGTGTAAACAGCAAAATAATTACCACGATATGTTTAATCAATGCCCATTACCAAATATAGTTACAAACACTGTTTTTCTTGTGATGAGAACTTTCAAGACCTACTCTCGAAGCAACCAGACACATTTTTATAGTCTTGACCAGCGTAAAGGCTGGGAATGCTGTTAAACACTACGAGGCGCAGGGCAGCCCCCCACCACAAAGTATTATCTTGTCCAAAGTGTGAATAGTGCTGAAGTTCAGAAACACCATTATAGAGAAAAATAGGGTAGAGATACGTTAGAAGAGAGAGCGTTCTTTTTCTGTGGCACTGTGCTGGAATTGTTAAGGAAGCCGACAAGTAGGTAGTGACACAGACGCCTTATTAAAATATTAAAGTATATGTTAAAGGACCAAGTAGAAAAGATCTGAGAGGGATAATTCTGCTGGAGAAGAGCATCTCCACAAACTGCCCTGCTTCGACCAGGATTGTGCGCCTTAATCCTGGTTTCTGCTCAGGCTTTGACCCATTCTTGTTTATTAAGTGATAATTACATTGCAAATGAGAGCAAGAAACTGATTACAGAGGGAGAAAGCAGTGAGAGTGGAAAAAAGATATGAGGGTTAAGCAAAATAGTCCTGCAAATTCTAGTGGACTTGAAATTGTTTATTTTCACATGGTGAAATAAGATAGGCAGATGATCTCTCCAACAGAGAATCATAGAACTACAGTCAATTCTGTGTATGTAAAATATAATCTTCTAAAGAAAGAATCTGTTCATTTTCTTTAAAATTATACATGGTACTTGTTAGAAAGGAATTTTTACTTTCAAGCTACTTAACTTTCATTTATCCATTTACTTATACTTCCCTAATATTTGTGTACTCAGAACTGGAGTACAGTCATGCTTGTCTTTGAATGAAGTGATGGCAAATGAATACAGGTGACATTAATAAGACTAATGCTCAACCTATTAGTAATCATGCTGGAGACTGCAGCTGAGCATTTTGGTTAAAATAGTCAACAAATGCAAAAGATAAGCGAAGTCTGCCTCTAAAACAAGAGTTACATACAGTGTGTCAAATATTGCTAGGTTTTTCAATCAAATCAGGAAGAACTGAGGGAAGTGTAATTCCCAAGTGAGGAATTTTAGAACATTCTAGGCAAAGATACATACTGCATGCAAGTGATACGACACCTTAATTAGATTCAACCAGCAGACTGTATTACACTGCGACTCGGAACAATAGTTCTGAGCCAAGATTACAATAAATTTCAAAATCTATAATGTGTGAAATTAAATTCCACAATAATGCATAAAAGTCCTAATTTGAATCAATTTTCAACTTGCAAATACATGAAAAACTAAAAAATGAAATTCAGAGTAGAAGAAACAAAGAATATACAGTGTTAGTAAATAATATTAATTGGGAAGGCTAAATCTCTACTGCACAAGAACTAGACACTTTATACGATATTCATTCCACTGTAAAAATATGTGATCTACCAAATATCAAAACCTGAATCTAGCATCTACTATATATAACACTTTTACATTATTTTAAGGTAATCCCTGTCCCCTCAAGGATTAATCCAGGATCCCAATGCACTCATGCACCCAAGGCACTTTTTAAAAATTAGTAAGTAAATTTTTTAAAAAGAGAATGCTGGAGTTTGCATATTGATACATTCACCTTGCACTGGTAAAGAAATACATCAATTAAACATTAAAGGTGTTAATTCAATGTCTGCTGTGTGACTGTGAACTTGCCCTAACAAAAAAAGCGCATAACACAAAGAATTAAGAAATTTAAAAATGCTAAAGCAGTAAACAGAACTATGGTACAGACTTTATTCCATCCAATTATGAATCCATTATGAATTCCACTTAAAAAGTTTATCAAATAAGGGACTAAGGAAAAAAATTAATTACAATAAATTAAAAATCAAATCAGCATCAACAGACAACTATAAACCTGAGATATTCTCTAGGGGAGGAGGAGAGAGAAGGAACAGAATGGGTGGGAAGAGCACAGGGACTATGGTGATGGTGCACAGGTGAACTGGGGACAAGAAATACACACTGTACAAAAATGAAAAATAATGTAAACTATATATGTAAAATAAAAAAATAGGGCCTCCCTGGTGGCGCAGTGGGTTAAGCAACACCCTATGAAGCAGACCGCAGCCACTGCAGCACGAGTTCGATCCCTGCTGCCGGCCAGGGAGGAGACCCACATGGCACGGCAGACCTCTCCTGCCTCGCCCACTGCTCCCCTCAGCAGTGTGCTTCTGTTGATCTGCCTGTTCTGCTCCCCACTCTGTCTGGGTGAATCCTCTCACCCCCCGCACCTCTGGCCTGTACCCCAGTGCTTGTATGCATAAATAAATCTTTAAAAAAAAAATAAAATAAAATAAAAAAATAAAAAGTATACCAGGGAACATTCCCTACAATTGATAAAGGACTGATCCTAAAGATCTACAAAGAACTCACACGACTCAACAAAAACAAAGTAAACAATTAAGTCAAAATATGGGCAGAGGGGCCTCCCTGGTGGCGCAGCGGGTTAAGCAACGCACTATGAAGCAAACCGCAGCCATTGCAGCACGAGTTCCATCCCTGCTGCTGACCGGGGAGGGGACCCACATGGCGTAGCAGACCTCTCCCGCCTCGCCCGCTGCTGCCCTCAGCAGTGTGTTTCGGTCGGTCTGCCTGTCCTGTTCCCCACTCTGTCTCTGGTGAATCCTCTCACCTCCCTGGACTCTGGCCTGTACCCCAGATCTTGTATGCATAAATAAATAAATCTTTAAAAAAAAAAAATGGGCAGAAAAGCTAAAAGGTACTTCTCCAAAGAAGAAATGCAAATGACTAACAGTTATATGAAAAAGTGTTCAACATCCCTTATAATCAAGGAGATGCAAATCAAAACCACAATGAGATATCATTTTACACCAGTGATAATGGCACATATTAAAAAAACTAGCAACATTGGGCCTCCCTGGTGGCGCAGTGAGTTGAGCACCACACTGTGAAGCAGCTGCAGCACAGCAGTGTGAGTTCGATTCCCAGTCGGGGAGGAGACCCACATGGCACAGCAGACCTTTGCTGCCTTGCCCGCTGCTCCCCTCAGCAGTGTATTTCTATCAGTCTGCCTGTTCTGCTCCCCACTCTGCCTCTGGTGGATCTTCTCAACCACCGCACTTCTGGCCTGTACTCCAGCTCTTGTAGGCATAAATGGATAAATAAAAAAAAAAAAAAGAAACTGGTCAAATAGCTTAAAAAAAAAAAAACTAACAACAGCAACTTAGCGAGGATATGGAGAAAAAGGAACTTTCCAACACTGCTGGTGGGAGTGCAAACTAGTCCAACCACTATGGAAAGCTATGCAGAAGTTCCTCAGACTACTAAAAATGGAGCTACCATATGATCCAGTAACCCCACTCCCAGGAATATACCTAAAGGACACAAAATCATTAATTCAAAAGGATTCCTGCACCCCATGTTTGTTGCAGCACTATTTATAATAGGTGAGATATGGAAACAACCCAAATGCCCAAAAATAGATGACTGGATCAAGAAAATGTGGTACATATACACAATGAAATACTATTCAGCAATCAAAAAAGATAAACTCCTGCCATTTACAGCAACCTGGATGGAGATAGAAGGGATTTATGTTCAGTGAAATAAGTCAGAAGGAAAAAGAAAAATATTGGATGGATTCACTTATAGGAGGAATATAGGAAAACTAAATAAGGGATATAAGGGGGGAAAAAGTAACAGGCAGTAACTATAAATCAGAGCTATTCTGCAGGGGAGAGGAATGGAGAGGAATCAAAACAGGGAAGAGAAAAGCACAAGGAACTATGGTGATGGTGCACAGGTGAACTGGTGGTAGGAATTTTACGGGGACTACACCTGAGAGGAGAAAGCATACATTGTACAAAAAATGAACAATGATGTAAAATGTATACAAATTATATTTTTAAAAAATTAAAGTGTATACCAAGGAAAAGCAATCATAGCAGAATAGCCCAGAAAATTCCAGAGGAAACAGAGTAATAAAAAAGAGGTTAAAACTGTTACAGAGCAACCCTAATATAAAATGGGGTTTTTTTACTGGATTTTTATGTGCGCGCTTAGAAGACTTTTTAAAAGTTTTAACTTTAGGTACACGTGACAAAAGTTATTAACGGGTTTTATTTTTTGAAAGAAGGGGAATAAAACATTAATAATACCAAGGGAAAGAGAGGGATACAAATTTGTAAATATTTTACTAGATTTTCTAAGCAATGGCGCATTGAGAGCTGGCTCCGAGTTAAGTGAGATGGCTCTAAAGGAACAGAGAGAGCCCAAGGCTCACCTCTGTTTTTATAGCCAGACTGGCTGCTTAATTCCACCCTCAGGTCCCAGTGATCTACTCTTCGATAATTATTTTATTGGATTTGTGGTTTTGGAACACTGGTGGTCTGGAGTGGGGGTTGAATTCTACACACCCATCTGTGTAATCTATTTAGGACTACCTTTCCCCCTAACAATTCTACCAGACACTGAATAAATGATATCAGAATTACAGAAACTAAAACATTTATGTACAAGACGCAAAAAAATGCAATGAAATAAAGTGTTCAGAAAAAGAAGTGTATAAATACATAATTTTGTATATTGCTAAAATTATCATTTCAAACCAACAGGAAATAATAGGTTATTGAATAATTAGTACTGGGAAAACCAAATTACTTATTATTTTCTTTCTTAATAGCTAGTTACCTATGTAAGGGTAACTAGTTATTAAAAAATAAAAACAGATTGCCACTATCTAATTCCAGTACCCCACCGGAGTCATTGATAGAGTCTTAAAACAACAACTTTAGGCAGGTCTTCAATAATGTTATTTTATTCAAGGCCCATGACAATAAATGAAATATTATCCGAGGACCTTTTATATACCATACTTCTTCAATAAAAAGTTTAACAAAAGGGAAAAATAAACATGTAAGATGATTTTACTGGTAACAGTTCTTAACTGTATTACAAAATACCTTATTGAGTCGCTAGGTCAATCACATTTTCTTTTTTTTTTTTTTTTTTTTTAAGATTTATTTATTTATGCATACAAGCACTGGGGTACAGGCCAGAGGTGTGGGGGGGGGACGGTGAGAGGATTCACCACAGAGAGCAGGGAGCAGAACAGGCAGATCAATGGAAGCACACTGCTGAGGGGAGCAGCGGGCACAGCAGGAGACAAATCACATTTTCTTATTGACTTACGGTAAAAAGACAAACTGGTGTTTAAAATTTATAGATTTGACTTTTAAGGTATAAGCAAAGCCCCAGTAAAGAGTATTAGAAGCACCTGCTGATGACACTGAGGACTTACTGTACACACAGAAAACTAGAAACTCAGAAGGTTACACATTGATGAGTTTTCAGAAACTGTATACATAAATATAACTAGCACCCAGATTAAGAAGCAAAACAGAAGCCTACATGTCCCTCTTTTAGTCACAACCCACCCCCCAAAGAGAACTCACTCTCCTAACATCTAACAGCAATGACTTTATTCTGCTTTTGCACTTTTATAGACACAAATATGCAGTCTAAATAACTTCTACAATAATACTCTATGCCTTCTAATACTCACCATAATCTTCTTGTACAAAGTCATGACATTATCATCATCAAATGGTAGAAAGCCACACATAAGCACATATAACAGAATGCCCATGCTCCAAACATCTGCCTAAGAAGGAAAAGGGGGGGGGAAAAGAAACAAAAAATTTTTTAGAACACAGATATTTCAGAGAGGCAAGCCACTTACTATAATCACAAAATCTTAATAGAGCTGGCAAGAACTTCAGAGATCATTCAATTTAATTTGATCATTCTATATACAGGGAACAGCCCAAAAAGAAAAGCTTGTCCAAAGTCATACAGCCAACAATAAGTCTTCTAATTGCCAGTTCAATGCACCCTCCTCTTAGGATTAACACTTTCTAGTGGGCTGGGCTGGACTGGGCATGAGACAGAAGGAGATGAGGCCACGTCTCTGATTCTGAAAGGCAATTCTACAGTGCTACTAAGGATTGTGTAAACATGCATGAGAATGTCAGAACAAGTCTTGAAATTACTACTGATAATCTGCAAATGTGACTAAGCTACATTGTAAAGTCTTCTATGTAAAGAAACCTTAATAAAGTTCAGCAATTGACTTTTCAAACACAGAGGCAAGAAGTTGGCCTGCCAGCACAAATAGCCCTTGCAAATCTCAAAATCCCAGAAGGCTTCACCTTTATATAAGCTATCCATGTGTCCCAGGAAGTCCTAAGCACTAACTACTTGTACAATCAATAGTTGTCCTTCATCAATAATGATGCCACTACTGGCTGAGGAAAGGTCACAGCTCCCACCCACATTAGAATCTAAAGAAAATTTTGAGGTAGGTAGGGCAGCATCTTTTTTATAAAAAATATTGAGACAGGCAGGGAGGGAGGAAACAGGTAAACTAACTTGAGCAGTATGATGCATCGAGATCATACCGGCTTACATCTAGATTTAGTAAGCCAAATCAAACTCCTAATCCTATCTACCACAAATCAACCCAATTTTTAGGAGTCCATTATGATGCCCAGGTGAAGAATTTACTTTCAGCAAACAGCTGATGTTTCTTTGAAGGAAGCGAGGAATTAACACTCATGCATCAGAGACGTCAAATACTGATCTATAAATTCAGCTCTGATGGCACAGCACTCCTGAGCAGGGTGCGAAATGCAAAGCAGAGGTTGCACAGGAAAGTGTGGGCTAGCATAGCTCATCCGCCCCATAAGAAGTTAACAGATTTTGTCTTGAGCTAAACTAAAAGATGAAGAAATGCCCACAGAAATCTACCAAAGTCTACTAGAGAGAAATAAGCAAAACAAGTATTCTTCAGTAACTCATTAAAGGACCTTCCCTTTGTTTTTAATGGATGAGAATAATTTGATGAACTAAAATTCTAAATCAAAGTAAATGCAATAAGCCACGAACAAACACATAAGAAATAATTATAGGTGAAGAGGGTTTGAAATGATTTCATATGAGAAATTACTGAAGGAATTAGAGATATTTACCAAGGAAAACTCCTTAAAGCATAGTTAAAATTCCTTAAACCATAAGCAACAGAATCTGAAGTATTTTCTTAAAACAAAGATTCTTAAAGTCAGCGTTAGAAATCAAGGCCCAAAATCTCTAGCAGTCCTGAGCTTGGCATTTTTTAACAAGTGCCCTAAAGGTTTCCTTGGTATGGTGTCCTGAAGACACTATCCTAGGACCTCCCTGGTGGCACAGTGGGTTAAGCAAACAGCAGCCACTTCAGCACGAGTTCGATCCCTGCCGCTGGCTGGGGAGGGGACCCACATGGCGTAGCAGATCTCTCCTGCCTCGCCCGCTGCTGCCCTCGGCAGTGTGTTTCAGTCAAGTCTGCCTGTTCTGCTCCCCACTCTGTCTGGTGAATCCTCTCACCTCCTGTGACTCTGGCCTGTACCCCAGCTCTTGTATGCATAAATAAATAAATCTTTAAAAAAAAAAAAAGACACTATACTAGAAGGATGAAAAGTCCTAGAACAATGGACACTAAAATGGACAAGAAAACAAATTAAGGCCGGGCCTCCTGGTGGTACAAGGTGTTAAGTCTCAGCCCTATGAAGCTATCCTCAGCCACTGCAACATGAGTTTGATCCCTGGCCAGGGAACTAACCCACATGGCGCAGCAGACCTCTCCTGTCTCACCCGCTGCTCCCCTCAGCAGTGTATTTCAGGAGATCCACCTGTTCTGCCCCCAACTCTGCCTCTGGTAAATCCTCTCCCCCAACCCCCACCCTGTATCTTTGGCTTATACCCAGTTCTTGTATGCATAAATCTAAAAAAACAAACTTAAGGTTATAGAGGAAAATCCCAGATGCATTCAAACCAGCAGGGCTCTATCACCAGCCCTCCAGGAATCTTGCGAGCTCTAGGGACGTGACTAATCCTCCCTCTGGGAGACGGGACGGGACAGTGGAGAGAGTACAGGCTTGTGGTAAAGCTGTAGTTCAAATTTTAATGGACAATTACCAGTCTTGTGACACAGAAAAGGCACTTAATTTTCGAGCCTCAACTTCCTTATCTTCCTTATCGGATGAGCTAGAATAACAGTATTCACTTTATGGGATTTTTGTGGAGCTAAAGTGAAAAGCATAGACAGTATCTAGCATGTGAAACACTACTGTGGGAATGTAAGTATTACAGCACCATGTGAAAAACAGTGTAGCCATTGCTCAAGAAATTAAAAAAGGAATTATCTATTTTTAAGTCATTCGACTTCTGATCCATCAATTCCACTTCTGGACATATACACGAAAGAATTAAAATGAGGTCGCAAAGAGATATTTGTTCCTATCAGCATTATTCATAATAACTAAAAAGTGGAAACAATTTCAGTGTCTATCAATGGACAAATAAACAAAATGTAGCACATACCTACAATGCTGTGTGTATCAGTCAGCCTTCAAAAGGAAGGAAATCCTGACACATGCTACAACACAGATCAACGTGGCAATATTATGCTAACGAAATAAGCCAAAAAGAAAAGTATCACGCAACTCCACTTACACCAGGTACCTAGAGTAGTCGAGTTCATAGAGACAAAAAAGTACAAGGGGGATGTTATCAGGAGGAAATGGGGAATAACTGCCGAGGATACAGTTTCAGTTTTCCAAGGTGAAGAGCCCGAGACTGGTTACACATCAATGTGAATGGACTTAACACCATCAAACTGTACACTTGAAGAATGTACAGTTAAGAAGGGGACTGACTTAAAAATGGTTAACATGTTTTAAAAAATGGGTAAGATGGTAAATTTTATGTTGTACTTTTATAACTGAAAATAAAAAGGATGTAACATGATTCCAGGAATGACATATGCTCTGTACGGGTTTGTTCCCTTTCCTATGATGCATGGAGAAGACCATCCATCTAGCTCTGTGGCATTTCTGTCAAAAATACATAACCTGGATTTACTCATAAGGGCGCACCAGACCAATTCGAACTGAGGAGCTACAGAGTAATGTTCTCAAAAATCTAGGTGAAGGAAGATAAGAAAACCTAAGCAATTCTTCCAGACTAAAGACTACTAATTGCAATGCAACATCCTGGACTGAATCCTGCACTAGAGGGAAAATATGATTATGGAGGACATTACTGGTACAAAAAACACTAAATATAAATTGTGGATTAAAATATTAAATTCCCTAATTTATATTAACTAAAACATGGTTATAAAAGAGAAGGTTCTTGCTTTTAGGAAATATAAACTTAAGTTTTTTTTTTAAAGATTTATTTTATTTATTTATGCATATAAGAGCTGGAGTGTAGGCTAGAGGCATGGGGCAGAGGGTGAAAGGACTCACCAGAGACAGAGTGGGGAGTAAAATAGGCAGATCTACTGAAATACACTGCTGAGGGGAACAGCGGGCAAAACAGGAGAGGACAGCTATACCATGTTAGTTAGCTTCCTAGCTGGGGATAGAACTCATGCTGTAGTGGCTGGCAACAGCTTAACAGTGCTGAGACTTAGCTCCTTGCACCACCAAGGAGGCCCTTCATAAGTTTTTAATCATAAAGGTGCATAATATTTCCAACTTATTCTCAATTGGTTCAAAAATAATAATGTGTACATATACACTAACAAAGTGAAAGAATAAAACAAACAGGAAAAAACAAACAACTGGGAATTTGAATAAAAGGTAATTCAGAAGTTCTCATTCAATTTTTTAAACTATTCTGTAAGTTTGAGATTATATCAACATAAAAAGTCACTGAAAACAAGTTAGTTCCTGTTATATATCAAAGTTTCTCCATATAACATTAGTTCCAAAAGATGCTTCACATAGTTGATTCTGTAGACATGGAGACCTGATAATAGCTGCTATCTGGATCACACTACACAAGAATATATTAAAGATCCAGATATGTCCTAAAATAAAGAGAACTGTTCAACTCAGTACCTTCCAAGCTTTTGACAAAAGATTCTCATTTATCTTAAGACACTAGCATTAGAAAAATGAGCACTCTAGTAAACGGGAGGGGCTGACAGACTGGAGGCAGCATATGGTAAAGCAATCAGAGTTCAGGCCTGTGAGCCTAGGCCTCCTATACAGCACTACCAGGCTCAGAAAGTTAGCTATAGATAGAGTACAGGTTTTCTCTGTGCTCCAGCATCTCTGAAAACTGAGCTTGCAACCCTGGTCTTATGCTCTACACAGCTAGATTAAGTATATAAGCTATGACACTGTTAAACATAAAGACAGCCACAACAAGGACACCAGAGATATAATCCTGCTTCAAAAGTGCACTGTGTATTATATTTATTGCAGGTTATTCATTGTATTTATTAGTTTACATATCTCACCCTCTGAATAGACCTTGATTAGCAAGACTGTTTCTTACCTCATCATTTTTTTTGTTACTGTAAGCAGTGTTAAAACAAAAGCATGTCTTGTTTTTAAATAGTTCAGTGGAAGAGCATCCCTTTCTGCCCCAATTAAAACCAACTGATTTAATCACCAAGCAACATGAACGAAACGGCAGAGAAACAGCAGCTAAAAAACAGGAGCCCCAGACGGTCCCTCTTCATAGTCACTTGTTCACTTGACTTTATTACGAACAAAATAATATGCAAGCAAGCAAGACTTGTTAACAAGTGTGCAGGTGAACTCCTTTAAACGTATGTGCACATTTTCAGAACAGCCTCATGGAATTCATTCCTCAGTTTGTGCAAAGTGGATCGATCATTTAAATAAATAGTAAAAAAGCAGACAAATCTATAATTCACATTGTCACCAGGGAGTCTCCCCTTGCCAAAGGCCTGGACCTCATCATCACATCCTCAATGAGCAATGTCTGACTCACAGGTCACCGATAAATGTACGTTAATTACATATTGAATTAATTGATGAATAAATTACCTCTGATCCAAGATATGATTTGCCTTGTATTAATTCAGGTGCAGCATAAGCCAGACTTCCACAGCATGTCTGTAGATGGTAATCCTTGTTACCCTGCCAAAAGATAAAAATGGAACACTGTTATTGCCCCTAAGAGAATTAAGCTTTGAAGATAAACCTTCTTTCTGCTTTCAGAAAAAGTAGATGAAGAATTAGCCCAAGTAAGAGACTTCTGCAGCCAACTCAGTACTCTGCCAACATGCACGTATGGTTTCCTCGTCCATGGATTTCCAATACCACTACAATCCGACACAAACAAAATCTTTCCCCCCTTAGCTCAGTCAAGTCAGATTCATACTTGCCTAGGTATCGCTCAGCATAATACTCAGCATACATCCAAGCACCAGTGTCTTCTCACATCCAAGTTTCCAAGGAAAAACTATTATTTCTTTACTGAACTCTGTCTTCAATATCAAATCTTAATATAGACCCTCTTGGAGGAAAGGAAGCAGTAATGTACATAAAATAAGGCTGGGGAGTCTGTTTTCGAGCTAGGTATGACTTTAGCTTCCAGATCTGTTAAAACAGGAATTTGCTAGTCCTTTTCTGCCCTCCCATAAAAATATCGATAATGAAAACTGTACTATTGCCCAACACTTATAGAGAGTTCTACAGGAGGCAAAGGACTTATGAAATTGTGAGATTTCATTTACTAGCTCAGAAGTGAGATCCTCAGCAAAAAGCTGAAGCAGTTCTCTCTTAGCTATTCCCTGCTTTTTGACATGGTGTCTGTGTGGATCAATTCCATTAGCCATAAATAGAGTCTGTCACAGACATTCTTCACTGCCTCCTGCGGAAAGCATGATGTATACTGGTTTATGTGTTCAAAGTATGTCTTATTTGTACATGACTGCCTATCAAAAACAAATCAACAACAACAAAATAAAACCCAGGTTTTCCAAACAAAATGCTCCAATAATAATTTCTGAACAGGCAAGAGGGGAAAAGGAAAATCAGAATCAGATATTCAGCCAAAGGGGGCAAAATCTGCTTCCCTTTCCAACTAGCTCTTCTACCTGGTGCAGGAAATAATCATGGGACTATGAAGGACAGAGACAACTCTGCAGTTTCAACATTCTTAATGAGTGTAGACAGCTCATTTTAGAGACTGTAAGTGTCATCATTAGCAAACTCAGGAGGAAGCCTCCAACAGGCAGCCACATAGGAACTCTACAGAGCTGGAAAGTTCAAAGTCACCTCAAAGAAAAGGTATGTGGGGAACAAGAGTACTAAGCTATGGCGTGCAGAGTAAAAAAAATATAACATTATAAAATTTAAGGTGCATGTGGACGTTTTCCTTCTCCTGTAAAAAAAGGGGGTTATCTCTTAACTGTAGCTGTCAAATATCTGACTACATAACAGGAGATTTGGGGAAAGAAAACAAATAAGAAGCTTGCACTAAATTCTCAAAACTCACACCTAAATAAACAAAGGCACTGTCTGATGGCAATGCACGTGAGCTGCAAACACGTGGTCAACTCAGCTTTCGTGCTGCTATGACCTCAGTCGCTCAGCACCACAGTTTCCACAGTGTACCCAGGAATCTTCAACAGGATCCACCCTGGACCAACAGCCAGGGTGGTTCACAATCTTGCTATAAATTAGTCATTTAGAGAACTTAGAAAGGATGAAATGTAACATTCTTCTCAGTGGGTGCAACCAGACTCAATAGAGATTAAGTGGAAGTTAGTGGAAGGTAACACATTCGAAGGCACATTACAAACGAAATAAACAGTTTTATTTCTACACTTACCTTGGGTTTCCCGCAAAGACCAAAGTCAATCAGTTTTACTTTATGATGTTCATCAAACAACAAATTTTCCTGGAAAAACAGAGTTTCATAACTATATATTAACTTCATTATATCACATCCCACCTCTAGTCATTTCTAAAATAAACAATGCAAGACCATTTATTTTAAAAGGCCTGAGTACAAGTATAGAGTGAAAAGCATTTTAAAAGAATGAAATAACAAAATTGGGAGAGAGGATTGTTGACAACTGCACCACTTCCTCTCAAGATATATTGGCATAAACCATCTTCTCCTTGGTGCTCTGAGGCTCAGCTGCAAGCCAACACAATTTATGCCAAAGGCAAGTTAAAATCAAGAGTGAGCTCACATCAAAGCGCTGGCTACAGAGAGAAAGGGACAGTAACATTGCCATATCTTGTCACACCAATTCTAGGTCCCTGATCCTGGCACTAAGCAACACTGAAATCCACATTCACCATCATCCATATTAGTCAAGGCAGACTTAAAAGTATTCCCATTTTCATGGGCATGAAATGGGATGAAGTCTTCATAAAGTGACCGTCCAGTCCATTCAACAGTTCCTTTCTGAGGCATAATGCAATTAAAATTCAAGGTAAGCAGGGTCAGGAAAACAGCACTAAATGGAAAATGTGCAATGACAACATTTTCAAAGAAAACATTTTAGGGACCTCCCTGGTGGCGCAAGGGGTTGAGTGCCCCACTGTTGGGCTTCTGCAGCCACTGCAGAGCATGATTTAGATCCCCAGCCAGGGAGGGGACCCACATGGCACAGAAGACCTCTCATGCCTCGCCCACCGCTCTCCTCAGGAGTATATTTCTGCCTGTTCTGTTCCCCACTCTGTCTCTAGTGAATCCTCTCACCCCCGCACCTCTGGCCTGGCCTGTACCCCAGCTCTTGTATGCATAAATAAATAAAATCTTTAAAAAAAAAGAAAGAAAGAAAGAAAACATTCTATACTCTTCTTTCCTAGAGATAAAATCCTCAGGCTTATATTCCACAGCTGATTACAAAGACACACACAACATTTATACTGTCACACACAACTGACCAATAAACAGAATACTAACATGAAGTCATCTCAAAGAGCCTACCCCAGAAGTCTAAAGGAGGGGTACGGACAACATATTCCTAGTGGTACCCCCCAAAAAAGAAAAAAGCAAAGCCAAGATAGATTCTAAACAGAAAGAACAGCTGGAAATAACAAGTAATGATGCTGAACTCTCAGGTGAGCATGTAACCGAGACACAGTCACTTACTGGTTTGAGGTCCCGGTGAGCGTAGCCCTGACTGTGCACATAGGCGACGGCGGATACTATCTGCCGGAAGACCACCCGGGTCTCCTCCTCCGACAAGCGGTCCTGGGAGATTATGTAGTCAAACAGCTCCCCTCCAGGGCAGTGCTGCACCAGCAAGAGTCACATAGTTATTACTACTTTACAAAAACACTCCAGAGGCATTTAAAATAAAAAAAACTTTCTCTGCACTTAACTCAGAGAAAGTATTAATTCAACTTATAGATCAGGGAACTGAGTGAGGCATATTCAACAATACACTCTCAAGATCAAAAAGGCAACGATTATTCTCTGAAAAAGAACTCTTAGTCTCAAGCAGTTTTATTAATAGTAAATATTAGTAGACTCAACTACCACTGTGATTTTTAAGGGCTTTACATTTTTAGAACACCGTATTAAAACCATTTATTTTCTTAATGCACTCACATTGAATGCAGTGGCGGAAAACAAAACAAACCCAGCAGCAATTACTGCTTCCATCCAGTTCTCCATCCAGAAGGCCAAGGACTTTCGATGTGTACCACAGGGAGCCCAGATGTACAGATCAGAGGCTGAAGGAGACTGGGTACTAGGGCACAAACCTTAGGGTTCCCATCCCTCCTTCCCCAGAGCAGCTCCACTTCTCTGTAAACTAGTTTCCAGCTCAGATTTCATTTCACTTTACCAAAATCAGTTAAGATTATAAATGTATACATATGTGTATATATATTGAGTTCCACATTTAGAAATTGCTCCTATAAATTCGCACATCAAAAACAACACACATTCAAGATCATTCCTGCAGCAACACTGCATGTTACATATTTTTGCTGTTACAAATTTCAAACAGGTAAGCATTAATTAACTCTAATTTAACATTAATTCTAACCTTTTAGGTCAAATGTACTTTTCTCTTAACTCTTAATAAAGTGACTGCTATGGTCTGAATGCTTATGTGCACTCAAAATTCAAAGTGAAATCCTAACCCCCAAAGATTATATTAGGAGGTGGGGCCTTTGAGAGGTATTAGGACATGAAGACAGAATTCCAATGAACTGAATTAGTGCTCTAATAAAAAAGGCTCCAGAGAGATCTCTTGCCTGTCCCATCACACGCGGACACACTCAGAAGGCGCTAGCTAAGAGTGAGGGAGAGGACCCTCATACAACCATACTGGGGCCTTCATGTTGGACTTCCCTGCATGCAGAACTGTGAGAAAAAATTCTGTTGTTCATAAGTTAACCAGTCTATGGTATTGTTATAACTGTCCAAGTGGACTAAGACAGTGACCAAATATTTTTTGGTCTCTAGAACATGCTACCAACCTCAAGAACCAGGAATATTTTGTTGGCTGTATCAATCACGTGGTAGAGTTGACATATATGCTGATGTCTCAGGTTCTTTAAGGCATCAATCTCTGTTTTGATCCGGGGCAAATCACTCTGTGACCAAACATTACATTGAATGAGCAGTAAGCCTATTTGGGAAATGTTCCAAGCACCAATATTAACAGTTCTAATACTGAGTAGCAAAAGCTATCAACAGTCTCAAAACAAACTGTTCTATAGAAAAATATCACAATAAAAGTTATTTGTATGTACGTTTATTTTTTTTTTTAAAGACATTTCTTTTTTTTTTTTTAATTTTTTTTTAATTTATTTATGCATACAAGCACTGGGGTATAGGCCAGAGGTGTGGGGGGTGAGAGGATTCACCACAGACAGAGCGGGAAGCAGAACAGGCAGATCAACAGAAGTACACTGCTGAGGGGAGCAGC
>JAGFMF010011802.1:2918284-2933171 GCA_019455555.1 Galemys pyrenaicus | reverse complement strand
CGGCCATGTGGGTCCCCTCCCTGGCTGGCAGCAGGGATTCGAACTCGTGCTGCAGTGGCTGCGGTTTGCTTCTTAGTGCATTGCTTAACCCGCTGCGCCACCAGGGAGGCCCTAAGGGATGTAATTTTAACTCAAGGTAAAAACAGTCAAGTTTCAGGAGGCAGGACTCTGAGCTGTGAGGCATAACAAACATCCTGACCCTTTGTGGACTATTTCTTCTTGTGAGCAATAAAGAGGTTGGAATATGATTCTGCTGCTCTGTTTCATGAGTCACTGAGTGTGTCAGGCCCTTTGTGATGTAACACCTCTACCAATAATAACGCCATTAGCAATAATAAAACTAACTACAGTAGTTTGAGTAATTAATGTGAACTTACATACATCATCTCTATAACAAAATAACTGCCCCTCTGACACCAAGCGATTTGTGCTATTCATTGTTTCACCAGCCACCAGTGTCTACCCTGTACCAGAGCCTGTTCAGAGTAATGCTAGAAAAAAGAAGAGAAGAGATGTGACCTCTGCCAAAGGTAATTCAAAGATAGTGGGGTTAGATCCACAAACAACCAGCTCCCCTAAAGAACCAAACAGAACTACTAAAGACAAGTGCTATGCAGAGCTTTTTAATTTGAAGTAATTCATTTATTCATTTTTGCTTTCATTTCTCTTGCCTTTGGGGTTGACTACCCAAAGACATTTCTAATGCTGGTATCATGGGACCCACCACCTATGTTTTCTTCTATGTATTTTATAGTTTCCAAGACTTTAATCCACTTTGAATCTACTTTTGTGTGTACAGTTAGAGAGTGATTGATGGCTCTGTGGATTCTGTGTTGTTAGACATTTTCATTCTTTTGCATCTGATTGTCCAGTTTCCCCAATATTGTTTGCTGAAGAAACTTTTCTTTCTCCTTTGTACGGTCATGGCTCCTTTGTCATCGATGAAATGTTGATATGTGTAGGTTTGTTTCTGGGTTCTCAATTATATTCCATTGATTGGTGTGTTTATTTTTATATTTTGATATGTTTTGAAGGAAGAACCCACAAGACTTGATGATGGATTGGTTCTTGGGGAGTGAGGAGAAGTAACAAATCAAGGGTAACAGGGGGAATGGTGATGCTATCAGCAGAGATGGTTGTGATAAGGGTGGGAGTAGGGTGAATCAAGAATTCTGCTGAAGGCTCATGCATTTTCAAGTGGCAAATAATTATCTAGACAGATGATTCCAGAATTCTGAACATAGGTTTAGACTATGGACAGACTAGGGAGTTATAATGTAGAGGTGGCATTTAAGTTGCTCTAGGATTAGATGAGATGAATAGGGGGAAAGTAAAGATGGAGAAGAGATTTGTGAATTGAACAATAAGATGTGACACTGAGTTGCGGTCAGGACTGAGTGACTGAGAAGGTACCAGGACAACCACAGGATGAATGGGAGGCCTAGGCAGAAAGTGCTTCAAGGAATGTGCCCAAAGGTGACAGGAGATTAAAACAAAAACTGAGCAGTAACCATTGGCTAGGAAAGGTGGAAAGTGGTAAACTTTCACTGAAGTACTCAGGTACTGGCCTCACTGAAGTGAACTAAGAAAATGAAGGTGATACAGTGAGTGGAGGGTATGAGAAGGTCCCCATAGTAAACAAACAATATCTCATCTGGGACTTTTTTATTGACAGTTTAATAAAGGTACCATTAACGAAGGTAGGTGGAGTAAGGGCACTCAGGGGGAACTGAGATTCTCAAGGAATGGAGGGAAGTTGTTAAAACCCTGAGGCCTGAGAAGTAAGAGGAAAAAATTATGTTAAGTGAGGCTGAGGGGAAAAATCATGAAAGGGAGCCACTTGGAACCAAGAAGATAGTTTTTGAAGGAAGTAGCCATTCAGAAACAAAGCAAAGTAGGGACGAAGCATGAAGAATAAATTGGGAAATGGAAGCCAATAGTTGGTAGCCTGGTGACAGAAGCTACAGAGACCAGTTCCCTGAGCAGGGATGGACGGAGAATGGATTGGGGAAGGTGTGAGGGAAACACATGAACAAACAGGAAGCAACACAGTTGTGTGCTGGAGGTGTGTAAATGGGTGGGCTGGGTAGCAAGTACAGGTGTCTCTAATACATACAAAAAGGGAAGCAACAAGGCACAGAAATGGTTAAAAAAACAAGCAAATACATCAAATCCCAACCTCAACACTCTTTCACAGGCGTGGGAGTGGGGGCCACGATAATTTAATATTGCTTCATGTTGTGAGAATTAAATGAGATCGTGTATACACAATCCTTGGAGTCAATAAATTGTAGCTGTTTTTATGTGCTATAAAACACAGGATTCGTTTATTTTTAAAGTGTCCCTGAAGTTTGTGTAAGAGTCATGGTGATTTCATGTAGGTTCAATGAGGAGGACATGTCCTGACATCTGGCCATCTCTTGAACCTGTGGCTATGGCGTGTTGTTACCACCTGGTGGCAGCATACCCTAATCATGGGTTCCATTGTTTGGAGCGATGAGTACTTTTAAAAAATTAATGAACAGAAAAGACAACCAGATCTTATGTACCTTGTCTTAAAATTCAAAGTACCACCTATGAAGTAGTAGCCTTGCAAAGAAAATCAAGCCTGATCTCATTAAGGCGCTAGATCCAACCACCAAATACAGGAAATTAAGGAGATATCAGCCTTTGGAAGTTGTCAGCAGCAAAACCAGAATATATAATTCTCTACAGGACAAATGCCTTCCTTTCTTTTTTAAAAAAAAAAGGCTGTAAGTGGAATATTCCAATTAAAAGAGACTAAATACAGATCAACATACCACAAAAAAATAATATTTTTGTGATAATCAGGGAAATATTACTGATGACTAGATATTGTTGATGTTAAGAAATCTTTGATAAATTTTTTTCTGGGGCTCGTGGTGGTGGAGGTTATCATATTATAGACATTTTTCCAAAGGAAAAATCTTCAGGGATACATATTAAAATATACATGTAATGATGAATGTCTAAGATTTATAATCTGTACAAGGAGGTGGAGAGGATAGCCAAAAAGACAGGAGGAACAAAACTGGCCATGAGTCAGTAATTACAATGGTAATTACCTGTGTGTTACTGTTATATCTTTCTATTATGAACTATGTGTATATATATCTCCAGTATTTATATATTGAAGTCCTAACCTCTAAAGGGAAGGTATTAAGAGATGGAATCTTTAGCATGTAAACTGGTTAAGGTGAGATTGAGTGCCCACGAAGGCATTAGTGCCCCTATGAAGAGAAAGGGACATAAGGGCTTCCTCTTTCCTCAAACCAAGAAGGGTTCTCAACTAAACCTGACCATACTGATCTTAGTCAAGTTCTGGTGAGAACCCTCTTCCTGGCACCTCATCTAAGACATCCCAGGCCCCAGAACTATGAGAACTAAATGTCAATCTGTGTATTTTGTTACAGTGGCACAAATATGGCATGTGTGTGTTGGGGGAAGCCAGAGGCTGCAAGAGCTGTGAGCAACGGTCAAGGACAGAAAACAGTGTTATGCTGAGATCCTTGCGAGACTTGCAAACAAGTCATGCTAACAAGAGCTGCACACGGCTCTTAGGATCGAGGTGTACACTCTTTCTGTCCTTGACTGTTGCTCACAGCTCTTACAGCCTCTGGCTTCCCCCAATATGTGTGGTCAGCAGGGCAGTGATACGTTGTCATTTGGGATGTTTTCCGCAGAATCTCAGGCCCCATTCTGGATCTACTGAGGTGGAACCTGTAGTTTACCAACCTCCCTGGGTGAATCATAGGCACACTAAGGTTTGAGTCTCACCAAGTTACATTATTCTTCCTACTTTTGTGCAAATTTGACCTTTCCACAATGAAAATAGAGAAACTAAGTCATTATAAAAATAAAATTGATAATGTATAGTAATTAGTACATAAAGGGTAGTTATTAAATATTGGTTGAAGCAAGTGTGATCCTGCCCGGATAAAAAATATGTTATAATCGTGTCATGATTATATTATGCTTTGAATAAAAATACAGCTCATGCCTACCTATTTAGTCTTTGTTAAAAGCTTCTCAAGTACTCATCGCAGGTTTCTGGCTTTGAGTGTACTCAAGTTTAGAGAGACCAAGTGACTCATCCAAGATACCACAGCTTTAGGTGGGAGAAAAAAGGACTCTAAACCTGGATTTCTAATTTTCCAAAACCCATTCTCTTCTTATCACTACACCTTAATTCTAAAAACTGAAATGTGTCCCAGGCACTTGTGGTTTGTTTTTTGTATATTTTGGTTTGGGTTTTAGTCTTCAATATGTCTATTAAAAAACTCTTCTTATAACTCACTTTGTTAAGCCACAGTTACTTTTATTCCCTCCTTTGAGCGCTACTGACATTCTACTGGGAAAAATAAATGAAGCTCTGGCTATTAAATCTTAGTTTATTCAGGAGAAAATTATCTCAACCCTTGAATTTATCTCATTTACACATCCTTGAAACTTTAAGACTAAAGAGAGACTAAAGATTAAAGAGGATTAAAGAACTCAGGGGTTCATGAATTTGTTTGTGAGTTGAAATTCCTTGGGGAATTATAACATCCCAAATCAAATAAACTATATAGAATTGCTGAAGGAGGAACCCTGGCGTGGGTTCCCAAGGCAATCCCAAAGTGCAGTCTACCTTGAGAATCAATGACCTGATTATTCTCAGTAGAAGCAATGCTACAACCTAGGGAACATTTTGGAAATCTTTTAGGGGATTTTTATAGTCAAAAAAATTAAGAATGGCTAAAATGAAAAATTACGATAATGCCAAGTCCTGATGAGCATGCAGAGAAACTGGATCACTCACGCATTGCCAGTGAGAATGTAAAATGGTACAGCTGCTCTAAAAACTAGATGGGCAGTTCCTTTTAAACCAAAAATGGACTTAACATATGACCTTGTAATTTCACTCTGGGGCGTTTATCCCAGAGAAATGACAATTTGTTTTCACACAGAAACATGTCCATGAATGTTCATGGCAGCTTTATTTATAATAACTAAAACTAGAAACTACCCATGTGTTTTTCAATAAATTAATGTTTAAACAAACTGGTACATTCATACAGTGTGTGATGGTTAATTGTAGGTCAACTCCACTAGCCCCTGAGTGCCCAGATTAAACGTTATCTATGGGTATATCTAAAGAGGGTATCTCTGGGTGAGATTAGCGTTTGTATTGGTGAACTCAGTAAAGTACATTCTCCTCCCCAATGTGAGTGGGTTTATCCTATCCCTTAAAGGGTTGAATAAAACAAAAGGCAAAGGAAAGCCTTCACACACACACACACACACACACACACACCTTTTTTTTTTTTTTTTTTGCCTCATTGCTTACACTTCTGGGGCAGTTTGTCTTATCTGTTGGGATGACTGGGATTTACACCATACTATTGGCTTCCATGGCCCCTTAGGCTTTAGCGCTCTGAGTGACGTACTCCATTGGCTCTCTTGAGTCCCAAGTTTTCTGATCCAACTTCTCATCCAGCACAAGTGCATGAGTCAGTTCCTCATGAGAGATGATGAATAGGTGGGTGGGTGGGTGGATGGATATCAAGAGAAATTCTATTGCTTCTGTTTCTCTGGAGAACCCTGATTTATACACCCATGGAATACTGTTCAGCAGTAAAAAAGGAGTCAACTATTGATATAAAAAACTTGATTGGGCCTCCCTGGTGGCGCAGTAGGCTAAGGAATGCACTAAGAAGCAAACTGCAGCAACTGCAGCCACTGCAGCACGAGTTAGATCCCTGCTGCTGGCCAGGGAGGGGACCCTCATGGCACAGCAGACCTCTCCTGCCTTGCCCGCTGCTCCCCTCAGCAGTGTGTTTCAGTCAGTCTGCCTGTTCTGCTCCCCACTCTGTCTCTGGTGGATCCTCTCACTGCCCACAACTCTGGCCTGTACCCCAGTTCTTAATATGCATAAATAAATAAGTCTTAAAAGAAAACTTGAATGAATTTTGAAGGAATTAAAATGAATGAAAAAAGTTAATGTCAAAATAATACATATTTTATGCTTCCATCTATTAAACATTCATGAGATAATATCATTATAGAGTTGGAAAACAGATTAGTGACTGCTAGTGGATAGGGATGAGGGAGGGGATAGTTTTAGCTATAAAGTTGCATGAGGGAATCCTTACTATGAATGATGTGTGTGGTGGTAGTTGCAAAAAATTACAGGTGTGATAACATTTTGTAGAGCTACACACACACACATGAGTGTAAAATCTGAATAAACTCTTAGATTGTACCAATGTTGATTTTCTGGTTTTGATGTTATATTTCAGTTACGGAAGATATTAACAGTGAGGAGAGCTGAGTGAAGGATAAATAAACTGGATTTCCCTGGATAGTTCTTTACAAGTTCCTGTGAATTCACATTATGAAATCATAGTAAGGTTTTAAATATGAAGAGATACTACAAGCACCAATTGGGGGAGGGCAGGGATGCCACATTATCTCCACAAAAAACAATTGTCCTGT
Organism: Galemys pyrenaicus; assembly: GCA_019455555.1. Lineage (NCBI taxonomy): Eukaryota > Metazoa > Chordata > Mammalia > Eulipotyphla > Talpidae > Galemys > Galemys pyrenaicus. The sequence goes on along the minus strand of JAGFMF010011802.1, from coordinate 2,926,673 downwards.
GACCTTCATCATTTTCCACCATGGCATCAGAATTCCTTCAAATGAAAAACCTATTTAGCATGATCTGAGTCCAGAATCTGCTTTAAATGTCTCCCCATGCACTGAATTTTCTAAGAACCAAACTACTATGTAAATGGAGAGAAGACAATACTTGGTCTTATCAGGAGTTTTGCTAAGGATTATTTTCCATTTTAGAAAATTAAACTGTTTTTGTTCATATAACTAGTGGAATGGTGTGTCAATGCACACGCAAATACGTGATAGAGAAGGTTTGAGACACCTATTGATTTTAAATCACATATAATATTAAGTTGACAGATCAATAAAATTCAAGGATCTTATTGAATTTTATTAATAAAGATTATTTTATGAAAATTTAATGTTTCTTAAAATTAATTTGTTAAATTTATTTATGTATAGAACTGGGTGTAAACCAGAGGGGCAGTGAGAGGATTCACCAAAGACAGTAGGAAGCAAAACAGACAGATTGACTGAAATACACTGCTGAGGGGAGCAGCAGGTGAGACGGGAGATGTCTGCTGCTCCATATGGGTCAGCTCCCTGGCTGGGGATCGAACTCAGGCCGCAGTGACTTGTGATAGTTTGATAGCACTGTCTTTAACCCCTGTGCCACCAGGAAGGCCCAAAATTAAAATCATTTTGAAGCACAATGATAAAGATACATACTTGAAATGTATTTAATCATTATTTATTTTAGGTTTTACATGTATTTCAACTTCACTCATACTTTCTCCAGTGGTGGTCTCTTTGTTCCTCTATAGCAGTTCTAACCAGTAGAAATATAACACAAGCCACATGCAAACTGTAAATGTTCTAGTCCTTTTAAAAATTTCTAGCCATACATTTTAGCCATGTTAAACAAGTAAAAAGAAACAGTTGAAACTGTTAACATATTTTTTGTAAATTTAGCATCTTTTATTTAACAGGAAGCAATCTCAAAAGCTACCATTTCAACATGTAATCATTTTGTTAAGTTAGTGATACATTTTTATATTTTTTATACCAAGTGTTTAAAATTAGATGTGCATTTTACACTTACAACACAACTTAGTTCAGACTAGTAATTACCCTTTAAGTGGTCAGTAGCCACATGTGGCTTATTGCTACTGTGTTAGCCAGCAAAACTCTATAATATTATGTATATTTACCCATCCTCTTGCTATGGCTATGAAGAAATAGTTTTTAAAATCTTTTTAAATACTAAAGATCAAATATATGCCTCTATATGAGGTGGTTTAAAAGATGTGGATATCCTGTCCTGATTGAACAATTTTTAAAAATATTTTTAAAATACACTTACAAAAACTCTGTGTTTGTAAACATATTATACTTTCTCATTTTCTCCACTTTGCCACCCATAGTTTGCCTTCGCTTGTGTTACTTCTCCTTCAGTAAATGTTATTTCTCCTTTTATCAGACACAGATAACTTTGGTCTGATGTAAATTAACCCTAGTTTTTCATTCCACTGTCCATAATTTTCTGAACAGTTTTATTTAAATGACTTCTAAATCACTTAGTTCTCTTTATTTGAAATGATTCATAATAAATAAGAGTCAGCATCTTATTTCTGCTAGATAGTTGTATTGAAGCATTTATATGTATTATTCTATTAAAAAATATTTTATCTTTATTTTTTCCTTCATAATTAAGACACTATCTTATTTTCTTGAAATTGTGTACTTTGGTAGATGATTCTTCCTTTGAATTTTTATTTCAGGATAGCAAAGGTACTATTACCAACACTTGTAACTAAAAGAGAGCATTGAATTTCATACTGATCTAATTCAAGCTTCTTATTTAATACAGAAGCTAGAGGTCAGAAGGACTAGAACTAAGAATTTATGATTCTAAGTGTTTTCTTTTTATTCTCAGTGTTAGCAAAAATGTATGAATTTTATCCCTAATAAAGGCTAAGGAAAGGAGCGCCAAGTTATGGCCTTGGGTCAAAATCACTGCTACTAGTAGTAGATAACATTTTATTTAAACTCAGTCCTGTCCCCTCACTTACATATTAGCACTGTAGTTTAGCAATATAATGGCAAACATATGGTACTTGCTATAGAGACCTTTTGACCTAGAAAGTTAGAATACTTACTGTCTGACCTTTACAAAAAAAAGGGGTTATACCTGTACCAGCAATCCTAGGAGTTCAGCAGCTTACAAGAGCAAGTCTTGTACATGCCCATCATGGGCACCTATGCTCTATTCTATTTTATTTTAAAAAAAAAGATTTATTTATTTATTTATGCATACAAGAATTGGGGTACAGGCCAGAGGTGTGAGTGTGAGAGGACTCACCTGAGACAGAGTAGGGAACAGAACAGGCAGCTCCACTGAAACACACTGCTGAGGGGAGCAGCAGGTGAGACAGGAGAAGTCTGCTGTGCCATGTGGATACCTCCCTGGCCGGGAATCAAACTCGTGCTGTAGTGGTTGCGGTTTGCTTCATAGTGCTGTGCTTAACCTATTGTGCCACCAGGGAGACCCCTCTATTCTATTTTAAATTCATTATGGGAATCCAGGCTGATGTATCAGCTTATGTCTAAAATGCGGCTAGTCTGAGGTAGAAGAAAAAGAATTGTGAACAAAAGTGGGTTCTTGGAGTTTCTATCTAGAAGTAACAAACACATCATTTCTACTCATGTTTCACTGGCCAAAATTATAAGGTGGAGCAGTTATTATGTGACTAAGGAGTATCCAGGGACCCCAACTGTTAAGAGAAGTATGCTCTGACAGGGTTTTGGCCATCCATACAAACAGGCAAAGGAAGTAGACTCTGAGTGAGAGATATTTTTAGTAGAATTGGTGTACATAGAGAAAAGATTTTAAATAATAGTTTCCCAATAAAATGCCCAACATTATCCCATTCCCTTATTGGCAAATGCCCAGCCAAATAGGTTTGACCTGAAGCAGGGCAACTGAGCCCTGAAAGCTTGCCACAAATCTAAGGTTACTTCTGCCAGAAAAGTACAAGAAAGGGCTAAGGCAGGTCTCAGGAAGCTGGAACAGAAGGAGATACTCAAAATTCAAAACATACTACATCAAGATAATGGCTGCCATTGTCTTTGCCAAGAATCAAGAATAGCTACTCCGCATGTCTCTCACCTACCTGTCTCTTCCAAGCATCTCTTCCATTTTGACAATGTCCTCTTCTAAGACAGCTATCGGGTAAGAATGACACTAACCTGAGACTACCATGCTGTATGGAGAAAAAGACCAGGTGGTGGAAATTGAGTCTCTAACAACCCAGCCCAGCTGCCAGCTGGATGTACATGAGTGATCCAGCCATTGTCATGTGAAACAGAAGTCCCACCCACTTGAACCGGAATGATATCTTGACCCACAGAATCATGAGAATAATATATTTGATTGTTTTAAACCACTTAGTTTTGGGGTGTTGTTAGTCATCAAGAAATAATTATTTTCTGGAGGTTCAAGTCATTCCCCTGCAGAAAAGCAAATACTATTACTTTGATTTAAAAAAAAAAAAGATTATAATGCCTCCCTGGGAAATTTCCCTTAATTTTGATTCAAGGCCTCCCTGGTGGTACAGGAGGGTAAATCACAGCACTATGACTCTATCCACAGCCACTGCAGTCCAAGTTTGATCCCTAGCCAGGGAACTGACCCACATGGTGCAGCAGACCTCTCCTATCTTGCCCACTGCTCCCCTCAGCAGTGTATTTCAGTCGATCTGCCTGTTCTGCTTCCCACTCTGTCTGGTGAATCCTCTCACCCAAGCACTTCTTGCTGCACCCCAGCTCTTGTATGCATAAATAAATAAATAAATAAATAAATCTTTTTAAAAAAATAATGATTCAGAATAAGGTTCTCAATTTATAGGACAAACTTTCTAATATGAATATAAAAACTTTAAATTTCAACCATATTCTGTATCACCCCCAAGAATCTGATAAATAGACTACAAGGAAGACTAAGCAAACTGCCACAAGACAGCCTTAAATAGTTGAGTCATTTCCAGTTTTCATGATGTACATGCAAACCACAGTTTAAAGGACCGTGGGCTTCAGCAGACTCCCAGGCCAAGATTGGATTCTGTATCAGCACATCTATTCCAGCTGAGTGAACTGGGTTCTACAAAAGGAATTCTGGAGAAAGATCTGCCAAGCCTATTTATTCAGCCTTATGAAATTCTTTTGACCACTCCCTGGCTGTACTTTGTACCAGACCACCCATGTGGATACACACACATCTCCTTGCAAGCTTCCTGGAGACAAGCCATAGCCATATCAAAAGCACTGAAAACTAAGTACTCCTGAGCCATCTCTGCAAATCATATTTAGGGCTGTGACAGCCTGAAAGGGAACTCCTAATGGAAAGAGAAGTGATATCCATAATTAATTAAGAGACACCCACGGTGAAGTATTCCTGGAGAACTATGTGAATATACAAGAGAAATACTCCCAGAACTAAACATGTGAACAGGGAAACCACAGAGTGAATCCTGCCTATAGGATTCTTGGCAACATTTACTTTATAATGGTGATTTGCTGCAACCTACTAAAAAGATTGTTCTTCGCCCCCTCACCTTCTCCATGACATAATGATGATAAATATTAATAATCCCTAGCAAGGCCTATTCCTAGTCTAGTGAATGCATAGGTATGAATGTGTGGATTTGTCTATCCAAAGTGAGAAGATTACAATGAGGAACTAGCCTTTCCATAACAAAACACTGCAAAATTTCATGACGCAAAATCTCAATCATCAAAAATATAGTTTTAATGTTTTACCCCTCTACAAAATTCTGAAATGCTTTTATAAAGATCTCAACATTTTATTGGTGAAATAACTATAGCTTCTTTCAAATAAATGTTATATCTCTTTCAAAGTCTTTTTTAAAAAATCAGAACTAGGCTTTTCACACTGGAAAATGTAAAACATATGCAGAGTGGCCTATAGAATAAAGAACCCATATATGCATCACCAAGTTATAAGTCTTACTAACTCATGGTCAGTCTGGTTCCATCTATATCCCTGCCTACCACCCTCTGACCTCATATTATTTGGAAATACAGCCCAAATATTTGATCTTTCATGTAAATATTTTTGCTCTCTAAAAAGTGAAAATTATTTTAAAGACATAACCACAATGCTATTCTCACGTGTAAAAATGAATAAAACTCCCTTAATATAATCAATGATCCAGAGGAAACTTTTCCTCAAACAGTCTTGTATCTTCCCAGTCTGCTCAAATCAGGATTCAAGTGAGATCTTCACTTTGCAATTGGTTACAATGCCTAAGTCTATTAATTGATAGGATTTTTCTTATCCTTTTTTTCTTAAAATATCTTAAAAGAAATAGGGATCTTTTATAGGGTTTTATAATCAGCAGCCTTCTTGAAATCCACTACCTTTTGACTGGAACATGTCCACTGCAGTGTGACAATGTCTCATCTTCTGTATCTGTGCCACAAAAGCAATCCTCCACTGCTGATCAGAGGTGGTTTGGGGAGAATATTCTGCAGTTTTACTCACAGACAGAAGGAAATTCCTATTTTGAATGGTTGAGGAATTGGAATTTGATAGTACCAACTTCTGCCTGGTGTGCATTACCTTCTTCCCTTCCTTCCAATAATACAGTTCCACAACAGTTTACTGCTGGTTGACTACATGGTGTCTTGAACTTTCTCCCAGATTAGTCCTTATACCTATTATCCTCACTGTTTTTTTCCTTAAACAGCCAGCCAACATTTATTAAAAATACAACCAGGACAGTTTTCAGCTCACAAGTTTATATTTCAAGAAATGATACTTTATTCCAAACAAGACATACTAATGGTTAGCAGGTATTTGAAAAGATGCTCAACATCACTAATTAGCAGGAAAATGTAAATCAAAATGACAATTAGATGCCATAATATAACACCTGTTAAGATGGTTATTATCAAAAAGTTAAGAAATACGTGTTGGTGAGAGTGTAAAGACAACCTTTATAGAATGTAAATTGGTGCAGCCATTAGAGAAAACAGTATGGAAGTTCCTAAAAAAATAACTACCATATGATTCATCAAACCCACTTTGGGGTATATGTCTAGAGAATTGAGATCAGGATCTCAGAGAGATATCTCATTCCCACATTCAATGCAGCATTTTTCACAAAAGTCAAAATATGGAAACAATCTAAGTGCCTGTTGACAAATGAATGGATAAAGAAAAGGCAGTATGTTTCATTGGACCAAGGTGAATATTATTCAGTCATAAAGAAGGAAACCCTTTATGTGACAAGGATGAACCAGGAAGACCTGATGCTAAAGACATAGAAGGGCCTTCCTGGTGGCACAAGGGGTGACTTTGCAGCACTATGAAGCTGGCCACAGCCACTGCAGCATGAGTTCGATCCCTAGTCAGGGAGTTGACCCACAAGGTGCAGCAGATCTCTCTTGTCTCATTCACTGCTCCTCTCAACAGTGTATTTCAGTCAGTCTGCCTGTTCTTCTCCCCATTCTGTTTCTGGTAAATCCTCTTATCCCCGCACCTCTGGCCTACACCCCAGCTCTTGTAAGCATAAATAAATAAATCTTTAAATAAAAATTAAAAAGTAATAATAATGACACAGAAAGACAAGTGCTATATGATCTTACTTACATGTGGAATCTAAAAACATGCAGCTTACAGAAGCAGAGAAGAATGGGGTTAGCCAAAGGCAGAGGGCTAGAGGAAATGGGGAAACGTTGGTTAAAGCATATAAGTGCCAGCTGTAAAATGAAATAGTTCTGGGAATCTAATATAAAAAACATGGTGATTATGGTTAATAATATTATAACATATATTCAAATTTGCCAAGAGGGTAAATTTTAAATGTTCTCTCCTGCCTCAAAAAAGATATCTATAGCCACATTCACTTAAGGACAACATCTTCTGAGAAATGCATCATGAGGCAATTACGTTGTGTGAATGTCATAGAAAGCCACACATCAAGACTGTTGACGCAAACCACCTTCATCTATTCTGGCCATAGTTGACCTACGTGCCATTATTCGGCAGGGGGCTGTACACAGGTGGTGTGTTCACCAGATGGATTGTGATGATTGTTTCACAGTGCATATGTATGTCAAATCATCATATTGTACATCTTATGTAGATATAATTTTTAATTGCCAGTTATATGTCACTAAAGTTTGGAAGGGGGAAAGAAATGAAACTTTATTTTTCCAGTACCTTAAATTTGGTTATTTCTGTAGTGTGGCAGAAACCACTCTCAGGCACTTGGGAATCCTGCCTCTTCACTCAGCCAGCCTTCTCAGTGTTGCACCATCTGTCCACCTTGGCATCACCAACACGCGCTTCTCCCTCACTGGTCGTTAGTCCCTGTCCCATGCTTTGCTCTCCCATCTTGCTCGATCCCAACCACATGATTTCTTTGAGCCCAGCTTTCTTTCAGCTTCTCTGTGTCCCTCCACGGTGCATGGGGACCAGTTGCCATCCCCAGTACCAGGCAGTCATGGAGACTTCAAGCCACCACCTGAGGCACAGCCTGCCTCATTTCTCTGACTCCTTTGCACTTCAGCATCACCAGGGCTTGGTGGGCACGGTGCGAGAGTGTACATTTGTGAACGTCTGACCCTGTAACCCCCAGAGCAGATGCAAATTATGTTTATTTAACACAATAAACATAACTTCGAAAAAATTTTAAAACACCAAATCCTGAGCCCCACTCCTGAAGTTTCTGATTCAGTGGGTCAGGCATGGGCTTTGGGAATGTGATTCTGCTGGAGGTATAAAGGCCAGCCTTTGAGAACTGGGCATCCGGACTCTGCACACAGCCATTTAATCTCTGTTTACTCATCCCTGGGCCTCTACTAGGAAGGAGGTCAAACCTCTACAGTTAGATTATCCAAACAAATTGGAAGTTCAATTATTTACTACTATTCTTCTTTATTCCCCAAGATTTGGGTTAGGGGGTAGGGAGACAAGGCTCACTCTGAGAAAGGCCCCCAAATCTACTCATTCCTCACTTTCTTAACTCTCTTTTCCATCCATAGGATCTTTATCTAGACTCAGGTCAGCATATATTTTCTGTAAAAGACCAGATAATAAATATTTTAGACTTTGTGGGTCATAGAGTTTCTGTCACAGCTACTCAGTTCTGCCATTGGAATGCAGAGGCAGTCATAAACAATATGCAAATGATGGCTGTGTTCATGTAAACCTTTATGGACTCTGAAATTTCATTTTGTATTTTAATTCTTAATCTCACTTTGAGATTAAGAATTGACTTTTTTTCCCCAGTCATTAAAAAATGTAAAAACCGGGCCTCCCTGGTGGCGCAGTGGGTTAAGCAACGCACCATGAAGCAAACCGCAGCCACTGCAGCACGAGTTCGATCCCTGCTGCCGGCCAGGG
>JAGFMF010011802.1:2899232-2918234 GCA_019455555.1 Galemys pyrenaicus | reverse complement strand
TGCTCTCTGTGGTGAATCCTCTCACCACCCTCCCCCCACACCTCTGGCCTGTACCCCAGTGCTTGTATGCATAAATAAATAAATCTTTAAAAAAAAAATGTAAAAACCACTCTTCAGTGCACTGGTTTTACAAAAACAGGCAGTCGTTTGGATTCAGCCCACGGGAAGTATTTGGCCTACTGGCCCTGGTTTGCTGGCCCTTGCCCTAGATCATAATTCTGCACAATCTTTTCCAGACTTGAAATCTGGCTTTTGGTGGATGGAACTTGGCAAATACATGGGATGTCTCCATGTCAGCTTAGGACAAAAAATAAAAATGATTCCTACATATTTTAACTGCTGGGGAATGTGCCTAGAATTAAAATGGCTACATCTTTATTTATTTCAAACATTATTATTTTAAAGGAGATGAGGCTTTGGGAGAATTATGAAGCTAGGGAAGAAAAGTAACAGATCATGGTCCACATTTTGCAGTTTGATGCTTGATATTAATAAAGAAAGAAAGAAAAGTCACCAGTTTCTCCAAACAACTTACCTATGTACAAAAGACACCTAATATAATGTTTAAATTAGTTTGAGGGTTTACCAAATGACATAGCAGATCCTCAGTAATGGGTGAATGTCTTTAATTTTAGAAAATTGATTCTCAACATTGAATACATTTTAAAATCAACTGGAAAGCTTTGAAAATTCCAAATACCAGGCTATACCTTTACCAGTTCAATCAGTATCTCTGGGGATAAGAAACTTCTAGGTGATTCTAATTTGTATCCAAGGTTGAGAACCACTGCTGCATACAATATTCAGAATTTCTGCTATTTGTCCAGTTGCACTGTGTCAGGTCCAATGTTAAAAGACCATTTGGGGCCTCTATGGTGGCGCAAGGGGTTACATAGCAGCACTGTGAAGCATCTGCAGCCACTGCAGTGCAAGTTTGATCCCGGGCCAGGGAAGTGACCCATATGGTGCAACAGACCTCTCCCGACTCACTCGCTGCTCCCTTCAGCAATATATTTCAGTGGCTCTGTCTGTTCTGCTCCCCATTTGTCTCTGGTGAATCCTTTCCCCCATCCTGTATCTCTGGCCTCTACCCCAGTTCTTGTATGCATAAATAAATAAATCTTAAAAAAAAAAAAGATACCGTTTATAGCAGTTGTGTTATCTTGTGTAGCCTAACTCCTATGTAGGTTCAATCCTTTGATTGTAGACTCCTGGCTTTTCTTTTTGACTTGAACCTGTGAACCAGGTGAACTCTGTGTGGGCTTCTATGTGTCTGTAATGTTGACTACAAGTGATGCTACTGATACAAATCAGTTTTAACATAGCCAAAGACTCAAACAGATACTTCATAAAGAAAATGTATGAGTAATCACATAAAAAGCTTCTCAACATCTTTAGTCAGCAGGGAAATGCATATTAAAGTCATAATGAGATACAATTTCCACCCACTGATGATACCAAAAGACTAACAATACCAAATATTGGCAAGGACAGAGCAACCAGAACACTCAGACGTTGCTGGTAAGAATGTAAAATCACATAACTACTTATGTAAACTGTTGAGCAGTTTCTTATAAAGTTAAACATTCACTATCCATTAACCTGGCAATTTCACTCTTAGGAAATAAAAACAAATGTCCACTAGAAATTCTTAAGAATATTCATATTAGCTTTATTCTCAGTTTAAAACTCCATTGTCCATCAATAAGGAAATAGTGTCAAATTCATACTATGGAAAGCTACTCAGCAAGAAAAATGAATGAACACAGCATGAATCTCAAAAACATGTTGAGTGAATGAAGCATGACATGGTACATACCTTAGGATTCCATTTATATGAGGTTCAAAGAGAGGCAAAACTAATCTATAGTAGTAGATTTCAGCGCCATGTTTTCTGGGAGAGGGGAAGAGGAGATATACAGGGATTGACTGGAAAGGAGCAGGGTGATACGGAAACTTTTTGGAGTGAGAAATATTCTGAAGCTTCATTGAATTGGTAGATCCCTATCTGAAGACAGTGGTCAAAATTCACAGAACTATGCATGAAAAGCTATGCATTTCATTCTATGTAAATAATACCTTCACTTAAAGTCATGCAAGAAGGCGGGGTGCCCCATGACCACACATTTTTGATGTCTTTCTCCAGGAGCTCTCTCAGTCTTGACTGAGGTGAGACTGGGCATAAACACTCAGTGCGCTCTGGTCCCAGTAGTGTCCTAAGGTTTCCTCTCCATGCGGGCAAAGGCCCAAGGTGGCAAAGTGAAGGAGAATTTGGAGAACATCAAGCAGTACAGTTTTACAGCACTGAAGTCTAGCTAGAAGGCAGGGTATGAAAAGGGAGGCTAGGAAACAATGACAAGGAGATCCTGAAAGTTCATATTAAGAACTTCATCTTCTTGTAGGCAATGGAGACTATGGAGGTTTTTAACAGAGATTGTTTCTCAAATAAATGCCTTGTTCTTGAGGGTTTCATTGACTTATATTTGATTCCTTCTAATGCCTTGGAATTCAGAGAAATCTATGTCTATCAAACTCATAACCTCAGTCCCCTGATGATAAGCAGAAACACAGATGCTGCTGTTTGCTTTGGATTCAGACTCGCTTCATCCTTTCCTACTTTCATGGAGATTTTATGGCTCCATTTTGCTCATTTTCAGTTCACTTCTCACACCCTGCAAACTTATTTCCAATTCCACTATTCTTCTTAATCTAATTATATTTTCTTTCACCTGTGAAAACTTCTTAATTTGAAATCCCAATTGTTTATTTTTACTTTATTTCCTTTGCCATAGGTGTCAATTCTCCATTTATCATTGATGCCATGGAACATATTGCCAGTGTTTTCTTCTATATATTTTCTTGTGCAGGTCTTATTTATAAATCTTTAGTCTTTTGAATTTATTTTTGCTCTTGGGTTTAGAGAATCATCCTACTTCATTCTTTTACATGTGACCTTCCAATTTTTCAGAGACTCTCCTTTGTTAAAGAAACTCTCCTTTCCCCATTGTATGGTTATGACTGCTTTATTATAAATTAAGTATTGCTATGTACATGTGTTTATTTTTGGATTTTCTATTACATTGCATTGATCCATATGTCTACCTTTACGTTAACACCATATTATTTTTATTACTGCTACTTTATAGTATAGTTTAAAGTTAGATAACATGATGCCTCTATTTCTCTCTTTTTTTTCTCAGGATTCTTCTTGCTTTTTGAGGCCTTTTATGACTGTATAAATTTATATATTTTTGTTCAATTTTTTAAAGATTATTATTGGCATTTTGATAGGAATGTATCAAATTTACATATTTATTTAACTTAAGTAGGCTAGTCATCTTGATTTTGGTTCTCCCCATTCATTCCATCTATGGAATAGTGGATGTTAGTAATTATCTAATAGAACTCACATCCAGGGGCCTCCCTGGTGGTGCAGCAGGTTGAGTGCCATACTTAAGGCATCTGCGGCACAGCAGCATGAGTTCTATCCCCAGCCAGGGAGGGGACCCACATGGTGCAGCAGACCTCTCCTGCCTCGCCTGCTGCACCCCTCAGCAGTGTTTCAGTCCATCTGCCTGTTCTGCATCCTACTCTGTCTCTCGTGAATCCTCTCACCTCCCGCTACTCTGGCCTATGACCCAGCTCTTACATGCATAAAAAAATAAATCTCTAAAAAAACGAGAACTCACATCCATTTCACTGCCTGTAACCCACTCTCACATAGAACACCATTTTTATTAATTAATATTCTGTATTAGTTTACCCATGACAGTGCGTCAGCTAATTATATCAGAATTTATTTGCACTAAACAATGATAATTTTTCATTATCTTTTATAGTTTTTGTGAATTAGGGTTAGACAGGGCATCATAGAATTACTTGTCTATGCTCCTGGATGTCTCAGGTATCAGCTGAACGAGTTGAAGACTATAGGCTGGAATCATCTGAAGGTTCATTAATCCACATCTGGTGATTGATTTCTGGCAGTCAGCTGAGACTGTAGCAGTGATTATTGCTTAGAACATCTACACTGGGGGTGGTCTCCCTGGTGGCATGAGGGGTTAAGCACCACACTATGAAGCATCCACAGATACTGTAGCACAAATTCAATCCCCGGCCAAGGATCTGACCCACATGGCATGGCAGACCTCTCCTGTCTCACCTGCTGCTCCCCTCAGCAGTGTGTTTCAGTCAGTCTGCCTGTTCTGTTCCCCACTCTGTCTCTGGTGAGTCATCTCACCGCCTCCCACATCTCTGGTCTGTACCCCAGTTCTTGTATGCATAAATAAATAAATCTTTAAAAAAAGAAGAAGAACACCTACACAGGTCTCTCTGACTTAGGTTTCCTCACAATATAGTGGGTGGATTACAAAGGCAAACAGAGAAAGGAGAGAGAGAATTTATGCCTTTCTACACCTAAGCTCTACTTCACTGTTCCATACAGTCACAAGCCCCACTTAGACTCAAGGGGTATGAACACACTCCCTTGGGGGGAGGAGAATCAGTCATACTGCTAGAGTATATACAGTGGATTAAATATATTGATGCAGTCATTTTTGGAAAATATAATCTACTACAGAGTCAATTTCTTGTTACCAAAACCCAAGACTAATTGACTTAAATAAACAAAGAGGAAGTTTATGGATTCCCATATGTGAAAACTCCAGGGGTAGGGCTGACTCCAGATAAGATTTAACTAAATCTCAAATATGGCATCAGAACCCAGTTTTTCTTTTTCATCTCTGGACTCAGCTTCCCTCTGTGCTAACGCTAGTGGCAGACAACTTCTCCTCTCAGGGAGGCAAGGCACTGCTACATCTTCACCCACATACCTTTTTCTTGTTCAGTTACTTCAGAAGAAAGAAGTTTATTTCTCTGACATTTCACTTAAACATCCTGGAAGCTGAGTTTGACTCTAATGATCCTAATTTGATTCTTGTGCCCACCGCTTAACAATTCACTGTCATTGAAGGTACGTTCCATATGAATTGGCTTAGGCCTGAGCCACCTAGCCACCTCTGGATCTAGGGGCAAGGTCAACTTCACATAAGTTACAAGTCTGCTATAGAGATTAATTCAGCTACAGGACAGAATTTACATCCAAGTGTTACTTTTGTTATATCACAAAACATCTGGGGGCACGTAGCTACTGACACCCATCCAGTGGTTCAGTGATTAAGAGCTAGCGGAGCTGTGATGCTCTTGGTCATTGCACAGTTTTCACAAGATGGGTACCCCCGTTCCAGTCATCATTTCTGTCTCTTTTGTGCATACACATTGCCATTGCTCACTACATGGTGGCTGGGATAGTGAGTGTAAGTGAGGCAGGGAAGGGAAAAGAAAATGGGGGTGGAGTTAGGATATCCAACCCACAGTTTGAGACCTTCGCTTTACCTGAACCTCATGACTGAAAGTAAGAGTGATGTCCCTGTCAAAATTGCTTATAGATGCCGGATGGCAAACCTGAGATAGGACCACTCTATCAAGATCCTTTAATCTATAAGTCTTTTCTTTCTGTGGAAAGCTCATAAGAAACCCTAGTGACCTCTTACTAGTAATTTGCCAATGCTATAATAAATTTAAGGATTTTAGAAATTTTCTAAATTTTTAAAGATTTATTTAGTCACACAAGAACTGGGGTATAAACCAACAGTGTGGGGGTGCAGTGAGAGGATTTACCAGAGACAGAGTGGGGAACGGAACAATTAGATTGACTGAAACACACTGCTGAGGGGAGCATGGGTTACGCAGGAGAGGTCTGCTGCGACATGTGGGTCACCTCCCTGGCTGAGGATTGAACTCGGTGCTGCAGTGGCTGCGAATGCTTCTTAGTGTAGTGCCTAACCTCTGTGACACCAGGGAGACCTGTATTTTAGAAATTTTCTAATGGGATCTCTCTTTTGCATTTGATCCTCTTGATTACCCCCTCCTTCCTGCAACCTATTATCTCTTCATTAAAGCTTTGTTTCCATTGGTTCAGTGATATTGAACTCTTTTAGTTGTCCTTGAACCTCTAATTATATGATATGTGCATTTGAGAAGCCCTTCCTCCTTTCCTGTTCCACACCCATAGACAAGACTACAGTCAAATACCTTCATTCTTTCTGTTCCCTTCTCTCTGTGATATTCCTTTTTTGAATGCTCAGTTCAGGTATTTCCATTCTTATTTCTATAATAGGGAAATTTAAGGTTGTTAATCTTCTTGTAAGTAGAGCTTTGGCCCTTCTCCACAAACTTTGTTATGTAGTGCTCTCCCTTTGGTAAATATCTAAATAGATTTTGCTTTCCTTGAATTTATTTTGTAATATGAATAATGCATATTCTGCTTTCTTTTTGTTTGCACTTGCCTGTTGTCTTTTCCTGAAGGTTATGTTTAATGTTTCTGCTCATTCATATGTTGCACACACTTGACTTAAATACACACACTTGACTTCCATCTAGTACACATATGGGCCCTCTTGCTTCACCGTGTTTGTTAGTTTAAATGCCAATGGATGCACACCCAGGGATTTCTGAAATTGTGGCCCATTACTAAAATCATTTTGGAAGTCCTTAATATACTTCATGGAAGAAGTATACTTCATTCGGGGGCTAAATTATGTAGTATTCTCTAAATTATGTAGCATTCTCTGCAAGCAATAGAAACCAGCTTTAGCCAAATTAAGAAAAAATTATATGGGCTAGCTCACGGGAAAAAAAAAAAAAATGAAAGCAAAGGAAAGACCAATCCTCCATCACTCACAGGAGAACGTTCAAATCCATTAAACATAGTGTAGGATGTCCTTCATTCCTTTCACTGAGCCAGACACTATTTTAAGCACCAGGAAATAAGTGAGCAACAAGGTGAACATGGCCTCTGTATTTAAGACACATAAGTTTAGCTCTGGACCCAGGATTATAACTCAGCAACTTCTTTACCTGCCACTTTCCAACATGCATCCTAAATACTCCTGCCATACATTACCCTGAATATCAGGTTCTTAAATGTTTTCATAACTTTTAAATTCATGCTATTCTTTCTACCTATAATGTCCTCTCCTTTGATAATCTTCTACCATCTTCAAAAATCAAGCAAAATGTCATCACTATTAGGAATTCTAATAAATGACTTCTACCTTTTCCCTGCTCAGTTCAGAACATTTGAAATATAGACATAAGAATTGACTGGTTGAGGGCCCTCCCTGGTGGCACAGTGGGTTAAGCAATGCACTGTGAAGCAAACCGCAGCCACTGCAGCATGAGTTTGATCCCTGATGCCGGCCAGGGGGGGGACCCACATGGCGTAGCAGACCTCTCCTGCTGTGCCCGCTGCTCCCCTCAGCAGTGTACTTCCGTTGATCTGCCTGTTCTGCTCCCAGCTCTCTGTGGTGAATCCTCTCACCCCCCCCACACCTCTGGCCTGTACCCCAGTACTTGTATGCATAAATAAATCTTTAAAAAAAAAAAAGAATTGACTGCTTGAGATTAAAATGTCATTTTTATTATTAATAAATGCTAGTTTGGGGAACTTGGCTTATGTTTGAGGCCAAGTTATTTTAGGCATTAGGCAGTACTAGGCAGGCTTAGTTTGTTAAGATTTAAATTTTTATTTTATCTCCTGAAATCATTATTTTAACATCGTTTTAAATTACTTTAAGTTTTTCATCTATTAGTTATAGAAAAACAGTTTTATTATTAATGATAATATTTTAGTGGGTACTATGTAACTGAGTGTTTTTTTAAAAAAAGTTTTTTATATTTTGTCATACAGAAATTTGAAGGTATGTTCTCATTTCAGCTGTTTTGAATGTTTTGTTTTGAGGCTGGCATAGCTTAAAAGGTGTTTCACAGTGACACATAGACCCAAGACTATATCAAAATGTGATCCTTTTCCAGTTCCATACTCCCACTGCTTTTTGTTGAAATTTAGTAGGTAAATTTCCCTTATGTTAACTAATTTTTCTTGCCAACTATTTGGAAGCCGTGTTTTTATAGTAATTTCAGCAAGTAAGTTTTCAAAAACCCAGCTAGTGCTCTTTATACGGAAGATTTTGAAACTGCTCAACAATTTTTTTCCGTTTTTATGTCTGTATAAATTTTATAGTTATCATTTTTAATAATAAAATCATGTAATTATAGGAAGTATATTCTTTATGCATTTATTTCATTTTTCCCAAGCTTTACTAAAATATAACTGACATATAACAAATTGCATGTATTTACAATGCACAATTTAATAGTTTTGATCTTCCCATACACCTGTGAAATCATCAAAACAACCAAGGTAATGAACAAGGTCATCATCACTGACCACAATGCACATTTTTACAAACTGTCTGGTTACTCACCTGCCTCCCTGATTGGATCCTGGACTCCTAGAACCCTCTGCCTCAGACTTTAATGCTGCCCCTCATACTGCAGACACATGAAAGGCTTAAAGAAAGTGCGTTGAATGAAGATAAATGCCTTCTAACTAAATAAATGAGTGAATAAGGAAGAGAGACTGCTAAGGATATTTCTGAAAAGCCTAATAGGTCTCATAATAACAGTATCCAAGGGAGAGACTACTTTCACAGACTAAGAAAAACTGTCAAAAACTTTGGACTACTTGGAGTGATGTGGAGTTGGCCGGGAAGGAGTCTTCAAATATCACTGCAAAAAGAGATCTCACCTTGGGTAACCATAGATGGCAAAGCAGAATTAGAACAAAGTAGACAACTCCCTTGTGATAACCTCTTTATAGCTTAAATATCCCAACAGTCTTGTGAGTCATTCAGAGATGAGATTAGAGCTCCATTTTGTTGAAGAGAAAAATTGAGAATCAGAGAAGGAAAACAGCTAGCCAAAAGTCATACAGGAAGGAAATAGTCTTGGATTGTAAACAAAAGCATTATTGTGACAAGATTTTTCAACATCCCACTCAAAAGGTGGTATTCCTCCAGAGAGTTGGGTCAAGCCTGCACCCACCAAAGTCTCCTAGACTGAGGAAAGGAAGGAAAAAAGAGTAATCTCTTTCCAGATTAAAATGCTTTCAGTCTATTTGCAAAGATTTCTCAGCAAACTGGGTGTGAAGGGCAGGATTTATGAAAGGGAAGAGAAATGACTGTTGAAGCTTCTAGACTACAGAATTCTGCTGAATGTCAATTGGGCTGCTCTCCCCTCTTAGAAACCAGCTAGAGGTGACCCCTCCTAGTCAGTGTTTAAAAAATAATTAAAGAGGACCATTTGGGTGAGATAAGTAAATTTTAACCCTTAGTGAAGGAGACAGTGTCTATCCAGAGAGCTGCAAGATGTGGCAAAAGGCAGGAAACTTATAGGATGAAGAATAAAGAACAAGGAAGAAAAAAATAAGAAAATTGGATTTGTGGGGCCTCCCTGGTGGCGCAGTGGGTTGAGCAACGCACTATGAAGCAAACTGCAGCCACTGCAGCATGAGTTCTATCCCTGCCTCTGGTTGGGAAGGTGACCCACATGGCATGGCACAGCAGACCTCTCCTGCCTCGCCCGCTGCTCCCCTCAGCAGTGTACTTCAATTAATCTGCCTGTTCTGCTCCCCGCTCTGTCTCTCGTGAATCCTCTCACCCCCTACACCACTGGCCTGTACCCCAGTGCTTGTATGCATAAAGAAATTAATCTTAAAAAAAAAGAAAATTGGATTTGTGTAGTCACGTAGTCAACCTAATTTGGGGTGTGGGATTGGCTGACTGGAAGATTGAATTTCTGGTCAAGCAGAGCACTTACAAGGACAAGAAAGTTATCTAAGTTTCAGTGTGCTCATGTGGGCCTGAGTAGTAGAAGCAATTCTATCTTGGGTCTAGATATGTACTTCACAACCTGAAACTTCCACTCCTTTTTACTGAGCTCATTCTGAATGTTCGGGAGTGATGGGAGGAGGGAGGCAAAGTAGTGGGAGAAAGAGTAGCATTGTCTAGATTTCACCAATTTATAGCCATTTGTTCTCTCATTTCTGTATTCCTCATGTACTTTATCTAGGCCTTTATATGAGTCTCATCAACCCATCCCAGTCTAAATTATATGAAGTCTTCCCTGACATATTTGACAATGAATGATGGATTTCTGTAGTTTTTTGGAATTACCCTGTAAATATCAATAACTGAGATTAAAAAAAAAGAGAACTTTACATGTGTTTACAGATATGTTGAGACTTACAAATAATACAAAAATGCTTTCACCTGCTTTCATTCCCCTCTAATGAGGAAAATAATAGAAATTGAGAGCAGGCCACACTAACTGCCTTTCAGGAGAAAGAATGGAAAAAGGGAAGGAGGAGAGAAGTTGGTAGAAGTTGAGGTGGGAAGAGGATGATCAAATGACCTGTCACCCTAGAAAGTGAAACTCTAGGGAGAGAGCTTTATAGCGAGGATTTTCATGAAATTATGTTTTGTGACATAATTCCCCTCTTGTTTTCAAGGACATTCTGTAAAGATTTAAACTGCTTTCAGTGCTTTTATTGAGTCCTATTAATGTTTCTCTTGGATGCATCACTGACCTAATTTTGTCTTCAAAGTGACAAGATACATTTCAGTTAAGTAATAACAAGTTTAGTACTACTACTAATAGCAATTACTCTTTATTGAGTGCCCATAATATGCCAGGTCCAGACACTTTTGTAATCTCATTAATTGCACTTAAATTTTTTCTAATTGACTGCAAATAATATCGTAAGATTGTTGATTCACAGATGATTGCAGTTACAATCTATTTCTGGAGTCATACACTCATTTGTCTACAGGGATTAGGCTGTAGTTAAATGGGCTGTGTTTAACAATTTAAAATTGATATTGACCTTGAGGGTCAGGTGATATATGAGAGGAAAAGATCCTGCCCGGCTAGATAGTCCATGTTCCAAGGAGGCAGATGCTGCTCAGACCCAGTCAGTTTTTCCCTGAGTAAACTTGGCCTCATTGTTACTGATCTTGTGTAACTGGATTTTTCCCAGAGAAGCCAGAAGTGACTTTTCATGTATAGTATTGTTAACTTTTAAATTTTGTCTTCTTTTTAAAAATTGTAATCTTTAGGGTAACGAACTCATGGTCTCTCTTAAAATGGGCCAAAGAAGAAAAGATAAAATTAGCATCATTTGCTCAGAAAAGCTTAAGCAACTTGACTCTTGAGGACAAAAAAAAAGAGGCCAGAATAAGGACATGGCTTATTGCAAGGTTTTTCTAGAAACTCCGTTTCTTTATTACCCAGTTTGCATATTTTTAAGGCTGTAGTTCTCTAACTCAACTGCTAGATATCCCAGAAAGGAAACTGGGTACAGGATAGGGATGACACAATGAAATCATAAAGAAATGTGCTCGGGGGAGCAGTGAAAAAGGAAAAAAAAAGGAAAGTGCTCAAGTTTAAAAGATAAGCAGAGCTTGGGTGAAGTGAGGCAACCATATCTGTTGTGGGTTTCCCTACAGTGATTTCTGGGATTGGTTCTTACTCAGGGATCCAGAGGAGAAATTCATTTCTTACAATACTTTGACCTACATGATGTAATCTTGCTGAGCACTGTGTTCTAAAGCCAGAGGTAGAGGGTAGAGTGGAAGAAGGGGAGAGGGGGTGGGAGAGGGAAGGAGGAAAGTTTCAGATCCTCAGACTCAAATAATGTCAAAGCAGAGAGGAAACTTAGCATTCCAGTCACTTTTAAAGTCCTTTATTTCTTTTCTATACATTACAAAATTAAGATATACTTGTGATCATGGATTGCTAAAAATAGAAAGTAGACATTCATTCTCCTGCCTTCATTTACAGATGGAGAAATAAACTCATAGAGGGAAGTGACTATGCAATGTTATCTAGTTAGTGAGTGAGGACATCTTCATGGGGACAGATGCTGGGTTGAGCGGGATTGTTCCCCAAAGAAAGAAAAGAGGCTTGACTATTGACTATCTTGTTTTATATCTGAGAAGAGACTAGGAAGAAAAACAAAAAGGTTAGGGGTGTCTTTTTAAAAAATTAATTGAGTGGGGGCCTCCCTGATGGCACAGGGGTCAAGCACTGCACTATGAAGTTATGTGTAGTCACTGCAGCATGAGTTCGATCCCCGGCCAGGGAGGGGACCCACATGGCGCAGAAGACCTCTTCTGTCTCACCTGCTGCTCCCCTCAGCAGTGTATTTCAGTCCATTTACCTGTTCTGCTCCCTACTCTGTCTTTGGTGAATCCTCTCCCCACATCGCTGGCCTGTACCCCAGTTCTTGATGCATGAATAAATAAATCTTTAAAAAAATTAATTGAGTGCTTATTAAAGCTTCCCCCCCTTAATTGACAAATATTTATTAAATATCTGCACAGTTACTGGAAAGAGAAGATGATGCTGGACACATTGTCACAGATGATCTTCTCCATCATGTTCTTGGGCTTGATGCCCTGGAAACATAAGGATACAGCCCGGCTGGTTGGCAGTCCAGCTGTATGTGCTCATCCACACCTTCAGATCCCCGAGCATCTCTGCCAGTGACCAGCGATCAATATTCTAATAAATGATGCCCACAACATGGAAGATACATTTTCGAACAGAGTCTTCCAAGCCAGTTATACCTTCCAAGAGATACTTACTTTCATCCAGGGCTTTCCAGAAGACCTGGAAGTGGCAGGTCTCCAGGAGGTCTCTGAGATACAAAATCTGTCAGATGAGCCACTCTTTCTTGGTGTGCCTGGTTGATCACTTGGACAGCATGAAGTTAGTGTGGAGCAGGTTGGTGAGGGCCTTTAATCAGGATATGGGCAGAGCCTGTGGTCTGAAAGAAGGCTGAGTTCAATTGGTACAGCTTCAGGGCAGCTGGTTGGTTGCCAGGTCACAGTCATTCTTCTTGGCTTGCATCTCCACATAGGCCTCAGGGTGGCCAGGTTCTCAAGTTGTACCTGTCGATACCCTTGAACAACCTGCCCAGGTTTGCTTTCATCTGCTCAAACATGGCCATGACTACTGCTGCCTCCTTCGCCTGGGCTGGAGCCAAAGACCCAGCCTGCTGTGGAATCCTCAAAGACCAAAAGAGCCGATAGCTCTATAGTTTTTTTTACTTAAGCCTTACCACTCCCCTAGGAGGGAGGTATAGTTATTTTCATATAAAAAATGAGGCAACGAGGGTTCAGAGAGCTAGTTAATTTGGCCAGTGTCACACTAGAAATTTGGACTAACTAGAATCCAGATTTCTCTGACCCCCAAATTTCAATCCCATGTCATCTGCATAAATGAAAAATAGATGCCTCTGTCTCTGGGTGAAATCCTGTACCAGCGCTCATGGGAAGTACGTTCTATTGTATTTGGGCTGTGCATTCTACTCTAAGCTCATGACCCTAACCACTATGCAATACAGTTTATCAAAAGAATGATGATATTTTCTTTTAAAAAAAAAAGATTTTATGTATTTATGCATACAACAGCTGGGGTACAGGTCAGAGGCACAGGTGGTGAGAGGATTTGCCAGAGACAGAGTGGGGAGCCAGAACAGGCAGATCGACTGAAATACACTGCTAAGGGGAGCAGCGGGTGAGGTAGGAGAGGTCTGCAGTACCATGTGTGTCCCCTCCCTGGCCGGGGATCAAACTCATGCTGCAGTGGCTGTGGAAGCCCCACAGTACAGCACTCAATCCCTTGCACCACCAGGGAGGCCCCAAAAATGATGACATTTTCATTATGATAAATCTGTATTAATTCTTCAAAGTCATTCTTTCAGTTTTCATTCTGAAGTGAGAGAATGAGAAATAGAGATGCCTGCTGAATGGCATAATAAGGAAATTAAGAGAGTTGTATTGCTCAGACACAATGACACTGTGTCTTGGCCATCAATGAAGAGTACCCTGGAGATCTGGACTTAGGGCTTTCTTCCACTATAATTTAGTTATTTGACTTGCATCTTGGATTTTTCTTTTTTTTTTTTTAAAGATTTATTTATTTATGCATACAAGCACTGGGGTACAGGCCAGAGGTGTGGGGGGTGAGAGGATTCACCAGAGAGCAGGGAGCAGAACAGGCAGATCAACTGAAGTACACTGCTGAGGGGAGCAGCGGGCACAGCAGGAGAGGTCTGCTATGCCATGTGGGTCCCCTCCCTGGCCAGTAGCAGGGATCGAACTCGTGCTGCAGCGGCTGTGGTCCGCTTCATAGTGCATTGCCTAACCCACTGCACCACCAGGGAGGCCTGCATCTTGGTTTTTTCATCTGTAGAATGAGCCAAAGGAGGCATTAGACCAAAGGAATTCTGAGGTTCCATCCAGCTCTGAGTTCTGTGGTTCTAAGAATGGATGAAGTTACCCAGTAGAGAGATGTTCTCAATCATTCAGAAACCATAAAAGCAAAAGAGAAGAGATTCATATGAAGAGTAGAATGCAAGTAGACTACAGACATCATTTAATGCAGTGTCTGAAACACTGAAAAGGGGTGTATGTCCTCTTCTGAAATGAACTCTTGCCCCCCCCCCCCTTGAGATAGACCATGGCATTGCTGGCCAGTTCTGATGATTAGTTCCTTATAGTGAGTCAAGACCTATTGTATTAGTTCTACTTGTGCCTTGGGGGCCACATAGAGCCCATTTCAAATATACACCCCTCCCCCCAAAGGTAGTCTTACAAGTACTAGAAAACAGTGAGTATAACTCACCAAAATGATCTCTTCTTTGGGTTAAATGTTCTCTGGATCACCCTTTATCTCTCAAAGGATGTGGCTTTAAAACCCCTTGACTGGGCTTATTATTCACTCAACATTAACCAAACATTCCATATGCACTAGGTTCTATAGGAGAAACTAGGAATACAGGAGATTAATAAAACATGGGGTTTATTATCTAATAGGAATGACAGACAAACAGAAAAGTTCCCATGTCACTGTGACAACCCTAATAGGTAGAGTTTAAGTATAGCATGGGGTCCAAGGAGGAGACCGTCAATCCCACCCAGGTCAGGAAGGCTTCCTGGAGGAGGAAAGGATTCTGCCTCCATAGATCCATGCATAAATCACTTTATAGCCTCTTCATCCAAGGACTTTACCTCCTTCTGTCTTCTTTTCTTGGCATTTCTCTAACACATCCTGTTGGAGTGTTATGTTTCAGGAAAATTTTAAAAATATATTCATCTGCCACCTTAGAAATGTTTTCATAAGAAGAAAATCTAGCAGCTTGTGACAAGAATGACTATTTCAGCACATAAAATCTGAGATAATTTCACCAGTTCCCATTCTTCTTACAGTCCCTCCAAGCTGGCCTCCTCTTTCATCATTATTCTTTTTTTTTTCTTTCTCTTTCAATCCTTTACTCTGCACAAGACATTTGTATATTTTTATAGTTATTCATTACAACACAACTTTTTTTTATATATAAATTCAGAGGGGTTAACTGACTTGGCAGAGAGCAGAAGCTGGGAAGTAAAAGAAGCAGGACTTGAACCCAGCTTTTCTAATAAATATTCACATTCAACTATAGGAAAAGAGGTCACAGGATTTCTACATGACCTTTTGCTAATCTGAGTTCGTATTTAAAGATACCATTTGTGACATGCCAAAACTCAGGACTAATTGGACTAAATCTCCCATCTAGTTGCCTCTGTACTTCATAAATAAATATTCTCTCTTGTCCACTTTTAATGTTTCTGCTAAATGTATACATATCCAACTGTTCAGTCATCACTTGCACATTAAGATATTGTCTTCTAGCTCTCTTTGACCCTCCAGGTACCATATACTTGGGATTCTTTACTCTTTACCTTTTTTTCCTAAATAAACTTTTCTTTAATTTCCAAGAAAAAAAATGTCTTCTCATAATGTTCTGTGCAAGTAAATTTGTCAAAGTTCTTTATCTGCTCCTAAGAAACACAATGTTTCCTAAATTTTGGTAATTTGCATACTAATTTCGTAGTTTTAAGTACAATTTTATACCAGTAGCCCTACTTTTTAAACTTTTATTTTAATTTATTCACCTTTTTAACTTAAAAAAACCTTTAGGTCACTATATAATATCCCTATTCATAAAGTTAGATTGTTTTTTATGTTTCCTAGTACAATAAAGACATACTTATGAGTGACTTTAAACATTTCAACTACTTCAAATGATCTCAGGAGCACATAGGTGAAAACAGAGCTGCTGCATGCAAAACTCTAAAGGTTCTGAGCTGTTTGAGCTGTTCAGGGAACAACTTGTGCTTGTACACATTGGCTCTGAGTAAACCCTGAGGGCTTTTAGAAATAGTGAAAAATAGCAGAAATACTTAATAGGAAACTATAAACCTGTGCTCTATTCCTGGTATTGGCACTGACTTACGTGACCAGAGGTAGATCCTTCCACTTCTCTAAACGCCAGCTTCCAGATCTAAAAAATGTGGGGTTTAGACTAAAACAGTCTTTATAACAAGACCACTTCCAGTTGTTACCAACCTTCTTTCTAGTAGCTTTTGGATGATTTTGGATATTCAAAGAGTTTCCCTAGATTTTGTTTCCAGAGGAGAGCCTCACTGTTGGTACTTCTAGACAAAGGGAAAGAATTTTTGTTGCTTCTGTGCTCAGGAACTGAGGTCAGGGAAGTCTTCTAAGATGGGGTTCACATTGGGTATAAGAGCATCTCTGAGAAAAATCGTGGGTTTGATGTTACTGTGCAAAATCGATGTTATCACTGTGGTTATTGATACTTCTATTTGTTGTTGTTTTCCAATTGACTAGAAAGTAAACTCTGAAGGCAGGGGCTGAGATCCTGATAGTTAATGAAGTAGGATCTCAGTAAATGTTTGAAAATGGGAAGAGGAAGGAGAGGAAGGAGAAAGGAAAGATGGGAGGAAAAGAAAGAAAGGGAAGGAGCAGATACTGGAACATACCCTTTTATTCATTAGAATCAGCTGAATTGGGGCCTCCCTGGTGGCGCAGTGGGTTAAGCAACGCACTATGAAGCAAACCGCAACCACTGCAGCACGAGTTAGATCCCTGCCCCTGGCCAGGGAGGGGACCCACATGGCACAGCAGACCTCTCCTGCTGTGCCCGCTGCTCCCCTCAGCAGTGTACTTCAGTTGATCTGCCTGTTCTGCTCCCTGCTCTCTGGTGAATCCTCTCACCCCCCACACCTCTGGTCTGTACCCAGTGCTTGTATGCATAAATAAATAAATCTTTAAAAAAAAAAAAGAATCATGGGGCCTCCCCTGGTGGCGCAGTGGGTTGAGCAACGCACTGCGAGGCAAATCGCAGCCACTGCAGCACGAGTTTGATCCCTGCTGCCGGCCAGGGTGGGGACCCACGTGGTGTGGCAGACCTCTCCTGCTGTGCCCACTGCTCCTCTCAGCAGTGTACTTCTGTTGATCTGCCTGTTCTGCTCCCCGCTCTCTGTGGTGAATCCTCTCACCCCCCTACACCTCTGGCCTGTACCCCAGTGCTTGTATGCATAAATAAATAAATCTTTAAAACAAAACAAAACAAAACAAAAACACCTTGTAAAAAAAAAAAAAGAATCAGCTGAATTGTTTTTTGTGTAGTTTGCTATGTAGAAATGGCATGTAAGATATTTTCTAATCTTTTCACCACAGTTAGGACTATTTTTAGACTTCTTAGTATCTTTGATCTGTTATTGCTCTTATATACATCCTATTTGAGCGCAGTATATTATATATTTCCATTCATTCATTCCAAAAGGACTTTTGAACCCCTACTATGTGTCAGAAGCCATGCTAGGTATTATTGAAAATACAGTGATGAATAAGATATAATTCATGACTTCAAAGATTTCATAAGCTATTTGGGAAGATAGGTGAATTGGAGTAGACCCTTGACATTTGTGAATTACTCCTCATTATTCTGACAATTCAAATAAAAAACAGCCTCAAAGAACCATGACATGAATTTTATAGTAATGAGAATAATTATACTGATATTGTGGAATGTTGAGAGGATTAACTGAGATAATGCCTTTTTAAGCACCTAACATGAATCTGAATCAGGAGCTCTGTATGAATCTTATAAGGAGGAAATCACTTGATTAGTCAAGGCAAACATAGAGTGAGCAACTGAGTTAGGTTTCAAGGAGGAGGCAAGATGGGTAGAATATCCCTTCTCCAAGTTTGGGGATAGAAAGTGTTTGTTACAAGTTAAAAATTTGGTAGACCATTTAAAAAGGAAGCCAGGAAACCAGCTGTATAAATTGTAAAACATTAATCACAGTCAAAATTCTTGTGTGACACTATTTTAAAAAATCATAAACTATCAAGATTGAAAATACAGTGTAATGTAAATTCAGTAATGAATTTATGTAAATTCAGTGAAGAGCATTACCTCCTGCCATCTCTACCTGGATGATGTATCTCCTCCCTCGTACTTCCCTGTCTGCACAATATAATTGTTCATATCAATATTTTCACAAGTTTGCATCACTTAAAACACAAATTTATGACTTATCTTTTACTGTCAATCTTTGTTAATGCTGATGACATTATTTGAAATTGTCAAAAAAAAAATTTTTTTTTTTCATTTTTCCTCCCTGGCTTCCTCTTAGTGACTATGCTCTGAGTAAACCCTGCTTTCTGTTTGTTTGTCTCTCAGCATTTACTGTTATTTCTCACTATCGCTCCTCCCTTGCCTCAGAATAATTTGGTGAGATTGGTCAGGTGGAATTAGTGACTTAAAGATTGGAGAAAACAACTGTGTCCTAGAGCGCTTTGAAGGTTCAGTACCTTGGACAGCAGCAAAATGCCCTCCCCATTTAAACACTCTCATAAATGTGCTTGTCCGTCTGAGGCTTGCTAAAGATACAACTTGATAGGTGTTATCCTGGCTAAATAAACAAAGTCCTACAGACTAACCAATGAAGGAATGATTGAATATTCCTAAAGAATGTGGGGAAGTTTCAAGTAGACACAACATACCAGGATAGAGAAAAATAATAGCAATAGGTGTCCAACTGTTTGAGCTAAAAGGGATCTTAATTGCCCTTCTATACACTTTTATTTTTTTTTAAAGATTTATTTATTTATGCATACAAGCACTGGGGCACAGACCAGAGGTGTCGGGGGGGCGAGAGGATTCACCACAGAGAGCGGGGAGCA
>JAGFMF010011802.1:2875543-2899182 GCA_019455555.1 Galemys pyrenaicus | reverse complement strand
CCCTCCCTGGCCGGCAGCAGGGATCGAACTCGTGCTGCAATGGCTGCTGTTTGCTTCATAGTGCGTTGCTTAACCCACTGCGCCACCAGGGGAGGCCCTCTATACACTTTTAGTTTGAAATAACTTCATTTAGTATATCAGGATTAGGATTGGCCTACATGTAACAACAAACCTAAATAAATAATTTTAAAACAAGGTAGAGGTTTGTTTCCAGAGATAGTCAATATAGAGCTGATATGGAGACTTCATACTTACTAGAGACTTACGATTCTTATATCATTTTCTTCCATTAACCTTAGTGAATTCAATTCTAAAAGACAGCTCATGGTCCCCAAAACTCACTTGATAGTCATTATTACTTGCCTTCTTTTGTATTAGTAACCCTTGACATGGTGTTTTTTTCAATTTTGGTTGCTACCTCAGACTCTACTTCCCTTCTTCTCTTGGGAGATGAGCTTTTAGGTCCCAGAATTCTTTTGTCCTCAGAATCTTGTGTCTCTTTAATTGAAATACTGTTCACATATCATACCAGGAAGATACAACTCTACCTTGCAGAATCAATGAGCGCTTTCCCAGAAGATATCACTTCTAGCCCACATCCCCAAATTTACCTGAATCCATTTAAGCACCTCACAAATCTACATTTCTGCTTCTGAATTCCATGAATTACTCTGCCTTCACATCATTTTTGTATATCAACACCCACCTATGTTACCACCACATAGATCAAAATATAGAATATAGCTCTCTAGAAGGCTTCTTTGTGTTTCTTCCAATACAATACCCATCTTTCAGTGGTAACCGTGATTGTGGCTAGTTTTGCCTGTTTTTGAACTTCAAATAAGTGGAATTGTCCGATACATTTTTTTTTGGTCTGGCTTCTTTTCTTCATATTTACCTCATAACATTTCCATGTTATGTGTAGCAGTGTTTTATTCTTTCCCATTGTTCTGCCCATTATGGCATTTGATTCCAATATCATTTTAATTTGTCCAATATGTGGCCAAGATTGAGAACCATGGTTCTAGAGTCAGAAAAAGCAGGACTGGAATCCGGTCTTCAAAAGTACTTGACCTGGGTTTGCTGCTGAAATATCTACAATTAGGTGACCCTTGGGCTCAACTAGATGTTACTCAATTACTATGAATCTCACTTAAATTAAATTAACTCTCAAGAGTCCAAGATAATAAACAACATGTCAGCACAATAGCAGTGGTACTTCTTTGCAGCAGGAGTTCTTACAGTAATATAATGATTAGTCATCTTTGACCCCTCAGGTGAAAGCTCAGGTACAAGGAGACAAGATCACATCAGTGAATTGATAACAACCTTAGTTTAGAAATATCCTGTCCAGAATTGGAATTAACATCGTGTGTCCCATGGACACAGCTTTCATGTTCCCTGTGGGAGATGAACCTATTTATAAAAGCCACTGCACTTAGGAAGGCCCAAAGCCATGTTTTTCCACCAGGTACTTATATATCCTGGCCCACATGCACTTTACATATCAGGGATTATTTTTATCATAAGCAATGTAGTCTAATACCATGTTGAAATGCAACTGTATAGACTTCCAGGGGGACAGAACTATAAAGTTAACCCAAATCTGTCCTAAGAGAAGGAGGAAAGGCAAACCCTTTATTCATATACCCATCAGTTGACATGCTGACCTTTATAGAGTAACTGACAAGATCAGTTCTAAAAATATCCCTGTTCCTTGAGTCAAAAACAGTATATGGCCTATGAATAAAGCACATGAGATGCCTAATAAACATTTGGCAAAGAGCAAATTAATGACAAGTTATTAAAGCTCCCATTCAACTAAAACAAAACTACTTGCCTACACTTTTACCTGGGACTACTCTTCCTTTCTCTAAAGTTCATATTACCTAATTTATAAAAAGGGGAATAATAATAGTTCTCATTTCATTGAAAACCTCATAAGGATTATGCAAGATAAAGTATGCAAAAGATATTACAGAAAGCTACACTTCAATGTCATTGTTATAGATAGAGAGAGGAGGCCTAGAGAGAGAAAGGAATTTGGACTAGGTCACATATGGTAGCCAAACTACCCATGTCTCTTGACTCCTAGTCCAGGGCCTGGGATACCATGTGACCCCTTCACACAAATTGTCTTCCTAGTAAATGGTTAGGAAAGTAGAAATTTCAAACCAGTCAGCATTTTTGTAAAAGAAAGAAAATCTTGTAAGGGTTGCTGCAGCCATCCTTCACTGGATACAGTCCATTTGGGCACGCTTCTCCTCACATTAAGGGTGAAATCAAGATTTTTCCCAAGGGCATAAGAAAAGTGGAAAATTACGTTCTCAGCTTGCTGCTGATTAGCAGATGAAGGGCAAACAGAACATCTAAGTATTCATTCTCCAAGGCTCTGGTTCCTTTTTCCTTCCCAACAGCCACTGTTCAGAGGGGGATGTGAAAAGCAATATGATAAGAATATGATGAAGGAACAAATCTCACTGGGAGTCAAATACCATTGTTTTTTTTTTTTTTTTAAAGGCACCATGGGCAGAAACCCAAAAATCAGAGGCTTCCCCCAGTGTTCTTTGAATCCATTTTTTAAAAAGCTGTTAAAAACACCCTTAAAATAAACCTGCCATCTTGTGAGGACAGGAAGAAGGTTACCATGTTTCCACCACCATCTGCAGGGCTAGCTCAGCTTTAGGCTTCCTTGAGCCACTCCCCCGCCTCTAGCCTGTTCTTCACAACATGTCAGGGTAGAGTTGATTATAGTCTCTTTCCCTAACTTAGCAAAATTCAGTCACAAAATTTGAAGAGACTTGAGAAGGGACTGTAGCAATTGTAATTCTCTTCACAATACATTTTGTTTTCTAATAATTTCTACCATTATGCTTGGTCTACTTGTATTTACCAGTTTGACTTACATTTACCAGTATGAATTTGGATAAGGTCATTTTGTGAATAGAGCTAGGAATTAGCTTACATGTAGGATTAGAGCTGATTCTACGGCCGTGGCATGGCTCAGACTGTGGATGGGATCAGAGTTCAGCCTGGTACTGTGATTAGGTCTCAGTCTCTTCTAGGTTATGTGGATAGTTTATGATTGAGGAGAGACTTGTCTGTGATTAGCATTAAGATTTCAATCTGTAATAGAGATCAAATTACTTGTGGTGAGCACTAAGATTCACAAAACATTGGGCTTATGGCAGGATAGGGGTCTATTCCAGTAAGAAGAGGGAGGAGGCATTGGTCAGTAGCCTGAAGGGTTCATTGAGGAGCTGTCAGAACCACAGTACTGAGAAGATGGGGAACCAGGGACCTAAGAGGAGGTCAAAACAGAGTTGATATTTCCCTCCAAAATGACTCAAATTAAAAGGATTGACAATATCAAGTGTGGATGAGGATATGGAACAATTGAAACTGTTACAGGATGTGTCACCACATGAGAAGGAAGAGTGTCGCTATGGCTTCAGGAATGAGTGACATTTTCACCACTGCTACTTCCATGTTGCAACATCTCAGATACCTTGTACTGCAACTCCCAGCTGTGACCTGAACTTTCTGAATGGGGGGGGCGGCTGGGAAAAAGGAAGGAGCTAGGTGAATATATATTCAAAATGGAACTGGGAGGAAAGCGAGTCAATGGAGAGGCTGCTCCTGGGACTTTAATTGTTTGGCAGATGGGCAGAACAATGACAGCCATCATCTTGACCTTGTGGTAGATTATATGGCACATTGTGAATTTCAGGTCTGCCTAACTTCTTTCTTATGGTTCCAAACAGGAGGTGACTTAGAATCCTGGCAAGGTTTGTGGGCCTCAATCACCCTGCTCTGTGCCCAGCCTGTTTTGCTGGACATTTGCCCATGAGGGGTGGGCAAATAACAAATAACAGGAGGCTTTTATTTTAAATTCCTTCTTCTTTCTCTCTCTATGCCCTTTGAACTTCACACCAGTTAAAGGTCTTTGAGCTTCACACCAGTTAAAGGTCTTTGAGCACACTAACAATCTGCTTTCCTTGCTTGCGTGTGCATGGAGGAACAGACCCTTAAAAGAGATAAAGTAAATTACTTTCCCTTCACACTTTGGGGTTCCTGGATACCCCTTGGCTTCTCCCAGTTTCAGGACTTTTTTACATTACAGGTAGGTAGGAGTATATACACTGTATGTATACACTGTGTGATTATGTTGGGCAACTGCATGGTAGTATATATAAAGTTAAATATATGTATATTAGTACTTCCATTCCTTGAAGGAACAAACAACTGCCACACACACCATGAATAAATCTCATGAAATAGTGTTAAGAGAAGTCAGATGCCAAAGAATAGATACTATATGATTTCATTTATGGGATGTTCAAAAACAGGTAAATTAATCTATGATGACAGGAGTTAGGATAGTGTTTACATTAGGAGGTGGTAAGTACTAGAGGAGATTAAAAAGAACCTTCCAGAAAGGTGGTATCATCTATACTTTGAACGCAGTGTTGGTTACTCAGGTGAATATATATAAAAATTCATTGAGATGAACATTTAATATTTATGTGCTTTAGTACATGAAAATTATATATCTCAATGGGAAGATAAAGAAAGCAGGTGAAACAATATACAGATGCAGTTGATTAAGGGCTGGTGCATGAGTTAAATCCACAGTCATGGATTTTTGGCCATGTCCAACTGCACTGGTCAGTGATAGTACAAAAAAGTCATGAACTTGGAATCAGAAGTTCTGAGTTTGGATCTCAGCCTTCTGCTTAATATCTCATGCAGTGGGAAGCACTGATATGTTGTGATCGGTCATGAGGTGAGTTACAAATTATTCACTGGTAATTACAAACCACTGAAGCTTTTAATAATTTTCTCTTAATTCATTTGAATTCATAATACATGGATTTGGTTAAAAACGAATTAAATCTTATAAAAAAGTATACAGTGAATAGTCTATTTTCCTCCCTTCCCTGATTCCAAATACCAGTCCCCCAATCTCCCTCTTGAGAGGTAACCATGGTCATCAGCTTCTTAAATATCCCTCCAGAGATACTCCATGCATATTCATGAATGACTTCCTTGAATAAAGTCAGAGCAGACTCAAGGTATACCTACAGTAATGTTTGCATACTGAATGTTTTATAATATTTTCAAAATTGAATTAAAATTTAATTATAAAAATAATGCATACTTGTTTTAAAATTGTATAATACCTCTCATTCTCAATTCCAGACTTAACCACAGTTTACAGTTTCTAGGTGGTCTTTCTGACAACTTTATGCATGTGAAAATATACATAGAATATTACTATAAGAAGCAAATTTGCAATCTGACCCTTTTCATAAACATCAAGGATATTGTTCCTATCAATTACATCTAGTTCTACTTCACCTTCTTATGGCTGCATAACATCAAATACTTCCCAGTGGGAGAGAAAGGGATGAAGACATGGCAGGAATTGTACTTATGGGAGTGTGTCCACCTGAACATATCTGTTAGGTGTCCAAGAGGAAAAAAATTTTGAAAGCAACTGAGTTAACCCACCTGTGAGTCCATTTCTCATCTGCAAAATGGAGACAATAATGAAAACCCTGAGTACTCACAAGATTATTGTGAGGGTGACATAGAGAAGAGAATGGAGATCAGAGTACTCTGAAGACTGAAAAGTACTGTGCAGATGTGAGACACTGTTGTTCCTGGAGGAAAGGAAGACAGGCAATCATTTTAAGGTCTAAAGTCTAATAACTAGAACAGTCAATAATTGCTTTCTCTACCTTCTTAGCCAAATGAACAGTCCATCTTTGCATAATAATTGTGAACATCTATTGTGTTCTAAATTTGACAGGTATCATTAAGATAACTAGATAATCTTCATTTAATCCCTCCAGCAATTCTTTATTTTAAAGATTTATTTATTATGCATAAAAGAACAGGGAGGGGGGCTGGTGTACAGGCCAGAGGTTGGGGGGAGGACAGGTGAGAAGATTCACCAGTGACAGAGTGGGGAGCAGAACAGAGAGATCTACTGAAATACACTGCTGAGGGGAGCAGTGGGTGAGACAGGAGAGGTCTGCTGTATCATGTGGGTCACTACCCTGGCCGGGGATCAAAAGGGCTGTGGACAGCTTCATAGTGCTGCAGCTTAGCCCCTTGAGCCACCAGGGAGGCCCCCTCCAGCATTTCTGTGAGATGAAAGTATTCTTTATTTTCTTCATTTAACTAATGAGGCAGCTGAAGCTAACAAAAATGGCAAGTGGCAGTCTTTTGCACTGCAGCGAATCTGCTATTCACTTAGGAGGTTTTTGCCATGTTTCAAATACAAGGCTTAAATGGGCAGTTGGGGAACTATGGAGAAAGCCGTGGTTTATTCCACTGGTACTAAAAAATAAAAAAGCAACCAACGACAAAACCTTTGAGTATCATAGGTAGCTACACAGGTAGTCATATTGCAACCTGCTCTGGGATCCTTTATGACCCTCTTTCTGCTAAATAAAAGTGATCTTTCTCAGCCTGATATCCTGGCTTTCACTAGTACAGTCAAATAACCTTTTCAGGCTCTTGTCTTATACTACTGGAACTTTTAAAATCATATTTCCCATCATTTCATACCTATCTGGCAATCTATTATTGAATTGTGTCCTGTTATGTCTTTTGTTTGGCCATAACAATGTGACTTTGCTTGGCAATAGGGCCGTAGCACATGCAATAAGTTATGATGAAGTCATACTAGAGTAGGATGGGTCCCTAATGCAATATGACTGGTGTCCTTATAGGAAGTTGTTGGCATGAAGAGCCAAAAGGGGAGAATTCCACCTGACTACAAAGATTGGAGTTATGCAGCTGCAAGTCAAAGAACTCCAAGCATTGCCAGTAAACCACAGAAGCTGGGAAGAGGCAGGTTCCCTGCAGGTTTCAAAGGAGATGAGGGAATGTGCATGGGACCTCTGGCCTCCAGAACTGTGGAACAATAAATGTCTATTGTTTCAAGTCATCCAGTTTGTAATACTTCATTACCACAGTTCCAGGAAAAATACAGAGCCTCAGCCATTTAACCTTGACACTAGAGAGCTGAACACCAGGCATATCTGGCCCTCTCTCTGCTGTCCCATTCCCATTCTCTTAGCTGGCTGAGCATCCTTGGCGGTTTGCTTGCACAACACTCAATCACACCCTTGACGTTCTGTCTCTTCTGCCAGGCAGCACACCAGTGGTCTGTTTACTTCCCAACACTTACCGCGCTGGGCCAGTCAGGTCCCCTGCCCCCTGCCTCTTCCTGGCTCAGGGCCAGCCCAGCCTCTCTGGGGAGTTGGTAGATTGAAGCCCCCTTCTGGGTTGCCTAGGCGACAGTGCCGTCTGAGTGCCCTGGAGCCAGGCAGCTGTGGCTGCAGGGAAGGGAGGAACTAGGGGGAGGGGGACCACAGGGCAGTGAGAAGGGAAAGACCCAAGGAGAGTCTTAAAAAGTGGCCTTAGTACAAATCCAGAAGGTGAAATTAAAACTGCACCCTCTTCTCAACCAGCATATTATATATGTGAGACTTGTGAATGAGAGAAAAGACTCGGATTCTATATGGAGTTCAGCAATGTGGGTCTTTGAGACCAAACCCCATTGAAACCTATGCTTTGCAGGCTTTTGACAGCAGGAAACATCAAAAGATAACAAAATTCAGGCAAATGGGGACTGGCATTTTGCACACCAAGGGCAAGTCATCTATAAACTGCCAGAAGGTGCGCAGTAAATGAAGAAAAAGATGCTTGCGATTTTTAATTCACAACAAGCAATGCCTGCTATGTGCAGGGATTGTGCTCTGTGTGTGTGTTTGTGTCTGCCTGTCTGTGTGTATGTGTGTGGTAAGAGTATAGGGAGGAACAAGATGTTATTCTTGCCCTCAAGCTCACGTAGTCCTTCCTTCAATCATTACTTCAGAAATAGACTCCCTTAATAGCATGAGGGAACACTCTGGGGTAATTCTTCTCTAACTGTGGAATTAGGTAGGGCTTGGGGAGGGGGCCAGAAAGTGGAAATCAGACTTTTTATTCAGGTCATCATATTTATTGACCTGGTCACAGATGGCTACAGAGGTGGACACACATCCAGTCTTAGCGAATGAAAAGTAGTGAGTCTTTTGCTAGGATTGCTGAAAGGAGTACAGTCTGAGAGGGATGTTCTCTCTTCTGTGCCAGGAGCTGCCATCACCATCTTGCCACCATATGGAATCTAGTATGGAGCCAACATGGTGGTGAGCACAGCTGAGAGATGGAGGAAGATTGGGAGCTGATGACATCATCTGAGCCCCTGAATCAAGACAAGCCAAATCCACTCAAACTTGGGGTTAAAGGAATGAATAAATGCTATGTGGTTTATGGTACTTCCAGTTCAAAAGATTCAATGAAAAATACATTAACAAATCTTCTAGCTGATTGACCAGGTTAACCAATGTTCTCCATTCCCTAAGCAAAATATACCAATTTATGCCTCTCTCTATAGAACTTTCACAATTAATAGGCTGCTTACTGGTACTTTGTTCCCAAACCAGTTTATGTTGTTTGCATTAATTAATTCAATTGTGTATTTAACTATTAAGCAAGCTACTAAAACACAAGTGGAAAAGAAAGGTAGCTACTGGTTTTATGAAAACCGAGTTAAATGCTTTTGAAAGACTCAATAAAGGTATTTCAAAATTGCTTTTGAGTTAAATATGGATTGAATACATAATTAAAAATGAAATGATAAAAATATGGATCAGCTTTACACTTAGCTTTGGGAGGGTCTTTGAGTTCTTTTCCCTCCTTAAAGAAACCAATGCAGTACATGGTGGATATGATGCATTTTGAGTGAGAAAGAGAACATTACTTGCCACTTAAAATATCTTGCAGTTTCCATAGGACACTTGGAATATTTGCTTTCAGGAAAGCCAGTCAGCATGTAAGAACTGTAACTATCCCGGGCACCATGCTGTTAGGAAGCCCAAGTCAGCTACAGAGAGAGAGGTAGAGATGCCCTGCTAACTGCCAACAGTACCAGCCCTCTCAGACGAATGAGGAAGTCATCTTGGAAGCCTAATGACTCCTAGGGCAAGTTAGGGTTAAAAAAGGCAGCTTCAGGGACAGTACAGGCAGGGACTTAAGGAGAGTTTAAAAAGCTTCTGAGATAAAGGCAGAGAAATCCAGGAGGGCTGTAGATTTTAAGGCTAAAACTTATGCTAACTGGGGCAGTTAATTTTAAGAGAAGTTGGAAAGGGGAGGTAAAAGAAGAAACTCTAAGATAAGCATTGGGAAAATGGGTCTCCTCAGTGGTCTAGGGGTTAAGAATCAGCGCTACCACTGCAACTTCCTATGTTCCACACCTGTCCAGGGACCCCACAAATGGTGCAGCAGACCTCACCTGTTTCATCCCTCTGCTCCCCTCAGCAGTGTATTTCAGTACATCTGCCTACTCTGCTCCCCACTTTGTCTTGGGTGAATCCTTTCATCCCCCACTCCTCTGCCCTACACCCTAGCTCTTCTACTCAAAAATAAAATAACTAAGATGGAAAGAGAGAGAGAGAGAAAAGAGCTGGGAAAATAGGCACATCTGCCCGGAGGAGTACAGCCACTAGGAGAAAAAAGCCAGTCACAAAGTAGGATGATATTTTAGAATTTTTAGATTTTTTTAGAATAGAGGAAAAAAGGGTTAAATAATTTAAATAAAATATTTTAAATGTTTTAGAATAGAGGAAAAAAAGTTTAAATATTCCCTAGACTAGGGCGCATAAGGTGACTTTTGCCTCTCCCTGGTATTGCTGCCTTGGAGTTTTAGCTCTTTTTCTTTCTCCTCTAAATAAACTTTTCTTTACTCTCTAAATAAATATTTGTTTCTCTACTTTTTTTTATCTGAGAGTTTGTCTATGAACTTCTTTTTAGTAGAAAATGGGCAAGAACCTGTGGGCAGTTCAAGGGCTAAATTAACAGCGCACACTGGCCTCGCTTCATCCAGTTGAACTTTCCAATAACTCACCGAGGCACCCTCTCACTGCAGCCTTATGAGAGATTCTCAAAACCACTAACTGAGCCAGGTCTACCCACAGAATCATGAGGAAATAATAAATTATTGTTTTGGGCCACTAAATATTAGGGTACTTTTTGTACAGCAATAGTTAACCTGTCTTTTATGGATGAGCGTTACAAGAAATGGGAGGCTGGAGGAGGCCTCTAAAGTCAAATACCATAAAAAGATCATGGAGGATGAAAGAAGGCTGTTGTATTGAG
Source organism: Galemys pyrenaicus (assembly GCA_019455555.1). Taxonomy (NCBI): domain Eukaryota; kingdom Metazoa; phylum Chordata; class Mammalia; order Eulipotyphla; family Talpidae; genus Galemys; species Galemys pyrenaicus. The sequence continues at coordinate 2,888,967 of JAGFMF010011802.1, read as the reverse complement.
CAATTGAGAAATCACCATCGTCCTTCAGGTATTGCAATTTCAATAGAATGGTAGGAGCAGAAGGCAAATTGGAAGTGTTGAAGGGCATGTGAGTGGTGGAAAATAGATACAAAGGAATATAGGTCATTCTTCTTTCTTTCTTTGTTAATAGTTTAACATCCACTGATGATCCTTGGCTGAATCAATTATCTCATTGGAGATTGAAAAATGGTGATTTTCTAATTCTATCAATCCTACATTTATTAGCTGACATTCTTCTGTAATGAAGAGTTTTCTTTTACCAATGGGGATGAACTCATTTCTTCCAAAAATGGCAGGTTAAGTGCTCCATTCTTTCTCTTTAATTACCAATTTCCTGACAAAGAAACTAGTGTCATAGTATTTTCATTGGTGGCAAATGAGTTTTTTCTCCTTTCTCTCTTTGAGTATCATTATAGACTCATGTGGACCCATGTATCACATTTATTCAATGTGTTAACACTCAATTACAGACCAAATTAGTCGTTAAAGAAGCAATGGTGGACAGGAATAGGATGTGATCATAAAACTACTGGAAGAAAGTAATCGTTAAAAAAAACACATTTAGGGATCTAGTCTAAGGAAATATGAAACTCAGGCTAATTAGTGTTACAACAGTGAGAAAAATGGTCAGCATATGTTCTTTTACCCTAACACTTGTCCTGCAATGTACATCCCCAATCGTATCAGGGAAACCTTAGAGGTGCTCCATGGTGTTTGTGATGTGCTAGTTGCATGTTATTAGCTGTTAAATTCATCATCTGCTACCAAGTCCCTTCCTTTTGGCATTGCTACCTTTTCTGGGTATGGCTTTGAATGCTGTTGAGTTCAGCCTTGTCTGAAGTTCTTCATTTTGCTAGGACTCAAGAGTGTTAATCTGTAGTATAGCTGAGACTGTCTTGTTCTCCCCTTGGTTTTACGTACTATTAGAAATGTAATAGTCCCTGAATTTTGTAAACCAAACTAAAAGACAGATACAAGTAGTAGACATGCTGGGCTTGAAGGTGAAATCGGAAAGGCAAATCAAAACCACAGTGAGATATCACTTCATTCCATTAGAATGGCTAATATGAAAAAAAAAATAATAAGTGGAAAATCACAAGTGTAAATGAGATGTGGAGAAATACAATATGATGCAGCAATTCTGCTCCTGGGTAGAATTTTTAAAAAATGAAAGCAAGGACTTTCATTACATCAGTGTTCGTAGAAGTATTATTCATGATAGTCAAAAAATGGAAGCAACTTAAATATCCAATGATGGATGAATGGATAGACAAAATGTGGCATATACATACAATGAAATATTTTTCAGCTTTATTTATATGTTACAGTATAGATGAACCTTGAAAGCATTGTGCTAAGTAATAGAAACCAAACACAAAAAATCAAAAATTGATGAGGTAACTAGACTAGACAAAATCATAGAGACAGAAAGTAGAATACAGATACCAGGAGTTGAGAGATGGGAGAAAGAGGGAGTTATTCTTTAGTAGGTATAGAGTTCTATTTGATATGATGAAAATTTTCTGGAAATGGATGGTGGTATTTGTGCACAACATTGTGAATATAGTTGCTGTGTACTGAATTGTCTTTTGCCACCCCCCCCCCACCACCACCATATGTCAAAACCCAAACGGACCCCTATGTGATAATATTTGGATTTGGTGCTTTGTGGATATAATTCGGTTTTGAGGCCACGAGGATGGGGCCCTCAGGATCAGATTAGTTTCTTTATAGGTAGAGGTACTAGAGGGCTTGTTCTCCCTCCCCCACCATGTGAGGCCAGTAAGAAATCCACTACCCGCATCAGGAAGAGAGCTCTCACTAGAAACCAACCATGCTGGCACCTTGATCTTATACGTCTAGCCTCACGCATTTTAAGCCACTGGACTATCCAGTCTATGGTATTTTGTTAATGCATCCTGAGCTGAATAAGGCAGCAGTTAATAATGCCACTGAATGGCACACTTAAATTGATAAAAATAATGTGTACTTTGCTACAACTAAGAAATTGGGGGAGGGGCGAGGAGGAGGTAAAATGGGCAGTTCTACTATCTCACCTTTCTTTTGCAAGTCTTTGGATTCAATTTCATATTCATAGTAGTGACTAGCCCAACTCTCTCAGTCCTTCTGCCATATATGGACGAGACGAGGGTCACAGAAATGAAATTATTTAACCTGAATCCTAGTTTTCTGTACCTATATTCAGGAATGGCACCACCATCAGTCAGTAGCCCAAGTCAAAAAATCTGTATTACCTTTGATTCTCCTTCATCTTCCTCAACAGCTATGTCTTGATTCTACTACCTTAATAGTGCTCTAATTGCTGCCATCTCTGAGTTTGGACCATTTTCATCTCTTGCCTAACAATTTTTTAGTTTTATTGCTCTTCTTCTTGTCCCCCTATTTAATCCACTTTCTGTAGAGTAGCCTTTCCAAAATCCAATCTGTTTATGTCATTTTTCCACTAAACTCTTTTAGTTACTGGAGGGTTAAGTTCAAATGCACCACATTCAAGAGTCTTCCTGATCTGGTCTTCTCCTAACTCTCTGTTCTGATCTCTTCTCACCACCCATCACTCAGGCTATGCTCCTACCCTGTTAAACTTGTGGTTTCCTAAACATATGATGTTCATCTCTCTTCCTGATCGTTGTAGGCAGGTGGAAAATTTGAGACCAAGCTCACAGCACACATGGACACAGTCCATTCTTTTGTACACCTTAACTGTCAAAGTGAGGTGGCCCAGGAACCAGCAGTCTTAGTGGGTTTCTTTGATTTATGGATTAAATGGCTTGCCTGCTCTTTTTCTTCTAGGGCTCATGGACAAGGTATTGGACAAAATTGAAGTTGTAAGAAACTGGGGTTTGGGCTTTGGGGTGGATCATAAGTCTGATTTTACTCGAGGCTGCCAAGATCTATGCAAACAGTGGGCATTGGGACCTTAGCCTCAGTTAGTAAGATGATGTTACCTGTTTTCTCTGTGATCAGAAAGTCAGTACAGGAAATCCTTAGCTACTGTGTTTCCAGTCCCGGACTACATCTTCCTTACTGAATTTCCTAGCAGCCTAGCACTGCTGATGATTGTAGGAATGAAAGAGTAAGCATGCAGCTACATCAGGGAGGCATCTGAAGTATCTGTTGCCAAAAATTCAGCCACACGTCTCTCTCTTGGGGTTAGTCTAGCACTGTAGCCCTGTCTTGTTGACTTGTAGTTTTTACCTCTGCCCTGTCCTCCGTAGATGAGTACATGTGGGGAATGACTGAGAATAATGGTTTATTGAAATGATCTAGTCAGCAATTAAGCTGTACCCTCATTCATATGGCTGTACTTAGAGGTACTCCTAGCACGTGGCACAGTTTATTTTATCCCACTATGGTTTTGACGTAAGAGTCAATGAAACATGAAAAGGAAATGGGTTTATCCAAGGAGATGTGGTCGAGTGGGGTCACGAATTTGTAGAATTCTCTCATGGAAAACAGACAGTAAAACTCAAAGCTTTTCTCATCTCAGAGCCTTTCCGTCTTTTGAGACTAGGTCCACAAGGGTTGAATGGTTTCCTGTAAGTCTCTGAACAACAAGGGCATTTAAAGTATGAAAGAGGAAGAGAAAGTCAGAGAAAGGGGCGAGGGGCCCAGGCTGAGCCATATGGGCCTCTACTCAGAATTCAAGATGGGTTCTAGATGCAGAGAAGGCGGCTCATCTCCATCTCTTTCATTTCTGCTTCTGCTGTCTCTTCTGGGTCCGCGGGGACTGATTTATCACGGAGACACATCCTAAGAAGAGGAGAGCGAGCTTCTTTCCTAAGTGTTTGAAAGGGAAAAACTTTGAGGAAACATTTGAGAGGGAGGAGAAAGGAGAGGAGACCGGGGCTACAGCGGGGAGGACAGCAGGCAGGAAGCTGCTGGACTGGGAAGCCGGCGGGCTAGCGCGCCGGCCAGCAGCAGCTACCCAGCCGAGCTCCTGGCAAACTCCAAGGCGCAAAACAGCCGCGCCGGAGGCAGCGGCACAGTGAAGCCTTAGGCGCAGCCGGGCCTGGTCGCGCGAGGCCAGGCCCGGGAGGCCCGCAGCCGCGCCCCGGGGGCGGTCCCGGGGCGGGGCAGCCCCTGGAGCCGGGTGCTCCCGGCGGGTGGCCCTCAGCTCCCCACCTCCGCGAGCAGCCGGGGTGGAGGATGCCCCACGGCGCCGCCCGCCCGGTCCAGGAGCCGCGGCCCAGGAGCCAGCAGCCCATTGGCGGCGGCGGCGCGGCGTCCCCGCCCCCTCCGCGTCCCCGCCCCCTCCTCCGCCGCTGCCGCTTCCCGGCTCCGCCTCCTCCCCCTGCGGGAGCCGCCTCCGTCGCCACCGCCGCCGCCGCTGCCGCCGCCGGCCGGGGCCCAGCCAGCGCCCGCCGCGCCGGAGTCGAGTCGCAGCCCAAGCAGCTGCCTGAGGCCCCGCCATGAGCGGAAGCGCCGCCGCCGCCGCCGCCTCAGCAGCCGCGGCCGCCGCGCACTTCCAGCCTCAGTCTTCGTCTCCCAGGCCGGGCCCCGCCGAGCTCGGGCCCCCGCGCCGCCCGCGCCCCCCACCGCCGCCGCCCCGGCCCGAGCCCGCCGCCGCTGGCCGCCTCAGTCCTCCCGGCCACGGGCCTCTCCGGGTGGGCGCCCAGGGTGGCGGCGCTTGCGGCCGAGCGCCGGGAGCAGGTATGGGGTCGTGGGGCGGGCCAGGCGGGGAGGGGCGTGGGTTGGCTCCGGGGGTGGGGGGCCCAAGGGCGTGCGGTCCTGCCGCCCGGCCCCGCCGAGGGGGTGGAGCGTTGCCCGGGTCAGCCTTGTCGGGCCCCGGAGCCCCCGTGAGCCCTGAGTCCCGCTTGCGTTGAGCGGCTCACAAAGCGTTTTCCCATCCGGTGGGTAGCCCCCACTCCAGGGGTGGGCAGGGTAGGACCTCTCTAGGTCTCACTTGGTGGAAGAGGAAACTGAGGCTTCTGGGGGAAGTGACTTGCCCAAGGTCACATAACCCATGAGAGTCGTAGCCTGGCTGGGACCCAGTTGCCACCCTGGGCCAGCACGGTCCCCGGGCAGGGGGCGCTGGGAGGCGGCAGAGCCCTCTACCCTCGAGAACCTGGAGAGGTTGCTCAGGGAGGAGGGGGCTCTAGGCCTAGGTCCCAGGCACGCCCACCCAACGCTTTTTGGGCAGGATTAGGAGAAAGGATCTCTTGCGTAGTGGGACTGAGGAGTAGGGGCCGCTTTGGGGCTTCGTGCAGCCACCGTGGGCAGCCGATTTGGGGAGTCGCAGGGGAAGAGACTCCTGTGAGGGGTGTGCTTTCTCGGAGAGGGCTTTCTTGAGTGAGTGGTGCAGAGCGTCGAAAACTTCTTAACATGGGGACCGTTTGGTCTCTCTGCCAGGCCACCTTTCCCACTACTGCACAGACTAAACCAATCCAGCTGGGAGGCCTCCGACTTTTGTGGAGACGCCCTAGGTGTCTTTCCCACGAAATGATCCGAGTTTCCTTCATTCTGCAAACAAATGAATGTGTGGCTCTAGTAAAGGCATTTCTGCCACAGAAGGCAAAAGGAGTTTTTTTGTTTGTTTTAGGTGTTTTGAACCTCTTGGTGAGACCCCCCCCCCCCAGGATCGAGGGGGGAAGGAAGCTGGGAGGATTGGGTCAAGTCATGTGTCCTCTCCCCTCCCCCTGCCTGACATATAATGCAGGGCCATGTGCTGCATTGGTTTTCCGTTTTTCTTTGGAAAGAATGATTCTATGTGGATGCATTTTAGAACTGGAAGAAGAGGACTTATAGTTCTTCAGAAGTGGGAGAGACAGCAACTGTGTTAATAGGCAATGAAGAAGGTCTCGCGGAGCTAGAAAATGTAAGCTGTGGAATGGGGGAAAGAAGAGGCTATTTAGTCATTGTGGAAGAAGGGAGAGGGTTATTGAAGGGTGTGTAGGTCTAGAGAAAAAGATTGGAGGAAAAAAAAAGGAGTCACATGTATGAGTCTTGTTAGACGTGAATGGTATCTTATAAGGTTGAGTAATAGGTTTTAGCCTGCAATATCTTCATTTACTTTGAGTAAAGATAGTTTTAAGTACTTTTATATAAATGTTTTAGCATTCCTATCCCTATGTTCTGCTGTTCTAAGGCTTCAGCCTCTTAGTGCCCATAGTATTGCCTTGTGTGACTTGACAAAAGAGGGGAGGGAAAGATAATTAGCAAATGCATTAATTAGGCCCTTTGTCCAAGAGGATTCCTTGTTTAAGTCAGCTGTTTGCTTGCTGCCCTCCTGCACCTCAGCTTTCCAGCTGTGGTGGTTTGGGAAGAACTGCCCTGATTCAGACAAGATGGGTTTGATTTTTCTAAAAAATTGCTGGCAGCACATATTTGACAGATTTTATGTATTTGTGAAAGCATGAAAATTTACTTGTCAAAGATTTAGAATTAGAGAAATACAAATTAAAACAACAGCGAGATGCTATTTTACACCATCAGACTGGCAAAATTTAAATGCTGTGATGACCAAGTATTAGGTTGTAGGGAAATCAACTTTTATATGTTCCTAGTGGGACTGTAAATGGATACGCACCTTGTAGGGTAGTATAGTGAAGTCTGGTTGAATGAGGGCAAATATATCTACTCAAAATGTCCATTTCCCTGGTGTGTATCCCAAGAAATCCTTGCACACTTGTTCGAGAGATAAGTATGAAAGAAGTACAAAAATGCTCATTGCAGCATCAGTGTCCACCAATGGGGGAATACCTAAATTGTTAGATATCTTGAATAATGTAGCAGTGTGAAAAATAAACTGTAGCCACATGCCTTAAAATGGGGTGGAGGAGCAAGTCACAGAAGAATTCTTAGAGATTGCTTCCACTTATATAAAGCCTGAAAACATGTAAAATATTGTTTGTGCCTATGTACATATGTATTGATAGTGTAAAACGTGCAGTAACAACTTACAAAAAAATTCAGAGTAGTGACTACTTCTGTGACAAGAAGATGAGGAACTGGATTGAACAGGAGGGCTTTAATTTTTATATCTACACTATTACAAAAAAAATATGAATCAGTTGCAAATTAAGATTGCTCATGTTGGGTGTAGGGTACAGAGATAGTCATATTATTTAAAATAACTTTTAGATGTTTGAGATGTCTCACTTGAAAAACATTTTCTTATTTATAGAGCATAGGGTTTCGTCCTGTAATAATGAAACTCTAGCTGCAGACTCTAGCCCAACACAGCCTGTTAATCACACAGACTGGTGATCCTTTTCTTACCCCTTTCTGGCCTGCAAAGCTCTTAGTTTTGCTGTGTGTGACTTTTATTTTGGAACTGCTCTTAGGGGTAGAGGATTTCCCAGTCTATCTTAACCTTTCTGTTGGACCTAGGTTAACAATTTGAGCTTTGCCAAAATGTAAGTGCTTTGGTGATATTTTGACTTATCAGAGGTGGGTAGGCACCCAGAAATCTGATTCTGCAAAAAGATCCCCAGTAAATTCTGGTACTCACTAAAGTTCGAGAACCTCTGCCTTAGGATTCTTTTGACTGGGCTGTACTCACTGTGTCAGATGTGTATGTGATTGTTCCTTTCTTTGCAAATGATAGTGATTGTTATGTGTTTTATTTCTTGACAACACAATTTAAGTTCAGCTGTCTGAGCCTGAGTAAAACATTTGGGTCTTTAGGAAACAACTGATTATCCTTTAAGATGGAAGACTTTCCTTTCTCCCAAATTTGCTAGCTTTCCTTCTCTGCTAGAACCTTTTAGCTCCAGTCCTACTATGTTTAGTACTGAGTTTATATTAACAGACACAGGCATTTCTGGTAATGATATTTGTGAAATACCTGTTTATCTTTGGTGAGGTTCTTTTTGGAAGCCTACCTTGGAGATGAGGATTTGCGTTGGTATACTTTTGCAGAGCTGTTGTATAGGGTGGTACCACATATGGAACTATCTCCTTGGGGAGGGCACCCTTTTCTAATTCTCACAAAGATGTTTCATGACTAGCACTGCCCTGGGGGTTTGAAACTGTTGGTTCAGCTTTGACTAACTGTGCCATCCACAGTCATCATTTGCAGTGCAGAGGGTCAGTGCTGGGTCTGGGGCTCCAGAAGAGTGTTCTCCATGTGAACTTCCTTTGGTGAAGGGATCTATCATTCCTTTCCATTACCACACTCAGTTGGACCAAAGAGTGTAGCCTAAAACTGTAAAATTTGTTACTGGGCTGTAGAAATATATCCAGAATAAGCTATTAGAAATATGCCATCATTTATAGAGCGATGGAATGAGAGAGAAATCATTAAAAAAAAAAAAAGCCTCTGGTGAGTGAAGGAGAGAAGATAGCTTGCTCTCTGCCACCTTCCTCTTGCCTTCTTATAGTGTTCACTTTGAAGGGGTAATGCCTGTATTTTTCTCTTTCCATTTCTCCCTGCACCATCATTCCTGAATTTCTTAAGACCTGAGACTTTTTTGCCAATTTTGAAAATATTTACCCATTTGTATTTTCCATTAAGTGGTTGTTTCTGCTTCCTGCTGTTTCATTTTTTTTTTATTGGGAGTGGTGGGGGGAGTACCTAACCAAGGACAAAACTGGACTTCCTACTGCTTTTGCAAATAATGGTAGTGTGTTTTTCAGAACACTTATCATGGAAGAGTGCTGTTCTGTGGGCTCAAGAGAGAGGTATATTTGAAGTGGTTTCTGTTGTTTTTTTATTTTTTAAAACATGATTGAGGGTGATAGAGTTCCATTGTGCTTTTGCTGCTATCATGAAGGAATTTTATTTTTTGTGAAGAAAATGTATGTAAATAAAACCACCAATGTTAAATAATGGTTTTATGCCCACACATGGAGAATAAGCAGTTCTCACCTTATAAGCCTTACCCAAAACTGTTTTGTTTTTTTTCCTATTTGCTAAAATGGATATTAGTGCTATTCTAGGCACTGTTTATTCTTAGGACAGTGAACTAGAGTGTTGTGGGGCTGGTGGGGGGAGAGAGTGATGGATCTATACTAGGGCTTATCAATAATTGCTTCCAATTGTAGTATGGAAAGCTATCACTACATTTTGATTTTGTGATAAATTGTGTAGCAATAGGAGAGATTGTGAGTTTTGATTTATAATCATTTGGCTTTGTTGAAAGAAAAACAGGAAGAAGTGGTGAGAGACAGAGATACATACCTGGATGAGAGAGTAGCAGGCAGTTAAGTAGTAGAAAATTTGCAGTATTTTTGGGATGTTCATTGAGTTGAGAGTTACCTGTTTGCTTTCAGTATCTGCAAATGGTACTCACTGATCTTCAGTTGAACCTCTTTGTCACAGAGCCAGAAAGTGAGTGGTTTTTGAAGACTGGACTGAAGTAGTAGGATAAAAGTAAAATGAGTGTTCATTTCATAATCACTTCTGCAACTAGAACTTGGGACTCTCATAATTAATAAAAATAATTTTTCATTTGACTTTTATTTTATTTTATTTTATTTTTTTTTAAAGATTTATTTATTTATGCATACAAGCACTGGGGTACAGGCCAGAGGTAGGGGGTGAGAGGATTTACCACAGAGAGCGGGGGAACAGAACAGGCAGATCAACAGAAGCACACTGCTGAGGGCAGCAGCGGGCACAGCAGGAGAGGTCTGCCGCACCATGTGGGTCCCCTCCCTGGCTGGCAGCAGGGATCGAACTCGTGCTGCGGTGGCTGCTGTTTGCTTCATAGTGCGTTGCTTAACCCACTGCGCCACCAGGGAGGCCCTCATTTGACTTTTAGGCTCTATTTTTTTTATTTAATAAATTTGTCTTTCTGTATAGATTTTTGTTGTTGCTGCAGTACATATTTGAGCACCTACTGGGTATCAATTATATCAGTACTGACCATCTATTCATTGGGGGATTCATTGTCTGGTACTGAGAATACCACAGAGGAGTGTGCTTTAACTTCTGCTTTCTCTTCTGACTTTGTCATGCTTCCTTTTGCTTCCTAACCTTTTGAACTTGGTGGTGATTTGCCCATTTGTCAGGATAGCATCCCCTAACTCCACCCTCCATGGGAAGGCTGTAGAGACTTTTTAGAACCTTGACTGGGCACACATAAGTAAAACAGCCCTAAACAAAATCGAGCCGGAGGTCTCTGAGGGACCCCCATAGTGGTTTCACTCCTCTTCCTTTACTGCTGACTGTGTTGCCACCACCCACCCTTTGCTGTGAAGCTTGTAAGATACCCCCCTCACACCCAATGATACAAAGAGGCTTTGTGCTGTGAGGATGTTCTAAAGGCGGGATCACTGTAATTATAATTCCCTGAGCACAAGCAAGTAATGGGGGCAGGCAGGGTAAAGATGGTATCCAAGTACTTGTTGGTAGGAAGAAGTCAGGCGGGGATTAAAAATCATCTGGAGACAGTACCAAAATGGATAATGGAGCGTTGTTGGTAATGCTGATGGGAATTTGTTTAAGTGAATATATTTCAGGGCTTTAAATTCTAATACTTGTGAGATACTTGAAGCTTTAAAAAGCACAAGACAGCCGGAACTTTTTTTTTTTATTAATTCTAAAATTGTAACTGAAAAGTACTTTGCAAGAAGGTATGTAGAAATGTGAATTTATGCTTTGTATTTGTGTTGGAGAATGATTGAGTGCCAAAGAAATCTAAATACATAACTTGTTAACAATCTAGGGGGTGCTCCCACTAACCCTTTTTTAAAAGTTTCCATTGATAAAGTAAGCACTGACTGACATTTTGGGGCAGCTGATTTCCCATGATCAGCACCAGAAAAAAAAACCCAAAATCAATTGGTCTTGGGATATTTGCATAATAAATTCATATCAGTTACTCTGCTTCGTGATGTGTTTTCAAGCTCTGTTGAAAATGTTTAGTGAACACCTTTTTTATTACTATTTTAACTATTTGTATATTAATCTTACTAGTGTCTCGAACAGACTTTTTTTTTTTTTTTTAAAGACATGCATCAAACAATTGACAGCGAAGGTTATCTATCTTTAGACTTTAGGATAGTTGGACTCCAGCCTCCTTATTCTGGGTGAGCTGAAAGAGGCCATGTTTTCATTGTCATTAGCACTGACATCTAGCTGGGAGAAGAGGCCAGGTAGTGCGTACTCCATGGGAGCCCACAGCTACCCTGAGCTGGCCCTTCCTTCCTCTTGTTACTTGTTAGGGTCAGGTCAGGAGTTGGACTTTTATTTTGACCAGGTAGCATGGTTTTGTCCTGTTTCAGGAAATCTACCTTTTTTATTGACAGGAATTGAATATTTTTAAAGATTGAAATATGATGATTTGATATGCACTGAAATGATCACCACAATCAGGTTTTAAATATGTTTATTGCCTCACATAATGATGTTTTTTGTTTTTTTTTTTCTGGTGAGAATGCTTAAGATCTACTCTCAGCAGCTTTCAAATACATATACAAAATTGGGCCTCCCTGGTGGCGCAGTGGGTTAAGCAACACACTGTGAAGCAAACCACACTATGAAGCAAACTGCAGCCACTGCAGCACAAGTTTGATCCCTGCCACCCGCTGGGAAGGGGACCCACATGGCATAGCAGACCTCTCCTGCCTCGCCTGCTGCTCCCCTCAGCAGTGTATTTCAGTAAATCTGCCTGTTCTGCTCCCCACTCTGTCTCTGGTGGATCCTCCTTCAACTCTGGCCTGTACCCCAGATCTTGTATGCATAAGTAAATAAATCTTTAAAAAAATAAAAAACAAATACATATATAATAAGTGTTGTTAACTATATTCACCATACTGTACATTAACTCTCTAAAACTTACTCATTTTATAACTGAAAGCTTGTTTTGACCAAAATCACCATTTCCCCCAACCCTCAGCCCCTGGTAACTACCAGTCTACTCTGTTTCTATGAGTTTGAATTTTTAAATCTGAAAAATAATTGCTTTTTTAAATCTATATAAGAGTGAAGTTATGTGTTTTTCTCTTTCTGGTTTATTTCATTTAGTGTGATATTCAGGTTTTCATTTAAGTTATTGCAAATTGCAGGATTTCCTGCTATCTTATGGCTGGGTAGTATTCTATTGTTTGTATATGTCATACCCTCCTCAATCATTCAGCTATCATACACTTAGATTATTTCTCTGTCTTCACTAGTGTGATTAATGCTACAGTGAACATGGGAATGTATCTTGAGGAAATCTCCTTTAAATGTATTTTCACATAGGTAACTGGGCAGTTCATTACAAAGATATCGCCCAAATAATCCTTTCAAAAGATAACCAATTAGGTAGCTAAACTTTATGAGATTTAAAAATGTATCAAGAATCCATTTTATCCAGTTTTAGTGAAAAGATTGGTCACCTTTCTCCTATTTTAGGCAAATGCATTGATCTGCAGTGAATTATATTTTAATTTAATTGTAAACTGTATTACTTGGTTACTTGGCTTGATTTCTAATATATATTTCCTTTCGGGACTAACCTGTCTTTATTTCACTCTCTTGTGGCCTTGTAAAGTAATGATAGACTTGGGTAGTGTGGGAGCAGAACAGATTCATTTTGGGGTCTGCTTATGCTTACTAAGAGGACAGAGAACATCAAAGTTATTAGAAGTGCTATTATAACTTTGATAATTAACATTGAAGTACAATCTAATCAGATAAAAAAATAAAATGACTGTCTTTTGACTAAAAGAAATGTTTTTTTTGTCTGGCATTCTAGGTCAGCATATTGAGCCTTTATTATTCCAATCTCTACTATATTCCTCATGAATATTATTCTCAGGGAAATAGAATGTCCCTTTTGCCTTTAAGTTATCATTTACTCACCTCTGTTCTGTTACTTCAGCTTGGAATACCCATCCTCCTTCATTGTTTCCAAATCCTACTTATTTTTTAATATCTGGATAATGGTCACTTAACTGAGTACTTGTGTGCAAGACTGTTCTAAGTGTTTTTCCTGAATTAATTTTCACTGCAGTCCTTTTAGGTTGGTGCTATCATTGTCCTTATTGTACAGGCGAAGAAATGGGAGCACAGAGAGGTTAAATAATTTGCCAGAGATGATGAAGCTATTAGGAGTGCTTTCTGGGATATGAACCCATGCCATCCAGTTCCAGAGTCTGTATTTTTAGCTATCCTGCTTTACTCCATTAGGTAGCAAGCAAACTTGTGGTAAGTTTTGAAATATAAGCAAGGTGATCACTGCATAAGCCCCTGAAGACAATTTGCCGTCTTGAGTGTCACCATTACTTCTGAAAAATAATCTTTTTTTTAAAGTCCTGAGTTATTGTTTCAATTTATTATTAAATTATTTTAATTTTTCTTTGATGTAATATTTTTATAATAATTCATATAAAACTTTTTTTTATTTTAAAGATTTATTTATGCATACAAGCACTGGGGTACAGGCCAGAGGTGTGGGGGGGTGAGGATTCACCACAGAGAGTGGGGAGCAGAACAGGCAGCTCAACAGAAG
>JAGFMF010011802.1:2821314-2852180 GCA_019455555.1 Galemys pyrenaicus | reverse complement strand
ATATATATATATATATCTCCCAATTATCTAGTTTCAAATATACTACTAGTATATATTTATAAAGTCTGAAAAAGGATTTTTTAATTTCTAAAACTATCAATATGAAAAATCAAATAAAAATGAATCCAATTTAATTATACAATTAACAAATAATCATTATTTTAAGACTATTACATGAAATCATATTTTTTCAAATTTGGGGACACATGGCTGTGAAATCTACCTCATATGTCTATTGTTTATTTTCTTAACCATGTTCAATTTTTCTGTCATTAAAATTTTCTCAGAAAGCATTTCATGATTAACTTATGTTCTGTTCTTTGCTTGTTTATTGTTGATAATTGTCTTTAAGTGTTCCTAAGACACATCATTTGAGTGTACCCTCTGATAAAAAAGGGGCGCATCATCATAAAATGTTATTCCATGGTAAGAAGAATGTGACTATTGTACTGGGTGGATTAGTGTAAACTTGGAGATTTGAACCTTTGTGGTCTCTGCAGAATTTACTGTGTGGCCTGAGGGGGATAATGGATTAAATAAAGTAGAGCATAAGTGAGCTCCAGAGATAGCTGTGAAAAGAAAGGTGCATGGCTTTTAAAGGTGCTGTATGAAATAAGGCCAATTTTTCAGGTTAATAAAGAGAACCAATAGCATTTTTTGTGTAGGAGGGCATCTCATTGTTTATTCAGACTGTATTCTTTCTTTCTTCTGAAAAGTTAAATTCCCTTATAGTATTTGTAAAGCCAGGGTTTGTTTGATTTAGCCAACTATTTATAATTTTATAATTTAACAATGTTTTTTAAACTGAAAATTCTTTAAATTCTCAAAAATGGCCATTTATTGAAGAATTCTCCTACAAAGTAGCCAGCAGCTTATTGTATTTTCTGTGCCTTTATTCCCTCAATAGTTTTTGTTGTTTTGCTGATGGAGGTTTTTATTGTACAAATTATATAACATTAAAGTTACCATCTTGATCATTTTTAAGTGTCTAGTTTGGTAGTTCGGTGTGTAATATATCTCTAGAAACTTTTTCATCCTTTGGAATTAAAGCTCTTATACCCATTAAAAGCACTAATTCCTTTCCTACTTTCCAAGCCTTGGCAGCCACCTTCTATTTTTTTGTTTCTGTGACTGACTACTATAGATACTTCATGAGTATAATCATACAGCATTTGTCCTCTTGTGACAGGCAGCATAATTCTTTTTTTTTTAAGATTTTATTTATTTGTGCATGTAATTGCTGGGGTATAGGCCATAAGCACAGATGGTGTTGGGGTTCACCAGAGACAGAGTGGGGAGCAGAACAGGCGTATTGACTGAGGGGAGCAATGGGCGAGGCAGAAGAGGTCTGCTATGCCCTGTGGGTTTTCTCCCTGGCTAGGGCTTGAACTCCTGCAGTGGCTGTGGAGGCCCTACAGTGTGGTGCTCAACCCCTTGCACCACCAGAGAGGCCTGGCAGTATAATTCTTAAGATTAACTGATGTAGTGTGTGACAAGATCTCCTTTAAGGCCGCATAATAACCTATTTTATGTATTATGTCACATTTTTCTTTAACAGTGGACATTGAGTTCCTTTTACTTCTTGGCTATTGTGAATAACGCTGTAGTGAACATGGGTGTGTAAATCTCTCTTCTAGATCCTGCTTGAATTCTTTCAGGTATGATTTATCAATAAAGGATATGAAATCAGCAGCTAGATGAAAGAGGTGCTTTGGGTAAGCTGTAGGTAAAAGTCACAGAGTGTCCCTGTCCTCTCCAGCTGTACCTTTCTCCCCTAAATATTTACATCTCCACTAAGGCTCCCAGCAATGAATTTCTTGTTAATTAAGTTCTTTCAGACATTTTCTAGTCTTGATATTTAGTTGAACTGCCTATTTATCACTGTTTTTAAAATCCTCCCTTTTCAGAACTGTTCTGATCATTTACTATTACTTTTAAGTATTCCTTTTCAGATGGTTTGGTTGCTTTATCTTTGCTCATGTATCAATCAGCAATGGCCAACTCAAAATCTGTCATATCTGGTTTGCTGAAGTGTCTTACTTGGTCCACAAGTGTTTTGAAATTGCTTGTAGTAGTTGCCAGTAATAAAAAATATGACATTTTATGTTAAGAATTTGAATGTACAGCTATTTGGGGTGTGTGTGTGTGTGTGAAATGGCCAATCCCTAGTCTTTCTTGGAGCTGTTTTTCTGGGAAAGACACATACTCACTCCAGCTGGCTTGGCACTATCCATTGTACTTCACTCATTTGTTAATCACCTAGCCTCTCTTTGTTGGGGTGTGCAAACCCTGTCTTCCATGTAATACTCACCAGGTTCTTATCTGGGATGATTTCTTTTTCTTCTTACATGCTTCCCTGTGAGTATTTCTGCCCCTATGAGTCGCAGAAGCCAGATAGATGAGGCTGTTTGCCATCTTAAGTGATTTTTTTCAGTTCAGTGATTATGCCTGCCTTTTAATGTTCGGGTTCATTTTTTCTTTGCATGTTAATCACATTTCTTTTTGTTACTTTCTGGTCTGTATAGTTTGATAGCTTGGAATAATTTTTTACCAATGTATGTTAATTAAGACTTTATCTCCTTGTCGTGATTCCTAATTGTCATTTGAGTCTTCTGCGTCCCAACAACTGAGTGGTTATATTGTACATATAAATGATGTAAAGATTGAATTGCCTTTTTTTAAACCTTTTAATGTAAAGATATAGCAACACTGACATTTTTCATATTCTTGCAACTTTTGTATGACCTTTAGCTTTAACACCTGAGGGTAAAAAATCTGTCTTTGAAATTTACACCTTTTGCCATTCACCCCTCTTTGAGGTCATTTACTGAAACTCCTGGCAGAGACATTTCTTTCATCCTGCTGCCCTCAACTCATCAGATATGTCATCTGGTTCATAGTGCTGCTTGTTTCACTCCAACTCTTGCTACCACTATTCTTGTAGATATTAAATTCATTTAATATGTCATCCTCTAGATGCTTAAAATCTCCTTGGAGATACAAGCATAGTGAGTAAAAACAATGGAAAACAAATATAGCATTTTATTTTATTTTTTTAAAGATTTATTTATTTATGCTAACAAGCACTGGGGTACAGGCCAGAGGTGTGGGGGGTGAGAGGATTCACCAGAGACACAGCAGGTTGCAGAACAGGCAGATTAATGGAAGTACACTGCTGAGGAGAGCAGCGGGCAAGGCAGGAGAGGTCTGCTGCACCATGTGGGTTTCCTCCCTGGCCGGAGGCAGGGATGGAGGCAGGGATGGAACTCATGCTGCCGTGGCTGTGGTTTGCTTCATAGTGCGTTGCTTAACCCACTATGCTACCAGGGAGGCCCCCGAAAATAGCATTTTAAGACATCCATGGAAGAAGTGGCATAAGCCAGTGTTTGGTAAATTGCTCATCAAATTTTACAACCAGTTATTTGAAGGGTGGGGACCTCTTTTGGTCTAATTTCTTATTTTCTTGTGGCAGAACATCAGCCAATCCCTTGGCTTCTCTGTGTCTCAGGCAGGAAGTGCCAGATCTCATTGGAGAATTTGGTCAAGGAACTAGTTAAGACCTAATGCTCAGTCCCTTTCTGCATAGCTTGCCTTTGTCTCCAAGCTCTTAAGTTTTCTTGAAATGAGCCTCTATATGGGAAGACCTGTGGTTTTCTAACTGTGGTTGTGATTGGGTGGACTCAATTCTGGGTTATAATTTTAGAAAGTCCATTATGATTACACCTTTAAGTTACACTTTGAAAATATAGGTCTTATCTATAATAAAGCAGATAGCTTGATCTTCATATGACTTTTTTGTCTTAAGTGGATAGGTAGAAGAATGGGAAGAAGGGATTTTACTTAATTATCCCCTAAACTCCAGTAATAATCATTGCTAAAAAAGTTCATAGGAAGGTAGTCCCTTCTAGCTTTTTTGAGGTTTCAGAAGGTATTAAAGGGTTTTAGAATTCAGGTAGGATTTTATTTTATTTTTTTAAAAAGATTTTAGTATTTATTTATGCATACAAGAGCAGGGGTACAGACCAGAAGCGCAGGAGGTGAGAGGATTCACCAGAGACAGAGTGGGAAGCAGAATAGGCAGGTGGACTGAAATACACTGTTGAGGGGAGCAGTGGGCGAGGCAGGAGAGGTCTGCTGTGCCACGTGGGTCCCTCCCTGGCCAGGGATCGAACTAGTGCTGCTGTGCAGCGGATGCCTCACAGTATGAAGCTCAACCCGCTGGGCCACCAGGGAGGCCCAGAATTCAGGTAGGATTTTAAAGGTGGATTGGTATGAAAAAGACAGGTTAAGGCGCATTCAAAAAAGTAGGAAGTTGATAGCTGGCTTGAGAAAGTTTTTGTTAAGATGTAGGTAGTGATGAGACTAGGAAGATTGGCCAAGGTAGATGGTATAGGACTTTGAGTGTCTGATTGCTAAATTGGACTTTTTTTAACCACATAAGTAGCAGAAAGCTATTAGTAGTTCATATGTAGGGAAATGCTAATATTAAAGTGATGTATTAGGAAAGAGTTTAATCAATTGGTGTTTTAATAGGTTATAATATATAAAAGCATATGTAATCATCAGTGTCTCAGAACAGGCTAAATTCGGTGGTGACAGCTAATAGGCCTACAATCTAATGTTCACAATAAGTCAGTTAGGCAGTACAAGTGATTTAATATACTTGGGAATAAACTTTCTAGAAGGTAGTCGTTTCTTATGTAACTGTGATTTCATTGAACAGAAAGGTCCCTCCCAAACTAATTAGTAGATGGACTTGAAAGAATCCTTTGACATCAGTCTTAATGCCCCAAAGCAAGTCTTTTTGAAGGCGGCTACAAATTAATGTTGAAGAGAGTGTTTTGTGAATAATACGTTAGCTCTTTCATAGTGTCTGGTAAAATAACTAGAGAAAATACATATGGGAATCCATACCAGATGAAGAAATTCAGTGCTACTGAAGATTTGTCAGAGGGATTCAATAACCTTGAATAGGTTCAAAATCTGGAAAATTAAATCATATACATTCTTGCTTTACTCATCAGCTGACATTCATGGAAAGGTTAAATGCAATGCATATATACATAGCTTGGTCACTATAGGTGCCTGTCTGTTTGGTCAGAGATCATTTTGTAACCTCAGCCCTGCAATACTGCTACTGAGCTCTTTTCCCCTGGAACTTTTTCTTTCTCATCATTTCTTTTATTACCCTCTGCTACCCACATCATTCCTTCACCCCTTAGCCACCATTGTGGATAAAGGAGTCACACCCAGCTTTGCCTTGACTGTTAGGTGGAAACAAAAAGTCTGCATATGGGGTTTTCAGGGCTGTCAGACCCTGAAGCTACTTCAGAAAAAACAAACATCTGAATCTTTACATAAGTTTACATAAATACTTTGAGTCATTTTCATTTTAATTCACAAGTAATTTTTTTACCTTTTGCTATTAGTTTTAACTATACAAGTGTAGGGCCTGTAATTGTAGAAAATGCAACAATACAAAATATATAAACATAACCCCAGGTCTCTGTCATTTCAAGGGTAATTATTGTTAACTGTATATATCTTCGGTATCTAGATAAACTGGACCTTTTTGTATTTATTGTTCTACAACTTGCTCTTTTTTTTTTTTTTTTTTTTTTTGCTTAATAAAAATGGTGGTCTTTCCATCAGTAATTTTCAGGAGGGCTATATAGTAAGTTAATCAGAGGAATAGCAATACTTTAACCACTTTCCTGTACTTTACAGCTTAAAGATTTGAATTTATAAGTACTAAAGTATGAAATAAGTATATTACGATACTATATTTGCTTGTAGGTTAGATGATCACCCATATTTAGTATGTGTGTGTTCCTGCCTTTTTTTTTACTAAATGACCAAACTAGTATTCATTGAACTTCCCCTTTATCCCTTATAAAGTGGGTGGTAATAAATGGATAATAATGTCAATATTTAAGGGCCTCCCTGGTGGCCCAGTGGGTTAAGAACGCACTATGAAGCAAACCGCAGCCACTGCAGCATGAGTGCTATCCCTGCTGCCCCGGGGAGGTGATGACCCACAAGATGCAGCAGACCTCTCCTGTGTAGCCTGCTCTCCCTCAGCAGTGTATTTCAGTTACTCTGCCTGTTCTGTTCCCAACTCTATCTCTGGTGGATCCTCTCACCCCCCACACCTCTGGCCTGTACCCCAGTTCTGGTATGCATAAATAAATAAATTAAAAAAAAAAGGAATGTCAATGTTTAATTAATTTAACTGAGGGAGATAGCACCTGGGAATGTCAGTTATTTGGATTATTTGTTTTGCAATGCAAAGACAGGATGACATTAAGGCTAGGTTTTTGTTTGGATTCAGAATTTCTGTGTTCTCATTATACTCACAAAGAAATGCTTGGAAATCTTCCCTTTTCCCCATCTAAGACCTAATATTTTCGCTGAAATAAAAAAAGAAAAGTTAAAAGTGGAGTTCTTGCCTTTAATGTTTGTTTCTTGTTAAAAATTAAGAAAATTAATCAGATCACTTCCCTGCTTCTCCCATAATTTTCAAACATGTTACTTTGTTGATGTTTTTTTTTTTTTATTTTCCTTCTTCTTCTTCTTCCTTTATCTCCCCATCATCTATACTTTTCAGTATTGAAAAAATTTTTAATTTTAAAAATGGAACTACCATATATGACTCAGTAATTCCACTCCTAGGAATCTACCCAAAGAACACAAAAACATTAATTTATGAGGATACCTCTGTACCCTATGTGTATTGCAGCACTAGTTACAGTAGGTGAGATAGAAAAACAACACAAATACCCAGAAACAGATTGACTGAATCAAGATGATGGGGTATATATACACTATTTGGCAATCAAAAAAGATACATTTTTGTCATTCTCAGCAACATGGATGGAGTTAGGAGGCATTTTATTTAGTGAAGTCAGAAGGTAAAAGAAAAATATTGATGGTTTCACTTATAGGAGGAATATAGGGGAACCAAATAAGGGGAAAATTTTCAAGGGAAAAAAAAATTAAAAAACCCACAAAAGTAATGTAACAGGGTCGTCCCAAAAAAGAAAAAAGTTCCAGAATCCTGGTTCCGCCCTAAGTAGGTAAAGCTAAAAAAAAAAAAAAAAAAAAACTAAAAAAAGCTCATGGAGCAAAGCCACATGTAAAAAACCTGCGCTTGCTTTTTAATCTTAAACTAGTTAAAACAAATATAAATGAGAGACCCTTGGAGAAGTTAACAATAGCAGCTTTCCTCTTAATTTTAATTTTACTCTTTTCCTCCCAAATTGATCTAACTCTTTCTAACCCTTTTCTCTAAGTTTGTACTAAAAAGTCCTTTAAACGTGTAGCAGGCTTTTAAGTCTTGCTTTAGGCCAGTCCTATTTAACTAAACTTTTACCCTCAAAAAAATAAATAACTTTAAATACTTAATCACTATGTTCTTTATCCTTTCTGTATTATACCCTAATTATATTAAAATTCCTTTCCATTAAAGGCCTTATATGTTGTCTTAATGCAGCGAATGGCAAAACCAATAAAAAAAAAAGCAGGTTTGGAGTTCTGGGGTACTCCTCTCCCTACCCTATAACAGTAACAGGCAACTATAAATCAGAGCTATTCTGCAGGAGAGGGAGAGAGAACAAAACAAGAGAGGGAGCACAAGGGATTATGGTGATGGTTCACAGGTGAATTGGTAGTGGGAAATTTATGGGAACTGCACCTCAAAAAAAAAGCAAACATTGTATAAAAATGAACAATTGTGAAAAATATACATAAATGAATTAATAAAAATTTTTAGTTTTTGTTCACCCACTTTTCTCTGGCTATAATTCCAACTTAGATGTTCTTTATTTCTGAAATTTCAAACACAAAATGTGGTATTATGTTGGAAGACTGAGTGCAAAGGGAAGTGGAATAAAAGAAATGGAAGAGTTCATCTTCTGATAATAGCATGTCAGAAATTCAATAAAAAGTCATAAATTTGATAGTTAAGGAATAGTTAAGGGATAGTCATAAGCTTATTACTTAGAAAGTTAAGGCTAGTGGAAATGCCTAGAGGATTTGCCTCTGGGAAGGGAGACCGGATACTAGAGGGACAGAAGAAGTCTTTTTTCGTCATAAACCATGTCATGCTTGTAAACTTAAACTTTTTAAACTACATGTGTTACTGTTAAGTGTTGGTATTTCATAGAGTTGACTAGGAAATGCTATTTTATAGAATTAGTTAAAATATAAGAGAGGGGCCTCCCTGGTGGCTCAGCAGGTTGAGCGCCACACTTTGAAGCATCCATGGTACAGAAGTGTGTGTTCGATCCCCGGCCAGGGAGGGAACCCACATGGCACAGCGGACCTCTCCTGCTTCTCCCACTGCTCCCCTCAGCAGTGTGTTTCAGTCATTTTGCCTGTTCTGCTCCCGGCTTTGTCTCTGGTGAATCCTCTCACCTCCCATGACTCTGGCCTGGTACCCCAGCTCTTGTATGCATAAAGAAATAAATCTTTAAAAAAAAAACAAGACCAGTGAATGACAGAGACCTAGGTTTATTTATTTTCATGTGTCCAGTGATTAGGACAGACCTGACACATACCAAGGGTTTGGTAAACGTTTCTTGAATAAATGAAGCAACTTCAGAGATGAAATGTCTAGATAGCCCTATGAAACGGAGTAAATACTGTTCAGGGCTCTCTTTAGAAGTGATCATTCAAGAATCACAGCCCATTGTGAGAAGAAAGGGCACCTCTGTGTTTCATTGCATCTGTTCAGTTGTAACATACCTCTTGCCTCACCTTGTTGATTCTTTAGTTAAATATAAAGTCAGAATTATGTAGTCACTCAAAGTCTTTATGTAGTTAGTAAACTTTTTTAGTGGCACCGTCTATGAACAAAATTTGGCATTAGACTCTAAAGTAGTTATAAAGATCAATAAGGCCCAGTGTCCAACTCCAGAGAAACTCTACAATCTGGCAGGAGAAATTGAATTTTTCTATATACAAGACATATTTTGAGGACTAAGCAACCTGTGTGGGAGAAATGAGGAATGCATAATCAAATCTCAATGTGGGTGGGGTAAGGAGGTAGAGACAGATTGAAGTGTATCAGAGAAAGGAGATGAACTGGAAAAAGTCCTTTCCTTTCCCATCTCTTTTCTGTTTATTTTCCCCCCTTTTACTTTTATTTGCTTTCTGCCTTTCTTTGTTTCTGCATTGACATAGTGCCTGTCTTGGCTAGGAAGTGTGCTCCATGCTAGAGTATGAAAAAGTAGGTTAAATAGCTTATGGTCTGATTGGAGATACAGACAAGTAATCAAAAATTACAATATGATAAATGCAATGAGAGAGTCCTAGCCAGAATTAAGGATTTCGGCAATGTCTCTTAGGCAAATTAGCAGCCTTGGTTTGATATGTTAATTATACTATCTTTTCTTGAATTGCTGTTTATAATACACTGTACCATATTTCATACATTTAATTTTAATAATAATCCCTAGAACAACTCTATGAAGTAGATGTAGGTAGATACTACTATTCTCATTTTACAGATGAGGGAGGCATATGATTTGTTAAGTGACTTGCCTGTGAGGTGAGTCATTGCATAGCCAACAAATGACTGAATTGTATCTGGGTCTGACTCCAAGGTTTATTCTACTCAAAAACTAGAGGGATGCTTGTATATTGCTGGTGGGGTTATAAAATGATGCAGCCATTTTGGAAAACACTTTAGCAGATCCTTATAAGGTTGAAGAGAGGTACCTCATGACCCAGCAATTTCTCTCATGAGACATGAAAACAAACAGTCATACAAAGCCTCACAAATGAATGTCATAACAGCATTGTCCATGGTAATCCTAAAATGGAAATGACCAAATGTAATCAGTTGATGGATAAAATGGAAATATACATAAATGGGAATAGTATTTAGTCATTTAAAAGGTATGACTTGATACATACTGTAACATGGGTAAATATTATAAACAGGCTGGGTGACAAGTCAGTTATAAAGACCCTAGATTTTATGATTCCACTCATAATTTCATGTACATTCTACAATAGCCTAATACAGGATTGGTTGTCAGGGACTCTGGGACACGTGAGGTGTAGCCTGGGGATTTCTTTTTAGGATGATGAAAATGTTCAAAAATTATAATGGTGCTTGCATAATTTTGTGAATATATTAAAAACATTTTACTTTTACTAAATGTGAATTGTATCAAACATGGTTGATTAAAACAAAATAATCCCAAAGTCTGAAATTCAGTTTTCTGTTGTTAGCTAAAAGTATTAATTAGACCTTATTGTAATAGCCTATAAGCCACTTACACTTCCTTGTAGACTGATGGAATTTTTCCTTACATGTTATTTATCAACATTGACCTAACAATAATTTTTAATGTGTTAGAGCCAGTCTTGCAAAATTTCGGTAATATTCTTAAGAACAGTGGTCTGTTTTGTTGTAAGTTCATTGGAGAAAGGTAAAACTCTCAGAATAGATGAGTAAGGAAGTTGGGTTTTACAAATTGGATGATACTTAAATCTTTGGAGCAGAAACCTGGAAATGATTAATTGGTTGTTAAGACTTGAAACCCTTCTTAGCACATTTCTT
Source organism: Galemys pyrenaicus (assembly GCA_019455555.1). Lineage (NCBI taxonomy): Eukaryota > Metazoa > Chordata > Mammalia > Eulipotyphla > Talpidae > Galemys > Galemys pyrenaicus. The sequence continues at coordinate 2,841,610 of JAGFMF010011802.1, read as the reverse complement.
TGAGGCTGTCACACTGATCCTGGTATTCCAGTAGCAGTCGTGAAGGCTACTGCCAGTGATGTGATTGTGAAAAACAAATCCAGAGAAATTATGTCCTAGGATTTACTGAACTTTGAAATAAGTATTGGATAAGGCTTAATATGTTTTCATGTCTTGCTGTAAAATCAGGCATCTAAATAAACTATTTCTGCCAGAGTGAAAGGAAAACATCTCTGAAAGAATAGTAAATGGGAGCAGAACCAAAAAATTAGATTTAAGTGTTGAAACTTAAAAACTAGGATTAGAGTATAGTTGTGGTGATAGTTACTTTAAAAAACACGGCAAGATTCCTATAGCTAGATTAAAAAAAAAAAATCAAAGTCTACCTGTCATTCTTAGTGTAGTATGAATAAAAATGTAGCTAGTTTGATTATTGATTGAGTTTAAATGCTTTTGTTAGCTTCTATATCAATTATATGGATTGTAGTGACTCAGAGGCTAGTTAAATTTGCAAAAGGCTGATTTGGGAAGGGTTAATACCTCAGGAAACAGGATTTTCCAACCACTCAATTAAATATGTCTAGAGTACCCACTTTGTGAAGGGTCTTTACCAAAGGCCTCAAAGATTTAAAAGCAGCTTAAGACTCTTGTCTAACTTTTAGTCTCCATAGGGAAACTTACAAATCCATGTGCTGACAGTGTGTGATTGGATTCTACTTTGCTAGCCTGTTTTTGGATTATCAAGGAGGTCTTATCTAAGACAAGACTTTTGTCTTGGTCCCTGTGTGGCCCCAAGTTAACCATGTGGCCTCCTTGGGCTATATGGACAATACAACTCTTGATCATCAGCTTGTATTCTTAATTGAAGCTCTGATTAGATCACTGAGACATGAAGTTCATTCCTTACCTGCCTGATACTGTCCTCAAGCCTGCCCAGGTCTAAGATTCTATTTTTATCTCTACTTCCTAAACTCTATGTTTTTGAGAAAGATGGGGGGCATAGGAAAGAGGGTAAGATTTCTCAGAGAGATTTCATGGCAAACCAGATCAAGTACTCATAGGTTGGTCTCAACTGACTTCTCCAAGGAACTTTTGTCAGAAAACAGGGATTTGGACTGTAGCTTAATAATAAATTGAATGGAGTCCAGATAACCCTGTCTTTACCTAGTCTAAACCGCATATGACTGGGACAGTCATATCTTAATGGAGTATTGGTTGTCACCTGTGACTGGTTGTCACAGGATTCAAAGGAGAGAGAAGGTCATGGATAGTTCACCTCATGGGGTGCTTTTGAAGTCCTCTTTATTTTTTTCTTGGGGCTGGTTGTCCCATCTGATTAAGTATTCCTGGGAATACTGGGATCTAGCCCCTTTTTTCTGGAGTAAAATAAAAAAAAATTTAAAAAAACTGATGAGCACAAAACAAAAAACATTCCTCCTGTCACTTAACACGGGATTATCACTGTTGTTATCTTAGTATATATTCTAAAAGTTTCCTTGATTTATGTGTGCATAAGTATGTATATTCATTAACCATCGTAAAATAATATTACTCATAATCTATACCTTGCTTTTTAGAATTAATATTTCAATATTCAGTAATTCTGCCTCATCTAATTTTAAAATATTCAGATTTCTACAATTCTCTCCCAAATAATCTTTTCAACTGGTTTATTCAAACTAATATGCAATCTGGTACTGCACATTCTATCTATTTTCCTTATGTGTCTTTTAATCCAGCACAATTCTTGTCTTTTTTCCTTTTAAAGTAATAATAGCACTGACTTACTGAGAACTTAAGTAAGTTCTGCAGAACAACTTTTGATGAGCTGATTACTTATTGTACTGTCCAACATTTATTGTCTTTATTTCCTATAAACTGGAAATCATATCAGTAGTTTGGACTCAAGTGAAATATTGGACTTGAATGCCAGAGTTTATATCTGAACTTCATACTGTGTCACGTCAGGAATCTGTTTGGTTGGCCCACTGTTAATGATGCTAATATTGGGCCATTGGATTAAAATGTGGGGAATTTTTATTGTGCAGTTAGCTTCTCCCTGCAACTGCAAGTGACTTTGTAGTTGTAACATTTTACAAATCTCAGTCAGCCATTCACCCAGTGATTGTAACCAATAGATTATTCTTGCCTCAATAACAGTTTTATGGGGTTTGCAGAAACTTTGCTAATTCCTTGTGCATTTATTAGCAGGCACTCTTGTATAATGTAGAATTAGGACTCTGGTTACTCTGAAAGTTAAGATAAATGCACTTTAAGTGCCAGTTTTTGAAGGAGCTGTTCAACATAGTTCTGTTTAAGAATAATTGAAGTTTTACTTTCCCTCCTTTTTTAGTACTACTACACATACAGATTTCTGTTCTTAAGATTTGTTTCAGTCAGCTACAGTCTTTCAAAATATTTTTTTAATTGCTCAGGTTGGTAAAACTTTGGCTTAGAGGAAGCTGCTGTTTTTGGTCTTTATGAAACAGGGGCCACAGGGGAGGAGGAGGAGGGCGCTCTGACTGAGACAGGGGACAGAGGCCCCAAAAAGCTCCTAAAGGCCAAAAGGCCACAAACCAGAGTCAAGGGCTATAGCAACAGGGGCTATAGCCTATCAGAGGACAGTGCCCGATACAGGTCACTGTCTGTGGGTTCTCACCTGCACGCACAATTGCAAGGGACTTCAGGCTTCAGGAACAACAGTCATGGGGTTTATTTACAAACTGGGGGAAATGAGGGCACTTACGTACCTACGAGAGGCTGGCTGCTTCATCCAGACAGCATCAGTGTTGGCAGTCACCGGTCACCAGTTCTAGGCAGCACTGTCCAGGAGCAGTGACCACTACGGGCCTGCAGAGGTGGTGTTCCAGTGAACACCCAGTGTCACAGCTCTTGTGAGGTGTTCATTTACGTCACCAACAGACAGCTCTTTGAGACACCAGGCTCAGGGCCTTTGGTGCTCCTTGCAGTCAGTGTCACAGCCAGGACTGAGTCTCAGTCTCTCTCTCTCCTTGGAGGGCGAGGGCTGGAGGCTTCTCTCCTTCCTTCAAAGGCTGGAACTGTCTTCTCCTCTTCCTCTGCTGGAGCTCTTCTTCCTCTGCTGCTGCTTCCAACGAACTGCTCTCTAAGGGAACAACTGGCTTTGACATGGCCTTATATTCACTTCTTCAGGTGGCCCCCCCCACAGTCTGATTGGTCCATTTTACTGCACCTGATTGGTCCATTTTTCCTGCACCTGATTGGTCCATTTTGCCTGTACCTGATTGGTCCATTTTGGCTGTTCCAGAATTCAGGAAGTGTAGTGGGCTTGGCTATCACTAACTTGTACTAGGCGGAGTCCTGGTGCCAATCAACCCAAGGCTCACACCCGATTGGCCCATTCCACATCCAGGCAGCACACTGCTACATAAAAGGTCTCTGAGGTAGGACTGCCACACTAACTTGCAGGGGAGCCAGAGACCACTCCTCCTGCCTGCTGCAACCCGGTAACATTTAGACTACATCTCAGAAAGAAAGCACATAGTGTATAGCTTGGTGCTATTAGCCTCTCTGTTGTCCAGTTTTGTAGTTCAAAGGCTTTGCTTTTAAATCATCAAGTCTTTTGTTTTTGGGGTAATAGACTATTGAGAATAGGAAATGCTTAAGAGGAACCTACTTAACACTTCTAAATTAACACATTATTACAATATAAACCCCATCTCAAATGTGCATACTAAGGAATAATTCTAGTAGGGCTCAAAATACCATATTTTATGACAAAGTGTTAACCACTTTTAAAGTTATGTACACACTCTGCCTAAGTCACTGCAGTTGGTTCATGGTTTAATACTTCTTGGTTTTTTTGTACCCAGATTTCAAGGAATATGCTATGACTCAACAGTGTTTTTCAGTTGATGTTTCTATAGGATTGTATGTTTATGTGGAACGAATTCAGTGCATTTTAAATGAAAAGAGAAATACGAGGTTTGGTCCTGGGGTCACTCCAGTCTCTAGAAATTGGGGCTATAAATGAATCCAGCAAGTGGGACTGAGAAGTTGTAGTCAGTAGTGATGTTTCCCTGATGTCAAGGAGAGTAGGGTCAACTGACTTAAATGCTGCCAGTAAAGATGAAGATTGAGAACTGACTGGATTCTGCATTGTAGTGGTGGTCTCTGGGAACATTACAAATATTGTGTCTAGTTTAACATCACTGCCTTGCCCCAGTGGGGGGTAAAAATAGCTGACATTTTTAGCAATTTCTTAAATTGCTCCCCCACCCCCATCATTTCAACCTTGTTCTTTTTGTGTTCCCTAGTTCTAAGCTCTGGGCATCATACCCTGACGTTAGCCTTCATTTCTGCTCTTTTCCCAGGATGCTGTATGTCTCTTTTACTTAAAAATATTTCTGATCCAGGCAGCTCTTGTTCCAAGACTGTCCACATCTGTCTATGCAGGCTGCTCTTAAACTTACCCCTTTCAAAATTCAGCTCTCCTCCCAAGACTGCTCGCCTATGTCAGGTGTCTCTTAACAAACCTGTACCTTCCAAACAAGCTTTCTTCCCGCTTATGTCTGTGCAAGTGTAACTTCTCTTTTTCTTTTTTAAAAACCTGCCTTTTGGATATAAAAAAAATAACATTTTTAATCTGGTTGGTTCCTCCAGTACCAGCATATTCTCTAGCTAAAATAGGTTTGTAACCAATTTGGGCATGTAACGTGAACTCCTTTGGTAAACAGATGCAGTTTATAGGTCCTTTCCAGAATATTTTTATTGCATAAATAAAATACATGAGATTATAAAGGAGCCTAATTATGCTGGAATGTGTAGTTCTCAAAATATTAAAAACTAATTTGTGATTAAAAATATATTTGCATATTAATCTATTAAGTAACATTTTAGCAGTAGACCTATCTAATACCTGTTACAAACTCAAATAGCTACAAGTACAAATATTATCAGTATACCCACAGTAACTGTATTATGTGAAATATTTGTGGTTTTATTAGCACATGTACCATTAACACTAATGTGGTTTTTGTTTCTATATTCATTTGGTGAATTTCTACATTTCAATTTTAAGGTAATGTAAATTTTACTGATATGAGCAGACCAATAAGCTGGTCACCAGGTAGAAGAACAAGCCTTATCTGTACTTTAGCCCCCTTGTCATCTACCATGCAACATTCCTTATGGGGATAGATTCAGAGAGAACTTTACTTATTTACTTTAAAGATTTATTTATTAATGCATATAAGAACTGGGGTACAGACCAGAGGTGTGGGGGTGGTGAGAGGATTCAGCAGAGACAGAGTGGGGAACAAAGCAGGTGAATGAATTGAAATACACTGCTGAGGGGGAGCAATGGGCGAGACAGGAGAGGTCTGCTTCGCCATGTGGGTCACCTCCCTGGCCAGGATCTAACTTTGTGTTTCAGTGGCTATGGATAACTTCACAGTACTATGCTTAACCCCTTGCTCCAGCAGGGAGACCCTCAGATAGGGCTTTATATCTTAAGTTGTGGAAGACTCACAGTGCTGCGCTCAACCCCTTCACCACCAGGGAGGCCCTTCTAGCTTAAGTAGTAAGTAGACTGCTAGGTAGGTTCTTGAGCATGAATGACAATATACTAGCAAAGTCTCAGAAAATTTGTAGTAAACACTGTTATTTAATGTAGTAGTTTCTCTTGTATCCTACAGTAGATTCTTTCAAATTTTATAATTTGGCACTCAATTCTTTTAGTATAAAGTACTTTTTAAAAACTGTACTTTTTTCACTGAATAGCTTACCCAAAGCTGTATTTTATTCTCTAGAAGTTCATTTTGAGCTTCCTGCCTACATCCTTTGACTTATGGGGCAGCTGTAGAAGAAAGCTGGTGCTTATAGCCATTTATTTACCTCTAGCATACTTCTGCACTGTTCTCCATCAAAGGACTCTTAGTGCAAAGGAGTGAGTTTTGATATTCAGAGCAAAAGGTCAAAGATCAACTATGCCCATTTTTACTTTGTATTGATTGTATGTTCTCTTACTGTTTAGTTTTAAGAGTTCTTTGAATACTTTCAGATACCACTTTGTCAGATATGCTTTGCAAATACTGTCTACAAGCCCGTGGCACTGTCTTTTCATTCTTTTAACAGTTTTTTTAACAAGTTTTTCTTTCTTGGATTATGTTTTAGTATTGTATCTTAAAACTAATTGTCTAATTTAAGGTCACTTAGATTATCTTCTGTTAATCTCTAAGTTTTATAGTTTTGTGTTTTACATTAAAGATCTGTGATCTATTTTGAGTTAATTTTTATGGAAGGTATAAGGTCAGCATCTAGGTTCTTTTTTTGTGTTTGTGGGTGTTGTTTCATTTATTTTTATGTTCTCTGAAAAGATTTTGGGGTGCTAAATAATGTATCTCAGCTATCATCTTTCTAGTGCTCATGGAGCCCCAGTTTTTGGTGATGGTTCCAAGTGGTGGTCTTGCTCATCGTCATTAGATGGTATTACGTGAATATTTTCAGCTCAGCGACATCTTTCTTGAGCTGTGTTCACTGGAAACAACATATGTTAAATGCAGTAGTTTTGTACAAGAATAAGATAACCCATTTTGGTACCCCTTTGAAGACATCTCATACTCATCAATTCTTAGGGTTTTTTACACCAGTCTAATTTAGATTTAGTGTTATATAATATTTGATTAGTAAAAGATTGAAAATACAATATTTTACTAGCTCTTCCTTGAAACACAGGTACCACTTTTTTTTTTTAAGACTTTATTTATGCATATACAAGCACTGGGGTACAGGCCAGATGCAGGGTGTGAGAGAATCCACCAGAGTGGGGAACAGAACAGGCAGATCCAGATCAATTGGAACACGCTGCTGAAGGGAGCAGCAGGCGAGGCAGGAGAAGTCTGCCTGCGCCATGTGGGTCCCCGTCTGCCTCATAGTGCGTTGCTCAACCTGCTGTGCCACCAGGGAGGGCCCCATCTACCACATTTTTGACAAAATAGTTTGTTTTGATTCTATCCCAGAAGATTTTAATATTTTGAGATGTTATATTTTCTTCAAAATCTATGGATTTGTAATATGTTAAATATATCAGTACTAGAGGGAACTCTGTTTATATTGTCCTTATCTATAATTTTATCTTTTTGGCAAGTGAACCTATCACCTTTGAGCCTGCCCAGAGTTGTCACACATCAGCAAAAGCTTAGACTAATTAGTATTTATTTCTGAAAAATATAAATTGGTAGTATATATGTGTGTTTTCAGCATCTTTTTGATATGACCTAACTTTTAAAATGTATTTTTTACTCAAATACTTTGTTGGTAGATTTTCTTCTATTAAATGAGTTTAGGGAGACCTCCATGGTGGTGCAAAGGGTTAAGCACTGCACTGTGAAGCATCCGCCGCCACTATAGCACGAGTTCGATCCCTGGCCAGGGAGGTGACCCACATGGTGAGGCAGACCTCACCTGCCTTGCTCCCCTCAGCACTGTATTTCAGTCTGCCTGTTCTGTTCCCCACTCTGTCTCTGCTGAATCCTCTCACCCTCCACACCTCTGGCCTGTACCCCAGTTCTTATATGCATAAATAAATAAATCTTTAAAAAAAATAAAAAATGAGTTTAGGAATCAGGATTTCCTTATGTAAGCATGTGTAGATTATGGAGATACATTGATTAAGTATGCTATCACTATGCTATACATATTGTGTATGCTATGATCGTAGTATTTTTATTCCCGTGTTTGAGTGAGATTAATGTTTCTTTTTTTAAAATGCTGTCCTTTTTGTATTTTATAATCAATACCATAAAAATGAGTTGGAAGACAGCACTTTATACTGGATAGGTTAGAAATAGTCACTGTTGGGCCTCCCTGGTGGCCCAGTGGGTTAAGCAATTGCACTATGAAGCAAACCACACCCACTACAGTATTAGTTCAATCCCTACCACCAGCCAGGTAGGGGACCCACATGGCATAGCAGACCACTCCTGCCTTGCCTGCTGCTCCCCTCAGCAGTGTATTTCAGTCAGTCTGCCTGTTCTGCTCCCCACTCTGTCTCTGGTGGATCCTCTCACTGCCCACACCTCTGGCCTGTACCCCAGCTCTTGTATGTATAAATAAATAATTAAAAAAAATAGTCACTGTTACAGGGATTATGAATATGTATTTAAAGAAATTAACTTGGTAAATCTATCCAGTAAGGTGGTATATTTTATCTTTTGTGGTTTTAAAATTTTCTCTCTCTGCTATTGACAAGTTAGTGACTTGTATTTTTTTTCTTTAGGACTGCATATGAATAATATTTGATGAAAACCTACATTTTAACAAGTCAAAAAGAGTTATTTCCATAAGTGTGAAAAAACTGGGACAACATTGTTGTCAAAGTTTAATTCCCAACATTCTTTCATAATTGAGTATGGAATAATTGGATATCCAAGGACAGTGGGAGTCCTTGGAGAAGTATGTAGTAATTCATACTTTCCTGAGTGTTCAAATTTTTATTCCCGTGTTTGATAGATCAGGTCCAAAGAGATTATATCCATATTGGGTGATATAGAGATCTCTAGGCATTAGTTCAGAATCCTCTGTAAGGAATTGCCTAATTACATGTCATTATAGTAAGAAAAACCTCAAAGATATGGTTTCCCACTGTCTTTTCAACTTACAGTCCAGATAAAACTTATTCATTTGGTAATTCTATCATAAACAATGTTGACAACTAACCTAGGTTAGTTATGAGAATAAACCCAAGTTCAAATTCTTATACTTAGGAGGAGGGGCTTTGTTTGTTCTTGATCCATAGTCATTCATGCTGACTTTTCATAAATTGCTTCTTGTTTTAGTATCTTCTTTCAGAAGATCTTTCTTATCCCAAGATAAATGGTGTGTGTGTGTGTATGTGTTTGTGTGTGTGTGTGAGTGTGTGTGAGAGAGAGAGAGAGAGCGCACGAGAGGGAGGGAGGGAGAGGGGGAGAGAGGGAGAGGGGGAGAGAGAGGAAGAGAGGGAGAGGGAGAGGGAGAGAGAGGGAGGGAGAAAGTATCTACATTGTCTTTTAAAACTGGTTTCATGTTTTTAATCTACCTAGATCTACTTTGAGCCACCATTTTCTGTATGGTGTGAGATAGGAACCAGAACTTTTCCCCCAAAAGACTAATCAGTTGTTTTAATCATTTGTACCAATCGTTTTTTTTCCCTGTGTGTCAGAAATGTCATTAGTATTATAGATCAGTTATTAGGAAATAGTTTTTCAAATTAATAAATGATTGAGCATATTAAAAATGTGTATCTTTAAAGTAATAAACCTGTTTATAATCTTATATGATTGTGTATTTGCTAAGAATTTATAGGGTCAGTCCTTTTCTCAAAGAAAGTATGTGTAAGGCCTCCCTGGTGGCGCAAGGGGCTGAGCTCCATCCTATGGGGCTTCCCCTGCTATTGCAGTGTGAGTCCGATCCCTGGCCAGGGAGGGGACCCACATGGCACAGCAGACCTCTTCTGCTTCATTGCTGCTCCCCTCAGCAGTGTATTTCAGTCGATCTGCCTGTTCTGCTCACCATTTTGTCTCTAGTGAATCCTCTCACCCCCCCCCCACACACTTCTGGCCTGTACCCCAGCTCTTATATGTATAAATAAATAAAATCTTTTTAAAAAAAAAGTATGTGTAGTGGGAAAAGCAGTACACTTCTCTTCTAAATTGAAGTGTGCCTCCCATCCAAATACTAACCATGCCTGACCCTGCTTAGCTTCCGATATCACACATGATCAGGTGCTTTCAGGGCGGTTTGGACATAGCTTTTTTGAAGGCTTTGTGCTTATTTTAGGTGGCCTTACTTTGAAATGTTAGTAGAAAGTGGTGCACTAGGGAGTTGAATGGTTTAACTTTATATGTGTCACTTTACTGTTATTTTGTATAAGTTAACCTTCTTATGTTTAGTTTTACTCAGTTAAACTGTATTAATAATCCTTATCCTGCTTACTTCTTAGTATTGCTGAGTAGTAGATGGGATAAGGGATATATAGATAATTTTAATTGGTAAAACCGCTTAAATGGAATTTTTGCATCTTAACTTTTCCTCCCTTTCTCTTATAGGTAGTGTTGGTGCTTCTTTTCAGTGCCAGTCCATCCATCACGACCACATTTGTCATGATGACAGTGACAAGGTGAGGTCTGTGCTGATGTCTACAATGATGAAAATGCATGCTTCCCTTATACTGTTGTATTCATTTGCATAATTCTGGACACAGTGTAATAGGGTGGTTTTAGGAAAAGGGGAAGTTTTAAAATTCTAGTTTTGCCTTAAGTGAGTGAAGCTGAGGAGAAGGAGATTTTTGGAAAAAAAAAGAGAGAAGAAAGGAAGATAAAAAACAGCAAGGAGACTTGGATGAAGCACGTGGAGCAGAGGGACATGTAAAGAAACTGTGCTTGCTTTTTAGTTTTAGACTGGTTGGAACAAATGTGGGTAAAAGACTCGTGGGGAGGTTAGCAATAGTAACTTTTATTTTAATTTTAATTTTGCTCTTTTTTTGTGGGTAAGAGACCTGTGGGGAGGTTAGCAATAGCAACTTTCATCTTAATTTTAATTTTGCTCTTTTCCTCCCAGACTTGTCTGACTCTTTCTAACTCTTTTCTATGGATCTCTACTAAAAGGTCCTTTAAATATGTGCCAGGTTTTTAGGCCTTGCTTTAGGCCAATCCTAGTTAGCTAAACTTTTACCCTCAAAAAGATAAGTAACTTTGGATGCTTAACTTAGTAACTATATTCTTTGTTCTTTCTTTATTGTACCCTAGTTGTATTAAAGTTCCTTTCCATTAAAAGTTTTGTATGTTTGTCTTAATGCGGCGGATGGCAAAACCCATTCAAAAAGAGCAAGCTTAAAAATTCTGGGTGCTCCTCTCCCTGCCCTGTAACAACAGGACATTCTGACTTTGGGGGAGGGACACAATGTCAAGTTGCAGAGAGCCTTGTGTCTTAGGTTTGTGTCTTAGATTAGTAAACTGCTCCAGAAAACTCAAGATAATTCCCAGGAGGTGACCTGGACTTTTGATAAGTCCTCCATTTGCTTACTCCCATTTCTGTTCCCATTACCTTACTCTTTTCCTGCACAGCCTAGATAATTATCTCACATATGAACGGATGCCCCCAAAATTGATGATTCTCTCAGCAGTTTGTGTTGTCTGTTTCCAATTTGAAATGTCTTAGACATTCCAATTTATTTTTTGTTTCTTTTGTGGTTGATTATGTTAGAGTTTGATCTAACTCCATTCTCTCTCTGTTTTTTTTTGACTCACTTTCTAAAGTCAAATTTAAATGTTGAGAATTGAGAATGGAACTTGCCTGATTCATGTAAAAGAATCTGCTTAGGCCCTTCTTATTGTTTTGTTATTTAAAATCAGGTCCAGACATTTGGTGGTTTAGTTTCATTGTGGTGTTCTTTTCATCTCTAAAGATAGTCTTTGGGGGCTTTCCAGTATGCCATTCTTATTGGCTCTGCCCTTGTAGTAGATACTAATGTTTGTAACATCTGGCTACTGATGTTGGATGGACTTAAATTTAGTGTTTTCCACCAAAAGCTTCCAGAGGCTTTCTGCCCATTTCCTGTGTCTTGTGTGCAGGAATGTAACACTCCCTTGGTAGTTTCCCCAAGCCGACTAATCTTTTTCTCTGTTGTTTTAATCGAGATCTTCCTCTCCTATTGTTGGACCTCAATCAAGTTAATCATTGGGATTTTCCAAATGACTTTCTTTGTATGTTGATCTCTCTGTTTTTGTGAGCTTTACTCAGATAAATTTCATTCTGTTTACAGAGTGAGTGGTATGTTCTTAGCATTCCAGAGTCTCTTTTATTATTACTATAATACAGAGACAGAGGCTTAATTTTCAGCTTCCATTTAAGAAGCAAGCTGCTGAAGGAAACTTCCAGACTATATAGGTGGCTCATAAAATTCATCATACCACAGAGTTCAGGTATGATCTTGAAAATAAGAGTGATGAGAGGGGAAGGGCAAAATTACTTTAGGTTAGTAGTATCACAAATAACTATGTTTTGTAATTGTGAAGGTGTTCTGAGGGCAAACTTTCTTTCCCCTGCTCAATATAATATACTTTTATATAAACTTTGTTTATATTCATTTATATAAAAATTTCATTTATGTATTTACTGCAGCTAAGCCAAATTGTGTTCTGTTTTGTCTCTAGGTGTGTAGAGATTTCTGTTCACCTCTGCCAGATACTTTCTATCTACTATTAAGATGGTTTTCTAATTTCTGAACTGAATTAGGTGCTTTTAGAGATGGGTTTTTTCCAGAAATATATGGGCAGCAGGACAAAAAGCTTAAGGGATTTTTATGACTTGATGAAACCTAAGAACTGTCAGGAAGTACACTTCTTTTTTCTACCTGCCATACATATTTTTATGATTGTTTCCTACAGGGAAATGGAGAGAATGGATTAGGAACCCTTGATGATGTATTTATAATTTCTTCAACAGATTTAGTTAGCAAATAATATTGATCATCATCTATATTGTCTTAACATTTATGGGATACATCATGATGCAAAACAAAGATCACCATTTTTCGTGAGTTTACCATCTAAGGGTTAGAAACAGAAAATAAAAATAAACACAATACAGAAAACATAGAGCAGATAAGTGGAGTGAGTACCAAAAAGAGTTGACTGGTAGGGACTGCAGCTTTGAATAGTATTATAGGCATCATTCTGGGGAGGAGAATGTTGGATAGAATGTTTAAAAATCATATCTATATTTGTAACAACTTCTGATTTCTTCCATCCCATGATAAAGGGGTACTGGTCTGTTAAAGCAAACTCCAACTGAACCTGCTACCTGATACATGCCTCTTGAGTGTTGTAGACATACACATGCATGCCTGTGCACACACACACATCCTCCTTCTGACAATTGAAGGGATTATAGAGAAAAGCTAATCCAACCCTTTTTAAAAATAAATTTGAAAACTGTTACATCAGTGGGAGAAATGAATTGTTTGAGAATCACCTGTAATGCTGTGGCTAGCCCAGATCTTCTATCCTTGATACTGTTAGCAAGCAGACCAAGGGGCCAGCCACCCCAGAACCCCCAAACTTGTATGTTCTATAGGAGTCTGGCCATCCATATACATAAAGACACAGCATACTTAGTGTGAAAGAACTTTAATAGGTTTTGTGTGCATAGAGGGAAGAGCAGAAAGGATAACAATTTCCCAGCAAAACACCCAAAGTTACCCATCCTCTTGTGGATATGCCCAGTCAAATAGGATTGGCCTGAAGAAGGGCTGGTAAAGCCCAAGTCCTTAGATTTCTGGCTGGGAACCATAGGAAAGGGGTAAAAGGAGCCAGGCAAGTCTGGAAAGAAAGGAATAAAGTCAAAGTAGAAATCAAGGTAATGCCCATTGGTATTAGCCTCCTCATGAGTCTCTCACCCATATGTCTCTTTCAAGTGTCTCTGCATATCTCTCGCCTCTACATGTTTCCTCTAGGTTCCCCAGTTACCTGGTGCAACTCCAAAGTCAAGAAGCAAGTATGCCTTTCTCTTCTATATGTTTCTCTCATGTGAGTCTAATGTCTCTTCTATCTGGGCCTACCTGCCTTCCACACTTTATAGCTTCACCTGGCTGCTCAGTTCTATCTCTCATTTAAGTGGGGTGGGGCATCCCCTTTTTTGGAGATGCCTCTATTACAGGTTATAAAATATTTATTTAACTATTTTGAACATAATGTCAAAGCACATGTTGATGCTTTGTTTATTACCCTCACTTAAATTTTAGATGTGGTCCATTTTCAGATTTAGGGACAGAAGGTGGTTTTTCTTATAATTTGCCTCCATTTTACGCAGCAGACCTTTCCTGTTTTGGCCCCTGCTCCCCTCAGCAGTGTATTTCAGTCAGAGTTCACCTGTTCTGCTCCCCATTCTGTCTCTGGTGAATTCTCCCTCCACCCCCACACTGCTATACTCCAGATCTTCTATGCCTAAATGAATAAAATAAATCTTTTAAAAAAATTGCCTCCATTTTAACTAATTAATGTATGACTGAGGATGGAACTAGGGTTCAGGCAGGGAGAAAGAAAGAAGGGCTGTCCATTTGTTGTTGTCATCCTTCCCACCCCCCTAGTTTTGGAAGTTGTGACAATTCCCAAAATTTCTTGACTTGACCTGTTTTCTGCTGATGAACTCTGACTTGTAGTGTATTGTGATTCTAGCTCTGCAGTTTACTATTAAATACTGTCACTTGAAAACTCTCATTATCAGCTTAAACTGGGCACAGCAATTCACATAAGTCTCCGGCAGTATTTTTACCTTCATTCATAGTGACAGACCAATTTCCAGGTAGCAAACACTTATTATATGATCATGTAATCTCCTCGTCTTTCAATAGACTAGTATGTTCAAAATAGCATTTTCTTCCATATTTTCCTCCACACTTTCTGGTCAAATGGTCAAAATGAAAAATTGTCCTGATTACAACTTTGTAATTAATTACTCTAAAACTTGGTGATACAGACTTAGTGCTTAGTGCATCTTTCAAGATGCTGGGTTTTCTGTGCTCATCTAGGTGACTCAAATGGTGCTTGTCATTGGGGTCATTTCAAAGACCTCACAGGTCTGATGATTGATACAGATTTCAGCTGGGACTTTAACTGGATTCCTCAGTCTGCACACCTATATATATATATATATATATATATATATATATATATATATATATAAAACCAGTACTTTTTCAGAGTATGGTAACTTAATTTTAAGAGTGAGTGTCCCACAAGACCAGACAGATGCTGTGTGATCATTTATTTTTTTAAAGATTTATTTATTTATGCATACAAGAGCTGAGGTACCAGGCCAGAGTCACGGGAGGTGAGAGAATTTACCAGAGACAGAGTGGGGAGCAGTGGGAGAGGTAGGAGAGGTCTGCTGCACCATGTGGGTAAGCTCCTTGGCTGGAGGCAGGGATTGAACTCGTGCTGCAGTGACTGCAGTTTGCATCGTAGTGCATTGCTTAACCCACTGCGCCACCAGGGAGGCCCAGCTTTTTTTTTTTTAATGAATATTTTCCCATAGAGAAAATCTGATGTTATTTTGGAAGCAAATCTATTGTTGTATCTTTCTTTTGAAATATATTTCATCGCTTTTATGTTTATCATCGTTCAGATATTTACATACATTATCTTAAAGGTTTGTTAATTTTATATTATACTTTTAGAGCTAAATGTGGTGACCCAGTGCATTTAAAATAGATTTTTTTCTTATTGTAAAAAATTTGAGATGATTGGAAATGTCATGTAATGATAAACATTTTGAGATCATTATTAATTGGCATTCCTTCGATGTCCTTTAAAATGTTACTGCCTGCTAAGTTTATTTTGTTTTTATTTATAATGTGCTGTTGTAATAGAAACAAGCAAGGGGTGTGTGTGGCGGTGGGATGGGGGGTGAATAAACTTCCTATGGAAGAATGTTTTATTATTTGCTCTACAAATAACTGTCCTGCTCTAAGGGTTTTTATGTTAGATTATCATTTCTGTTTTGTGGTGTAAATTGGAATTCTGCTCATGTAACATGCTTCTTTATAACTTAAAGTCTGGTAAGTGTGGCATGGACAGGTAAAGTACACACTTGCAGGGATGGGCCATGTATCACAGTCTTTGTGCAAAACCAGTATGCTTGGGCTGGCTCCTAAAAGTGTATCATTAGAGGAAGGCACCATGAGAACACTGAAAGTTTTAGTGAGCTGGTCACATTTTACCATGCAGGATGTTAGAGTTCTATAGGTAGGGGTGCCACCCAGAGCCAAGTTATGTAGTCACATGAGATCAACCAAAGTTCCTTAGAAGTCTGCTCCTCATCACACATAGTGGGAACTAACAAAGACATTTTGTGAATATATTTCTCATAGGATTATAATTGGGGTGGAGTGAAAACGTGACCCCTTTCCCCCCACAAAAAAAATTCATGTGATTTTATTTTTTTAGGTTCTCATTCACATATTCTTAGTATAAACCTAAAATTATTGTGTACATGCAAATGATCAAGTTTTTTACTACAGCTTCAATCAGAAAAGTTCAGTATCCTTATGCCAAAAACTAAATTTCACCTTACTTTAAAAACTAAAACCCCCAAATTAGAACATTTCATGATCAAAAAAAGGAATTGACTGCATACCTGCGCTAAAATGAAAAAAATAAAAATAAATTAAATGAGAATTCTTTAGGCAAAAGAAAAGCAAAAGTTTTAAAATGGACAAAGGAATAAAAACAATAGGAGGAATAAACCAAAGGAATATTACTATAAAAAACAAGAATGACAATAGTAGTGGTACATCTTTGTGTTTAAATGTATATAAGGGATTAAAATGCATAAAACAAGAAGAGGACAAAGTTGATTAAAAAAACAAAGATGTTTTATGGTTTCTTCTGCTTAGAGAACATTCTCATGTTTATTTTTTCTTTTTAAAAGTCATGTAGACGTTTAATATACATGGGAGATACCCAGCACCACTGAGTAACTCACCGATGTGGCATTAGATGCCATCTTAAATAGTTTATTGTGTGTTTCTTGAACCTCAGATATTTTAAGGTCCTCACTCATTCTTCTGTCCTTTCTCAGCAACTGCTTTTTCATTGTACACCTAAAGTAAGGGAGCCAGTTGTCTCTGCTTCTGTTTCTTAATCAGTGTTTATATCATTATTTTGTTGAAGCACTAAACAATAGCCCATATTCAATGGCTTTTCAGGTTATATTTTGCTTTGGTCCACATTTCTTAATGATTTGGGCCCTTGTTCCTCCTAACTGTATTGACCAGTTTTACCTGGCTTTCTTCCTCAGCCATTTCTGGGACTCCCTGTGTGTCTCTTCTGGTTGTTAAACTCCTAGTTAGCCCGTTGACTCTGAACCTTTTGGTTACCAGCTTTTAAAAATACTGCTGTTCTAACTGGTGTCGCTTTGGCTCCAGTTCCTAGTCTTTCACATATAATAAGAACATAATAGAAGCCTGTGTATTTAACAGGAGGAAAGTATAGAGGAGAACTTAAAGCTAGATATGAAACATGGCTGCTCTCAGAGTACCCTGGCCCAAGTTTCATTTCCAGAGCTTCTTTTTCTCTAGTCTTTGGCTACTGCTATAGATGGAGTCAACTATTTTCTCAGGGAATGCCTGTTAAATACTGCTGAGTTTTCTCCTCTAGAGTTTACCCTTATTACTTTTATGAACTGTTGGAGCAAAAACTGGTACAACTTTTTAGGTGGCAATTTAGCAACATTTCTCAAAAATAAAACAAAAGTAGCAATGCCCTATGAATCAACAATTCCACTATTACAAATTTAACCTTTATGGACACCTGCACACCTATGTTTGTCATGACACTTTTCACAATAGGCAAGCTATGGAAACAACCCAGATGCCCAAAAATAGATGACTGGATCAAGAAGATGTGGTATATATACACCATGGAATATTACGTATCAGTCAAAAAAGATAAACTCATGCAATTCACAGCAACCTGCTGTGTGATTATACTGAGTGAAATAAGCCAGAAAGAAAAGGAAAAATATCAGATGGTGTCACTTATAGGAGGAATTTAGAGGAAACAAACAAGGGACTAAGGGAAAAAAATCAATTATAATAAATTAAAAATCAAAATCAACAGACAACTATAAATCTGAGACATTCCCAAGGGGAGGAGGAGGGAGAAGGAACAAAGTGCGTGGGAAGACCACAAGGGTCTATGGTGATGGCACACGAGTGAATTGGTGATAGGAATTTGACGGGAATGAGAAATATACAATGTACAAATAATGTAAACTATATATATAATTTAAATAAAATAACTAAACAAAAAAAATTTAACCTAAAGGCTGTATATTCAAATGCAAGCCAAATTATATGTAGGCAAAATAATACATCTTTTTCTATAATATCAAAACACTGGAAACAATCTAAATATAATACATGATTTTAAAAATAAGAATTGGTTAAGTTTGAGAATAACCCAGATCTGTACTTATTTAACTCTACCTATAGCTGTTCAGTTAAATTTGAAAAATTACAGTATCGGAATATGATTTGTGGGCCTCTCTGGTGGTTGCTTAAGTACCACACTTATGAAGCATCCCCACCTATACACATGGTGCAGCAGACGTCTCCTGTTTTGCCCACTGCTCCCCTCATCAGTGTATTTCAGTCTGCCTGTTCTGCTCCCCACTCTGTCTCTGGTGAATCCTCTCACCACCCACACCACTGGACTGTACCCCAGTTCTTGTATGTTTGAATAAATAAATCTTTTTTTAAAAAAATATGATTTGCCTGGAGATTAAGCTGCTGGAGCAATTTAGTATGAGAGTAATAGCAACTAGAATGGCACTCAAGATCCACTGTTTCAGAACAGAGTGGGTAAGGTGCCTTTAAAAAATCTCTGCTTCAGAGGGTTTGTGTAAAGTCGGGCCATGCCTCAGAGTTATTTCCTACCGATATACTTTGAGCCACACATTAAATATGCTGTTTCATGCAATACATGTTTTATTTGCATTCTTGCCTTTGCACTTTTAACTTAGTGTCGGCCGCTTTTTTTCTGTTTCTAATGACTTATTTTAGGCACTCTTCCCTCCTGAACTCCTTCCTAGCTGATGACTTTTCACCCTGGGTCTGCTTTACTCTTTCCCACCTTCACTACTCTAAGCACTTTCCCCCCTGTCATTCTCATTGCCATGGTTCAGTCCTTGTCATGTCACTTGCACTATAGAAACAGCAGTGTGATCACTCTCACATTCCAAGCCTATGGACTTATGTTAACTTGGGTTTTGATGTACCTTTACTGCCCCTTTCTGGTCTTTAGCAGCTACAGTTCATGGCTGTTGATCACCTTCTACTCTGACAGTTGGTAATACTTAGAGGTGAATGGACTTCCTGTTTTGCATTAGATCAAGTCTTACTTAAAAATACAACTTAGCTTCTTAACTAGTGCTAGACTTTTCCCCTGTGTGAACCTCACCTTATTTGGGTCCTTTTATCTGCTTTTTGGTGAAAGAAGAAAAATGTTTAAGAGAGAGTAGCTTTAGGAAATTTTGAAATTATTTTTTATCTCTTTTTTACTCCCCACTTTTTTTGTGTGTGTGTGCCACATTTTGGCTTACAAATTTACCTACTCATTATTTATTATGAATTAAACGACTTACTGAGCACTTGCCTTGTGCTCCACCCCTTACCAGAATCAATGAGATCTAGTCCTTGGCTTGAAGGAGTTTACTAATAGGCAGTAGAATGAAATAAATACATATTTGCAAGACAATGATTAATGTTATATTTGAACACAGAGTAGAGACCACTAACTTAGCAGTAGTGGTTGGGGTTGGAGTGAGACTAGAGTTTAGTGAACTTGGCAGTGGATGAGCCTCATTCCTGCCAATGTTGACGATGGGGGAGGAGGGGTGCATATGAACTTCCAGTAGGAGGGCCTTTCTACACTCCACATCTTTGCAGGGCCTAAAAATGTGTGGCAGTTTTTCCCCTGTTATTTTTCATTCATGTGCATGGTTCTTCAGCATCTGAACAAATGATTTTTTATCTACAGCTGTTTCATCATACCTGTTAGCATCTTAAAGTAGGAGATGCCCCTATTTCCTGTTTTGTGCATTCTGTACCAGCCATTGTTCTCCTAATCTGGATGTTAGTGATGTGTACAAATGAAGGAGAAATGGGACCTGCCCTACAGGAACATACAGTTTAATAGAGGAAACAGACATGTACTATTGTAAGGTTTTGTGATATATGTGTATAGAGGGGCAAGAAAGCATATAGCCTCATAGTCTCTCTTTTTTTTTTTTTTAAGGTCCTTTGGATAACCATTATTTAGATATTATATGATATCTAGAAATGCCAAGTTCAACACAGAACTAAATTATACACTTACTGTTTCAAAGACTATTAGCTAACTGTCACTTTGGTAAAGTGACAGTAGTACTACTGCCAGACATATAGTTTATATATAATTAATGGTTATCTTAATCCTGCTGAGTTTTCTATACATACAATCCTGTTCACAGAAAATAATGACCATTCAATTTCTGGCGTCTTAACATTCTAATTCATGGGAATTAGTATATGTCTGGCAGTAGTACCCTTAAAATTCACAAGAATAGGAAATGGTTTTCTAGGAGATTGTGAGTTTCAGAATGAGATCTTCTCATATGATCTAAGAGCATGGCTATTTTTCTTTTGTTAGAACTAAGAAAGATGGGCCTCCCTGGTGGCGCAGTGGGTTAAGCAACGCACTATGAAGCAAACCTCAGCCACTGCAGCACGAGTTCGATCCCTGCTGCCGGCCAGGGGGGG